>JALBCR010004391.1:0-34503 GCA_030710515.1 Abscondita cerata | reverse complement strand
TAGTATTTGGTCGCCAAAAGCAGTCATTTGGGAGATAAAATGGATCAGAAGTTAAACCCACGTTAGAATATTTGGAGTTAGATCATTTGTGAGTTTAAAATTTCAAGGCAACTTGTTGTAAAATTCTCGTAATAGATGATCTGCAAAAAACATCGATCGGTATATGGAAACCAAATTTGGCGAAAATAATATAAATGATTGGGAAATCCGTTTGAAACTTACCGATGAAACAGGTTGTTAGCCGCGAAGGGAGATTAGTTGCTGCCCTATTGTTGTTAATAAATATTATTATTAATTTCATTCGATTTGACGCATACATAATCTTGCTAAATTAATAAAATTATCGACTTTGGGAATTGTCTGTTCTGATTTTGGTTGTAAATATATAGTTATCTTTCAAATTATCTAAAATGATATTCCATTTTAATTGGTTGAAATAAAATGAACATACATCGAATGAAACTGAAAACTTTCGTTTCCTAAGTCCGCCTTCAATGTTTTTAATTTTTCATCAAAGTGAAGATAATTTTAAATCACTGTTGTGATTGTTGATATTGAAAACTGTTTAATTCTATTTGACAACCATTTAATATCGTATAAAAGTGAGGATACACACCTAAAACACCAATCACCGGATTGGTTTCCGGGTTTATGTATCTCATGAAAATAATACAGTGTCAAAAATAACTGGGTTTGATACTGTTGGGTCTAAGGCTAAGTTCTTAGGGGAGTAATTACTTTCACATTGTAAAGAGACTCTAGGTATTGAGTAATCATTTTGGAAGAGGATCTTTTAGAGATCCATCACTCAGTTTATCCTTCATTAAGCGTCACCTGAATCTGGGGCAAGGTAATCTACTTTGTCCAAATTGTGTTTGCGTTTCTGATCTGCTTTGGCATAACAATAATTTCTTCTCTTTATGATTTTAACAATTTTTATTTCTCTCAAACAATAGTTTAAATCTTAAAAATACCCTGCCAAATACCATCCGAAACAGGAATTTTACAGGTATTCCTAATTTGAATTTTAAAATTGTCATCTAAAGTGGTTTCGAACTTTCATCTTCCGGCAAATAAGCTGATCTATGTGGGCTGGGATAAATTTGAGGGTTATATTTCAAGCCTTTATTTAACAAAGTTTGGGTGTTCTTTTTTGTTATTGATAGACGGATATCGCACTAAATTTCTATCTTATTTAATCCTTCAATACACAAAACTATTATATGGGACAGATTGAGCCAACTTTTGCAAACAGTAGAGATTTTAATTAAAACATTCTTATCCACAAACTAAATTTATATTTAATAAAACAAATGTGAGCCCAAGCTCAGTTTTCTTGCAAAACTTATACTAAAAATATACTAATAATAAAAAAGTAGGTACTTTTGGCATTTATTTTGGACAGAAATTTAAATCAGGAGGCGAAAAATCTGCTGAATGAATTGTTGATGACAGGTCTTTAAAACTCCAAAAAATTCAATAATTTAGCAGGACCCACAATTCCCAATAATGAGAAGAATCATTCATCACTATCTAACTCTGTTATTTCATAATTGGATTGGCACAAATGGACCCAGAAGATGCTGGAATCTAATGTGTGATCACTGTGCTTTAATCCAGAATTCATTTTTATATAGAGTATGGTACAATGAGCGCCACTAAAGCACATTTTGATAAATCCCCTTATATCTCGGAAACAATTCAGAAGATTTTAAAATTTGCTTATGTCATTTATTCACCTTCAAAATATGCAACTTTTACTCATTTAACCTACTTTGTATTTATTAGGGTTAACAAAGCCTCATACATTTAATCGGATCACCTTGTGTAATAAAACTTTCCTTGAAAAGGATAATACTTTTTCTATGTAAGTAAAAATGAATTGTATGGAAATACCATATTCAAAATTATTTTCTAAATTCTAAATTAATTAACAGAAACCCACTCTGGTTAGTCTCAGTTCAAAATGAGATTGTTTCAGAAACATTGTAATATAACCTTTACAATTATACTTCTACCTGTCACTTGGAATATTAAAAACTACTGATATTTCTGTTGGAGAATTTGTAGACGACCTGAAAAGCTTTAATACAATTTTATCTATAATAGAAATAGATGTATCACACTGGTAATACAGTTAACTATACGCCTACTGGTTAGGCAACACTTTATACATACTATTTTCACTGTATAGTATTTGCCCTGTATAAAATTTATCTACTTCTCTCTCATTTATTAGTTTACATGCAAGGAATCAATATTTACATTTAATTAAGCACACATTTTGTAATAATTTATAGCAACAAATAATGGAAGAAGACTTAGAATTAAAGTTTACAACATTTTTAAAATCAATACAACTTCTCTAATTCATTTTTTAGTGGTATGGAGGAACCAAAACCTACTGAGAAAAATTAAATGGAAACAATTGAAGATAAATCATCAGATGTTGATAATGATTTGATTGATCAATTAAAAATTCGCGACAATGATAAACCTAATGTTAAAAGCTTCGGAAAAACAAACTAATTGTTATTGGTAATACATGTTAAAGTTAAGTACAAATTTATAAGGTTATATTTTAGTGGAAAGGATAGAAATTTGAATATAATTGAGTTGTTATGTGCTAATTGCAATAGATGGTTTCATGAATCTTGTATCAGTTATCAATTGGGAAAGTTGGTTCCATTTTTATCTAATTACATTTTTTATGTAAAAATTGCTCACCTACTGGTTTGGAGAGCTTCAAGAAAAGTCAAGCACGTATGTTTCTAATTTATTCTAATGTTGTGAGACTTACTGTAACTTTATAGAAATACAACAAATGTGTGTAACAGCTATTGCTAATCTTCAACAGGAAGTTATAAAGAAGGATTAAATCGAACTATGTTTAGTAAAGATAAGGAAATCATACCTTATATTGAATATCATTGGGAAGCTTTAACTACAACTGCTCGCAGAGTCACGCAATCTTGGCATTCGACGGTTTACAGAGCTCTTGTAAAGGATATTCATATTCTGTTTGTGTTTGAAGAAAGTATAAGTGATGGTCAAATGTACGGGTTGCTGTGTAATGATTTGACGCAAATCAGACCTAATTATGAAGCGATGATACGGGTGGTACACTTCGGTCACTGATATGGGTATCCAACATGGTATGTCTTATAATTATTGAAATATTAACTATATAATTACACAAATAACATATATGAACTAAAGATACTGTAGGTACTTATGCTTCTTTTTGTGAAAAAATTTTCTTGTGGAACATCACAATTTGACATCTATATTAGTATTGGAGCTAAATTCATGTGGTTGCTAAAACAAAAGAGATGGAAAACTTTTTGACAGTAAAACGTGTTTTAATAATTTAAAATTATGAAACTTATTTAAATGAATATTTGATTATCATTTACCATCTAACTCCCATCTAAAATCGGTATGTCACGGACGCCACTCTCAAGGGTACAGTTTTTAATTCTTTTACCCTAAAACATTATGATTTGTTATAATTACGTTTTGTAAAATAAGCTGTTTTCGCAGCTTTATCGTGAGAAATTGAAATGCTTCCCAATTTATAATTGATCTTGAATTAAGAGAAAAGCGTGCACACAAAGTAGAATGTGAACAATAATATATACTTCAAATCCATATAAGGGTGTGATTCTGGCACTTGAATAATACATAATTTCTCTTTGTAAAATAGCGCCACGAAACGGTAAAACCGGAAACTAGTTTTTCTAATTTTGACATATAGGTAAAGTGACATTTTTCATAATCCAAGTATGTGTCAAAATGGCCCGAAAAGTTCAATTGATTCAAAATATTGTTTTGGTGGTAGGAGGCCTTTTTAAATCAAAGTTTTGTGTAGTAATAACTTTAATTAAAATAACCACGCACTCGTACTGTTCTTAACTTAGTTACAAATACGCTAATTTAACACCGTTGCCAAACTTAGTTTTTATATTATATGTAGGTGTGATATACGTTTCACCATTAATATTTAACACACCTCCTTAATGCTTAAATTTATACTTTTGATAAATGGTACAGATTAATTATTATTAATAAAACAACGTACAAAACAAAATTATTCTAAACCTTAATCTTTACAAAATTTTGGAATAAAAAGTTTACTCAAAGGTTTGGTAAAAAGGTCCGCAACTGGTTTTTTAGTGTTCAAATACTCAGCGGTTATTTCTTTTTGTTTAATTTTATCGCGAATAAAATGATATCTGATATGCATAGTAATTATATTTTTAATCTTTATGGAATTCTGGATTTTTTTAAACTCTTATTGCGGATTTATTGTCTTCGTACCACGAATTGTCTAAATTAAAATCCTGCATTAAATATTTAATTAACGAAGCCTCGCTAGCTGATAAACTTAAAGCCATATACTCAGCTTTGTCGAATACAGAGCAACTGCTGATTGTTTACCTGACGGCCACGATACCATATTTCCAAACACTTTAAACACATACTATGCATCTCATACACTGCGGACGTGGAATATGGGGAGTCCTTCTAAATTTGAAACGGTTCAAGATATCGAATTGAAATTTGGAGGACTATAATAAGGCATAAAATCTACATAAAATACTACAATTTGACATAAAATTGATAGATCTAAGTTTCAAGGCCGAGACTGGGCGCCATCGTGAATTTCCTTTAAATGAAAAGGGCTCCTGTGATACTTCGTTTGAAGGTCTTTTTATCCTCAATTCATCTTTCGAATTTGAATTTTCTGTCACCTCCGCCAAGGCGGCGTTTCGTCAAACTTACGATTGTTTATTAGATATCAAATGCTAATATTCCCAAAATGGTTTACAAAAAAAAATTACAAAAATTTTAAAAGCAGAATATTTTCGGTGCGCCACGCCGCACCTAACGAAACAATTAATTAATTATACATTAATTAATTATCAAAGTGTTTAAGATAACTATTGCTTTAAGTTATTAAGTCCTTTTTATTACATTTTGAAAATCGTTGTTTAGTAAAGTTTTTTTATTTGTCGCTGAACCAATGTTTAAAAAAGTAACAATCCCCCTCACAAAAGTTATATTTGAAATCTAATAAACAATCAGAAGTTTCACAAAACGCCGCCTTGGCAAGAGTGACAGTAGAGGCTTCAAATTGGGAGAATGAATTAATGATGAAATTCCAATTTTCTAAATGTATTTTCTAACCTAAACAATTTCACATTGTAAACAAAATTACGACTTGCATTTCACATTTTTATATTATATTGTCAAGATAAGTAGATACAGATAATTTTGTATGTTTATTTCCACTTTTACTATTAAACTTTTCATACAAATGTATCTAACTTTTGAATTTAGCGGCTACTTTTTAGTGTTACACTCTTGCACGAACTGGTTGCACTAAATTTGCCTGCACTGCAATAACGAAAACAATCAGTGCCACCAATTCTGTAATAGAAAACGGTTTAGTGTACACTTTCTGAACTAGTGCAGCCAGTTCAGCAATAGAAAACAAACCTATCATCAACTTACAATAACATTTTATTTTTCCAGTTATCTGTTTCATTGACATATTAACGATATTCATATTTTGACCTTACAAAATTTAATCTCTTATTAACATGTTATGACTTGTGCGAGCGTACACCTACGAATACTCTCGATTCATTTTACGAATTCCATGTACTCTGCATTCATATTGATTAGTCAACTGACGAATGTCCGGTCTTTTTCACAAGCATTTAAAAAGAAACGTGTGATTTACAGCTGGAGTCTATCTAATTTCTTGAAGATCCAGTCATCAAAATTAACTGTTTAAAATTTACACTTATACATCACTAAATTAAAATTAACTTTAATAAATATAAATGACAAACTTAATATTAACAAACAACAATATTGTTAATATTATAACAATAAGTGTTGCAACACCTTTGCTCTCTACAGTAGGGAATATAATCGACAGCACGCATTTGTACAATAGTGAACTTACACTCAAGTTTTCTCACTCGTGAAGTGTTCCAAAAGGACGAAACAGCTATTGAGTGATTCTCGATGTTTGTGTGCTATTGTACAATCTCTTGTGAACTTACAGCAGGCGATTCGAGATTTTATTTTTGCTAAAACTTAGTAGGCTATAATTATAGAAGGATCGACTTATGTAACTGCTTCTACACATCTGTTGACAAAATTGTTACTATTAAGTTTGTCATTTATATTTATTAAAGTTAATTTTAATTTAATGACGTATAAGTGTAAAATTTAAACTTTTAATTTTTGATCAAAGGAATGGAACACTAAACTGCAGCGTCTATTTAACAAACAGAAAACACCAAAAACTGCACCAAAAAAACTTTACTCGGACACGTGTTTCAATAGCTAAGCTATCATCATCAGCGATACCGATACTAAAATTAAAAAGAATAGGAAGGTTATATATACTATCTGCGTGTCACGCATCGTTAAACTTAATTGATTCTTAGATAAGCTTAAATAATTCCGAAAATCCTAATGGACCGTGATCATCATGATTCATAAGCAAATTTATGTTTTTAAAAATTTCTAAACTTTCACAAGAATCAAGTTCGCTTTTTTATTATATATATATATATATATATATATATATATATATATATATCTATATATATCTATATTTAGTTTGTAGCCAATTTCTTGTCACTAAAGTGTCTAAGAAAGGTAACTTAAGGTTTGCTTCTGTTTCATAGGTAAACTTGATCGTCTCAAATTTTGAGCAACACGGGCAACGCCGAGTATCACTGCTAGTTATTTATAAAATGAAAGGGACAGGTGCGGTTTCAAAACCATACGTTTGTAAACAATGAATTAATTTAAATGAATTAATCATAATGAACTGAAAAAAAAAAGATAGATTGGTTTAAAATATTTTATTTGTTCCAAACAAAATTATCATGGATAACATTTCATATGCTTACGTCTATAAGTACTTACACACAAAGGTTTGTCAAGAAAACAGGTATAGTTCAGCAAAAAACCGCGTAAGCTTGTAGGGAGGTCCTTGCTGAACATAAATCGTGAAAAGGTTAAATTCTTTTGATCGGTTATAACTCGCGATGCCGTGCTCGTACAAGCGATCCAAAGTCATCACACAAAAATGGGTTTTTCAGAAACAAATAGATTCGCTTGGTTTGTCGGAAATGCAGGAGTCGACGAGTCTCTGAAAGATACCATTCTGTTCAGTTTTTGACGCCCGACTTTTTTGGTCTTATCTCGCGAAGGGTAAATTTCCTCTCTTCTCACGAATTCGAGAAACCGATACTTTTGGAATATGGACCAAAAACCGCGGAGCAGTTTATATGGCGACTCTTTGAATTTATATTTTTGGTCGAGATCAACGCCCTCGAAAAGTTGATAGTTTTCTACTTTGTATTGAAAAGTAAAAACATTTTTAAATATGTCAGATGTGTAAACCTCACCGCCGTTGAGGTAAAGTTGCAGGCTCATTTTGTTCTAACTTGGTGTTGCCGGGAAGCCTTCTCCACGACGACGTGTTCAGTTTGAGTATTCGGAATCACCTGGTTGGGTGCGTCGATGCTTTGGGCACAAACGAGCTGAATCCACCCATTCTTAGAATGTTTTTTCGTTGTTTCCTTTACACTTTCCTCTGCAATTTCCTCGTCTTCATTATCAAAATCGGCGGGCGGTGGTTTCAAAATTTTTAAAGTTTACTTACCCGACATATTGCTTTAATGCAAATTATTTAAATACATTGTTTAAAACTTTGAACACTTTTTCTGTAAATTTACAGATAAAAGGTTCAGCTGAGCTCTTCCGTAGCTGGGCACTTTCATATTAATGAAATTATACGTCCTTCTCAAAAGTCCCTTCCCCCCCTCTTATCTTTGGAGCGATTATACATAAACAAGTGAAATTTGTGACCAATAATTTTAAAGCCAGTTACCAAAACTACCATAAACACAAACAAAATTAGTATCATTGAATAGGTTTTTCGATACCTTTTGAAAGAGGTGTCGTTTGCCATTGGGTTCTATTTAAAATTATTGGTCACAATGGCCTTCTGACGTCATCTTTGACGATTTCGTCATCTATCATCACTAGTAGGGAAGTTTACAGCCTTGTTAATTTCACTTGTTTATGTATAATCGCTCCAAAGATAAGAGGGGGAGGGGGACTTTTGCGAAGCACTATATTACCAACCGACTAGCGGCACTCTTATTTTTGTACGTGACCGGTGTCGATCCATTCCATGTGAATTTTACACATGCAACCAACGGTGTTTGAGGAACAATTTTTAAAATTATTTACATTTTCAAGATTGTCTTTTCAAATTTGATGACAACTTCATTGAAAAAACTATTCTTACAACCCTTTAGTCTTAAGAAATACGAAGCATTAAATATATCACACATTTCTAATTTGGGAAAACTTTTTTATAGAAAAGTTTTAATCTTATTTCTAAACGTCTGGTCTACTAACTGCTGGTCTACGTCTAACATATTTACTTTTTTCTTGTACTTATACGTTACTTTATACTCTTCCTTTCGACGTTTACAAACACAAGATGAAAATTTTCTTTTAATTAAAACTTTGATGTATATATTTTAAAAATTGTCATATTATAATACTTTTTAGATTGATGTACACAAGTTATGGGTCACTTTGCAATTGAGGATTTAACAATTATACACAATTATTCACAACACATCATTAAAGCAAACTGCAGCAAGAATGTTTCGCGACGCGCGACTTCTGCATATTTATGGGGTGTATAATAAGAGAAATTACATACTAAGGTCACACCTAAGGTAATATCTCATTTCTCTGTTAAAAATAAAACAAATTCTCTTTAGAATTTAGAATGTGGGAAGTACAAAAGTCTTTAAATTATGGTACTTTACCATTATGGCACCAGGGAAAGTATTTCAACATTCTAAAACTGTATAAGCAGCTGCAACTATCAAAAAAGTCGGAAAGGTATTTATAACACCTTCTTTGGGTTACTCGCCCATTTTGGGAAAAACCGAATAAAAAACTGAAACTTGCAACACCGGAATTAAGTGTTCTTCGTGATTATTAATTTTGTAAAATTATGTTTATTGGGAAATATTATTGATATTTAACATCAAACTACAAATTAATCTCCCTTCAACTATTAGAACTTCATATACAAAAGTAGATAATGATCTTAATGCATCTGTTAGAAACATTTTACATCGCATTTAAAAGTACTATACCGGGTGATTCAGCTAACCCGTTCATTAGAAGTTTATGGACTTTCCGTTGAAATATTTGTTTAAAAATTTGGAATAGGGATTGCTCAAAAATTCTATTTAATTAAAATATTTCAGCTCTTCTAGCACTTCCGGTTACAACGGAAGTGGCTACCAACTTTCTTATTTTAAATGGAATGATATATTTTTTTGTAAATTTGGATTCTACGCTAAAATCTGAGTTACTTTCATGTAGCATAATCTATATGAAAAATTAATAGTTTTTGAGATATTCTCATTTTTTGAGAAAAATTGGTTTTGTAGTATTGTTTTCAAACGCTTGTCAATGATTGAAAAAGACAGTTATAGTAACAAAATTTGGGCTGTACTTAGGAGGACTCTTAAGTTTTTAAATGATGAATAATTTGACATCTCATTATTTACAGGGTGTTCAAAATGTTTGGCTAAATCTGACTAACTTCATAAAAAACGGTGAAACATATCTTTCCATTTAACATAAAGAAGTTGATGTCGACTTCCGGCACAAACGGAAGTGCAATATAAGCGAAATTATTTTAAAATTAAAGATCAGTATAAATAAAATATTATCACAAATTTTAAAAATTTAAATACGATTAGTTCTTCATAAACGTCTAATAGGCCACTTTGTTTGGGACACCCTGTATAATATTCTACACGGTATTAGGAGATGCAGTTACAAAAGAGTCTTTTCTTAAAAATTAAATTGAGGTAGTGATTATTTTTAAAACAAATTTTTTTTAAACTTAGGCGGATAAGAAAGGACCGCTCTTTATTGTTCGCATTCAATCAAAAATGATTAGCAAATTCTGAATTTGCAAAAATTTAAAGTATTTATGCAAGAATATCAACGACTCGGCTATACCTGTTTACCATATACCATCATACTCAATAATATTTTAAAAGTAGGACCAATTAAACAGAATGACCTGTTTTCTATATATTCTATATATACAGGGTGATTCAGCTAACCCGTTCATTAGAAGTTTATGGACTTCCTGTTGAAATATTTGTTTAAAAATTTGGAATAGGAGTTGCTCGAAAGTTCTATTTAATTAAAATATTTCAACTCTTCTAGCACTTCCGGTTACACTGGAAGTGGCTACCAACTTTCTTATTTTAAATGGAATGATATATTTTTTTTGTATATTTGGATCCTGCGCTAAAATCTGAGTTACTTTTATGTAGCACAACCTATATGAAAATTCAATAGTTTTTGAGATATTCTCATTGTTTTGAGAAAAATTGGTTTTGTAGTATTGTTTTCAAACGCTTGTCAATGATTGAAAAGACAGTTATAGTAACAAAATTCGGGCTTAGGAGGATTGTTAAGTTTTTAAATGATGTGTAATTTGACATCTCATTATTTACAGGGTGTTCAAAATGTTTGGCTAAATCTGATTAACTTCAACTGCCCAAAAGTCAATTTTTTAAATGGAACACCCTGTATCTTGTTGCTCTATGTGATGGAGAATTAAGTGGTCTTTCAATCTTCATAAGGGTTCCCTATACCTATCTGTTACCATTTTCTTGCTATCGATGTATTTACATTCGACACACAATATTTCTCTATTTTATTAAATAATTTCTGACTAGTGGCCTGGGAAATTAAAACAATATGCCTTATTTATCAAACTTGTAAACGTCGACGTGACACATTATACACGATATGGAAATCCACCAAGAATATTCGAATGAAGACATACTACATTTATTTTTTATTCATGGAGAATGTTACAAAATTATTGAAAGAACTTGCCGTTTGTTTAACGAGAGATATTCACACTTGCGACCTCTAAATAATATCTTAACAAAGTTCAAAATATGAATTTTTAAAAAATATCCTACGAACCAATATTTTTAAAAAATTTAACTATATAAAAAAACTATATGAAGTAGATATTACAAACCTTAATAAAAGTTGTTTTAAATTAGGAGCTAAATACAAAAATATCATAAAACATATCATTCCATTTAACATAAAGAAGTTGATGTCGACTTCCGACACAACCGAAAGTGCAATAAAACGGAACTATTTTACAATTAAAGATCAGTATGAATAATATATTATCACAAAGTTTCAAAATTTAAATACGATTAGTTCTCTATAAACGTCTAATAGGCCACTTTGTTTGGGGACACCTGTATAGTCGTTTCAATAGCTAGTATTTTTCAACTTACAATCGAACTTGGGGTGTGGTTTCAGGTTTTCAATTTCACTATTTATACTACATATGTATCAACTTTGAGCTCTACGCCACTTCGTTTTCCTCACAACTTCTATTATCTTGATAGGTTTTTGGCTTCTTGGAAAAATCTAGCTATCGATAACAGTACGGAAATTCCTCTTGACATCTAATAGAGGTGAGAGTTATGCAACGGTTTCAAAAGCGAAAATTTTAACGAAAAGAGTTAGCAGATTCTAATTAAGCAACACTAATTTTCACGAACCTCAAGTACCGCTGCAATTTTGGCATGATCTAAATAAACAAACGGCACTATTCATTTATGTAAAATATTTTCAAAGGTATTACTTATACACATTTTTTCAAATTAAAAGTTGTTTCCAATTTAATTATGTACAACCTTTATTAAAGCAATTTATTGATCCTTTATCTTTAAGAATATTCAATTACACAAATAAAGGTTATGAAAGAGCAGTTGTTGTACAATAAATTATCTACAACTTTTATTTGAACTATTTTGTTCTGGGTACTGGGCGGAAAGCTCGTTCTTATTTATCAAATGATTATCGGGAAAAGAAATGAAGTGGGGACCCTACCAAAAATATGTAGTCTTAACAACAAATAAATAAAAATTACTTATTAATTTTTAGCATCGATCATTTGAGTGAGTTGTTAAATTATCCATGAAAAAAGATAGAATTTTGTCATTGGCTTTATGACGGAAATTCTCAGTAGTAATATGTTAAGTGATCGTAGTCACCGATAATTTTGAGTAAATGTTTCACGAGTACCTGTGCGAATTATTATTGGATCGGAACCAGTGGAACATTTACTCAAAATTATCGGTTATACGTTACCATCACGAAACTTAAGAATTTGCTAGAGAATTTCCCGAATATAGATTTCTAACGAATCAAGTAGGAACCTTACCAAAATATATGCTTTGACAACAAATAAAAATATTCTTTTTAAATTTTTTGACTTTCAATATTTAAGCTAAATTATCGATAATTAAATTAAATATCATCGCTCAAATTATCGAGTAATTCGTCTGTGATTGGTTGCTATTCAAAAATTTGTCATTAGCTCAAATGTTATGAGGGAACTTCTCACCTAAAACTATTCAGCAACAATTATTATTTAATCTACTTGCATTCAGAAGTCTGAACCTTTTGGAGTGTATTTAGATGATTAGATAAACGTAATTTTTATTGAACTAAATTTTACGTTTATTAATTTAAATCGGATAGTAAATGTTTTAACGAAATATGAACGAATTTCGTTCAGTTTGAAACTGGTTAGTCATTTGTAGTAATAAATTAAAAAATGAAATCTTTTAAAAAGTTATTATTCTATTAATTCAATAATTAGTCATTGTATTTGTGTAACACAACATAATTATACCGGCTCGTACACTCACTCTTGATAAATATTATTGTTATTTTGAATCACTGATTAATAGGTGCCTGTTAAAACAATTGGTGTTTAAATTGTTAAAGTGATTTCTTGCACTTTGCGCAAAAGATAAAATGATGCGAGCAGGTATAACAAGACAAATATTTGATAAGATATTGATTTTTTAATTTAATTGCAAGTAGTTGTGCCACATAAATAATTTTATGTTTCCAGTGCCGGTTGTTAGTGGAGTTAAAAGCAGAAATGCTAAAAGAAAGTTTCCGAACGATTTGGGAGCGATGGGTAAAAAAGGTAGACAAGTAGATCTCGGGGCATTAAAACTACCTGCACACGGTTACCCACTCGATCATCCGTTTAATAAAGACGGTTACAGATACCTTCTGGCCGAACCAGATCCGCACGCACCATATCGTCAGGTATTTGGCGTACAAAGCACAATGTGGGCTCTAAATTAATCCATTCTTTAGGAATTCGACGAAAGCAATGATTGGGCTGGTAAGCCGATTCCCGGATGGCTGTATAGAATTTTGGTACCAAGTACGGTTTTATTAGCTTTACACGATCGCGCTCCCCAATTAAAAATATCTGAAGACCGACTAGCCGTTACTGGAGAAAAAGGCTACTGTATGGTTCGAGCGACACATTGTTAGTGTTTTTGTTTGAACATTTTGCTTTGAACTTTATGAGAACATGTTTGTTGCAGGGGTTAACCGCGGTTGTTGGTACTGGGAAGCTACCGTTGAAGAAATGCCCGAAGGTTCCGCAGTCAGACTAGGTTGGGGACAAGATTACGCAAATTTGCAAGCTCCTTTGGGTTACGATAAATTTGGATATTCTTGGAGGTCGAAGAAAGGTACGCGGTTTCATGAGTCGGTAGGAAAACACTTCAGTTCTGGGTACGGCGAAGGTGATACTTTGGGATTCTTAATCATTCTTCCCGAAAGGTCTTATACAAAATTGATTGCAAATACTTACAAGGATAGGGTACCCACCTAATTTGTCTTTGACTCAAATTTGATTTATCTAATATGCGTTACAGCCGCTGGTTAAATTTAAAAGTCATTTATACTACGAAGACAAGGATAATGTGGCCGAATCTTTAAAAAGTTTAAAACCCTTAGAAGGCAGTAAAATAGTGTTTTTCAAAAATGGCGTTTGTCAGGGGATTGCGTTTATGGATATTTACGCAGGAAGTTATTATCCTGCATTATCAATTCACAAGAGCGCTACCGTATCGGTTAATTTCGGACCTAATTTTAAACATTTTCCATCTGCTCCTGATGTCGAATGCAGAGGGGTAAGAAAGTTCTATATAAAACTGTTTTATAATTCAGTTGATATTCTTAGATGAACCAAAGAGCAGAAGAGGCAATTTGTGAACATACTTTCGCAGATATGATTTATCTAACCGAAAACGAAGGAAAATTAAGATTGGATAGTTTTGTCATGTGACAGTAGTGGACCATTTTTGTTTCGTCTTTAAAAATAATTTGAATTTCCCAAATATCGTGTAATTTTTATAATTGTACCTAATTAATTACAAAACGTATAAAGGATCAAATGTAATGTGTAATTGTAAATGAAATCAAAGGTTTTCCTAATTTATGATTAATTAAAATAATTGAAACAGAATTGTGTCAATTGAAAAACTTTGTGGCTATATTTACAATATAATTGATTTATAAACAATATAATTTTGCATTAATACAATTTTTATTTACCAAATCCACCTAGACATGGTGGGCTCGGTTTTATTTTGTCACTAGATCTCAAACTGGTCCGAGTCTTTGCAATAATTGACAACGCATGAATCCCATTCCGAATTCAGTTTTCAATAAGTCGTTTACAAGACGATGTCTCTAAGAAGATAATAAAATGTAAATAAGGTCTTAATACTTATAATTAATACAATACTTTCAGTAAGGATAATCCATTAAATTTTTCACTAACTACCAGCACTTTAAAGTGAGTCTCCGAGCTTTAGGAACATTGTGCATGTAAGATTCATTCACTATTTCTAAATGTGTGGCATCTAAATTAGAACTTAGCTTGTGCCTTATGGCATCTTCGATAGGAGTATTGGTATTGCTTGACATTTCTAATAAAGAATTTGTGAAGTAAGGATACTCCTTATGAACAGTGGAGCTGCTGAAAATGTGTTAATTTATTAATACCTTTGGTGTCGATGAATTAATACCGTTTTGAAATTTTCCATAAAATGCAATTTTGGTAAGCATTAATGTTTACGTCAAGTGAAAAACTCAAAAGTAGTGAAATGAAGATTCTAACCTTAAAATATATATTCAAAATAGTCAGTGGTGTAACAAACTTGTGGGTTCATATTTTATTTCCCTAAATCACAGCCTAAATCAAACATTTTGAAAATTATGATTAAATTCTCAGTATAAGTGCATAAAATTGCTAAATTTAAGATTATTTGTGATTTTTGTACTTTTTGTTGCTAGAACTTCCACTAACTAAGTCTAATCTCAACAACTTACCTACTTCCTGAACTTCCTAACAAGGTGGTGCAGTTGTGGCGAGGGGTAAAAAAATCTCACTTCATTCCGTTAAAAAAGAACGAGTCCGGAACTGAGTTGCACTGAAGTGAGTTAAGCTGATCTGAAATTCGTGTATGAAAGAACGCAGACGCAGATAAAAGCTATAGTTGAGTTGATTAAAATTGAAAATATACAAGCTCAAACGGCGGCTGTAAAAGAGAAATTGTCACGGTCCCTATACTACTTGTGGGTTTCTGACACGAAATGCAGAAACGACGTGTGGAAAGAACTCGCTTGACATTTATTTAAAGCCATGAATTCTCTGTCTCAGGGGGCTGGGTAGTGCAACACTTAAAGATTAATCGTTTGATATCTAAAGGATGTGTAAATGTTCTTTGTCTGTTTTGGGATGAGATTGCTGATTTTAATTTCTTTTTGTCTTGATTGAATTTAATTGGAATTTATCTTTTTGGTTTTACACAGTTTAGATAAAATAAAATACCATACTAAAAAACAATAATTCATTAACCAAATGGATACATAAACATAAAATAAAATATAGAACGCAAGATACAACAACTACTAAACACTTTGTTATACCTTTTAGGTGAAATATTCCAAAATAATTCCGAACCCTTAGTTGAAATTACATCTTAAATAAGCATAAAATCAGAGTTTTCCACGACATAGAATCATGATTTTATTGTTACATTGATTCATTTAATCTTTCATTTTAGTTTCTTTCAATTCGGGCCTGGTTCGTAATATTTAAATACATATCTTGCATATAAGCCAATGATATAATTCTGTTTATATTCAATCAATAACGAAAATTATAAAGTTCCAAGCTATTTTAAAAACTAAATAATCTTTAATGGGGGTACCTTTTAACCATGATTTCATCAGAAGCATACCGCAAATTCGGACGAAAGAGGAAAATTGACCTTCCTCCCTAGTTGCATGTTTTGAAAATGATATCTTCGCTTTTGGAAATGCCAATTTAATTTGATAATCTTCGAATTTCTAATAGAAGATTAATGATTCAACCCTAACGGAAACTGCGTTTTCGAAACACGTAATTGATTATATTCAATAAATTTCACGCAAGTTTAAACTTTATTATTGCGTTATTTATTACTCGCAACAATAATGATCTCGTTTTAAGACTGAAAATATGGCACGAAACTTTAGAATCGGCGTTAGTACCCAATTTCAAAAAAATGGACTGCTTGAGTACCTATGCTCACGCAGCTTGACTCTGGCTCGTAACGCAACTTAACGCTGACTGCCTTCGCTCTTTCCAAACTACTCTTTTCGAAGTTTCAGCACCATATATGTATACGTATATTAGATTAAAGCCAGCATGCTACGCATGCGTTAAGTCACAAAAATGAAAGCTTCTAAAGAGCAGACAATCATGAACAATAATTGGTCGCAGCACTTACATTAACATTCATCAGTTGACTAATCAATATGAATGCAAAGTACATGGAAATCGTAAAATTAATTGAGAGTAGGTGTGCGCTCGCACAAGTCATAACATATTAATGGCTCTCAGCACTTACATTAACATTAATCAGTTGACTAATCAATATGAATGCAGAATACATGGAATTCGTAAATGAATCGAGAGTAGTTGTGCACTCGCACAAGTCATAACATATTAATAAGAGATCATTTTGTTCACAACGCTATTTTAAGGGGCAAACTTACATGTTATTTTACCATAAGGCGTAACGTTAGTTAAAATCGCGTATAACGTTATGGTTTACCTTCAAATTCATGCCAAGTATAAATCAATCTTTATTAACATGACTGTTAATAATTAAGCGCGCAAAGTTTGCAATTTGTTTAAAAATAAACAAATAGTCGACATTGTGAGTGACAAATTTCTTATTGTAAGACAAAACCAGTGGCTCAATTTGTTGGTGCTTGTAACATGTTTGAGATATTGCTATCTAGACGACGTAAGTCTTTTGAGAATATTCTAAAAGTAAAATGCAATTGTTATTAATGAACGTTTATTATTGTCCATAAGAGTAATGTAAATCGTAGTAAAAAATTTTGTCAAGAGATAGAGCTTGTGCCTGTAATTTTAGATGATTTTCTCACTAATATCAAAATACTTTCCATTTTACCACGTGAAATCATTGGTTAAAACCATAATATTTTCTCCCTCTTTTAGATTAGCATTTCATGAATAGCACCTTTGTTTTCTAATTGATATACTTCAATTTAGGTATGTGTATTATCTTTATATTTATATGATGTAAATATTTGTCTGTGCGTTGTGTCGTAAAAGAGGCTTATCATTCTTGGACATTGTCATAGCCCTAAATCGCAAATTTTTTTAGTCAAATTGCAAATTCTGGATGTGACGATATGGATATTCACTTCACCAATGAACAATAAACTACACTTCGCTAGTTAAATCGCCACCTCAAATAAATTAAATTTGTAGTAACCTACTAGAAAACAAATTTTAGTACTAGTTTTTCTGTGGTACTAGGTAATTTCGGCGACGTACGTTCACCTATACGGTGTCGGTGTTAACAATAACAGTATTGTTTATGCTACTTCAGTTTCATGCAACTAAATAACTAATTTTAATTTATGTTTTTCTGATAAAGAATAATAACGCGTAATCGAGATTAATCTTGTTTCATGTTTTTGTGATAATCCGTGGTAGTTTTTACTTCCAAACCGTATTTATTTATTTCGACCTTCAACTATAATACAAACAAAACGTTGTATTTATTCTGAAACAAGTGGCTTCCTCTATTTGAATGAACCTCCATGTTACCAAAATTGGTTTCCACTAGTGCAGCACCTCATTTAAGCGGTTTTTTTTGCATACATGTGCCGCCTCTTTGCAATCAGGATCAATTGACGCAAGTGGCATCTGTTGACAGGAATTAAAGTAAATTCAATTGCTTGCCCCCTTAAACAGGGTCGTATTTACATTAGACAATAAATTTTGCTACACATTTTATTATATTACACTAGAAATACATAATCTCCTCTGGAATGTAGAACGTCCCATAGGTACAAGTAGTAGATTCTCTATATGTGTTAGTATTTCCTTCAGTCACCGATATCTGGCGTTATGCGTTGACTTTCCGGTTTTGTCATTGATTGAATATCGCGATTATAATGTCGTGATGGATATCGATTCAGAATCGATTATATTTAAAATAGATTTTTTAAAAGTTTTTAATATTTCATTTGTATAAATACTACTAGGATGTATTATTCAGTTTTATTAAATTAATCTTTAATTTTAAATTGAGTGTTAGGTTAAAAAATAACACGTATCGCCACCTATGGGCAACTTCGGGAAGTTATATGCAAATATAGAAACATCTGGGTCTTATACATTCCGGAAGAGATGATGTATTTCTGATTACACGTACTCTAAAATTTTGTAGCTATACCGTTACAAAATGAGGACGCTTCTCGATTTCTAAAATACTTACTTAATCCCTAGCTTAGAAGGGATTTATCGCTTCAAAGTTTCCACGTCAGTCGGAACTCGTTCCTCCTGGCTAAAAATTCATTCTCTGCTTTTGATATGTCACCTTTTCGTTGACTCCCAAAGAAGCTATAGCAATCTGAAGTAAGAAGTTGTAGGTGAAGACGATTGTTACGGAAAAACCATGTAGCATCTGCGATAATTCGAGACATCTTGTTTTGAAAAACTTTTAGTTTCGAAGTGTTGATTTTTGCGGCGTATAACCATGTGCTTGTGTCACGTTCATTAATCACAAGGCCAACGACCGTTTTATTGTTAGTTGGCTGTTTCGACATTACATTGGGTATTAGAGATTTATCAGTAGGATATTGGTGGTAGTTAATTTTGGGACCATTTACCTTTCCAAAGCACCTTTTTGTCTTGACTTTACCGAAGTGCTTGGCGCCTTGTAGAGCAGGCCGTGGTGCCATCTGTAATTTACACTACTACGCATTTCGTCCTTCAACTAGAATAGAAGCAACACGATTATATTCTTGGATATGTGGTTTCCTTTATTTTCTATTTTCCAGACACTGTGGTCGAACACAGATGGAGTTTGTCGTCTCAGCTCAGAAAGAATTTCGATGCTTTTATTGATGATGCTCCACATTTGAAAAGATTTTGGGCCTCCATTTGAAAGGTCGGCAAGATTGTGAAATTCCTTTGGAATTTAAAGTCTACAAGTAAGGAGTGTAGAAATGTGTGTGATCCTAACTTTGGATCAATATGTAGAAATCTAACATTAAGAAAGATCGCGATGTCGATGACTGGAGCAAACCGTTTACGACTAGGTTCGTACGGATTTCTTCTATCAGATTTCGTATACATATTGGAGTAATTGGAAAGATGATGACCGCTCCGGGCTGTTGTCTTGTACTGCACCATGAATGCTTCGCGTGCGGTCTTCGAGTATTGTGGGCATGCGGGTGTCGAAAAGGGGGTTTCCTTCTATAAGGTCTTTTGTAGGCCGGTTGCAAACAGCACAGAGAACAGTGTCTCCGTTGGCCGCAGTGTTAACAACGACTTGAGTGGCTTTCAGGTTATGTAGTCGTTGGGCGGGATGCGGTAGTGAGAAACGCGATGTCTACGTTTCGTCTGTAGCGAAATTCTCTAAAATCTTCGATTCGAAGACAGTTAAAACTATAGTATTTTCAAAAATTAATTTAAAACTGTTATCTATCACCACAATTAAAAACCTGACAATTTTAAATTTGATAATATTGCTATGATGAAATACACCCAAAGACTAGAATTTATAAAAAAATCTTTTATTTCGTTAAAATTTTCACAAAGTAGGATAAGGTAAAGTAGGATCCAGAAAGTATGTCCTGGTCACATCTGAAATTAAACTCTTGTAAAATTAGACATAAGCAATTATCGGAAGTAAGTCTTGACAAATGTAAATCAGGTAGTGAAAAGCCAAATGAATAATTCCCATCCCATAAAAACATTGTGGTTGTGATAAAAGTGTAGTGGACGTGGACCATTTAATAAGTTGAACGTTATCCAGCAATAAAATGTAAAAACATTCAATCCCGTGAAGGCATAAAGTTGAACCTGTAATTTCATAAGAGATTAATATTGGAAACCCAAATAAATATTAAAATAAGTTGATAAAGCATAAAGACAATTAATTCCATGCGTTAATTCAAAGGAAATTTAATTTAAGAATTAATCATTTAAAGACATAAAAACTGTATATGGAAATGATGAGGGAAACAAGGCGGAATTTTTGAATACAATAAGAAGCGGGAAAAATTAAATAGGATAAGAGATTATCAAAGTTGCCATTGAAAGGTTATAAATAAAACCGACGCCAAAACATCGGGAGAGTTGATAAAATTATGCGGTCGAAGTAATGTCGCTCGACGCCCAAATTAAACAAAATAATCAAGTTAACCTAAAATAAAATTATGACCAGATCAGCTTGTAAACGACGAAGTGTTGCCCGAAAATTAATTGGAAGAATAAATCAAGTGCATCAATAGTTATTTTTTTTTATTTATTTATGTTACGGGCAACGCCCTATATACAGAAAATGTGTGTACATACAAGTAATTTAGTTTAAAGTAAAATTATAATTACTATATTAGATAATAATAAATAAAAAGAATAATTCAAATTACAGAAATCAATATAACAATAAATTAATTTAACTAAACACTCTAAAATTGTAGAAAAAGTTATAACAGAAATCAATAATTAGCATAAACAGAAGCATCAATTTTATTTAACTTAGTTTTGAGTTGCTTTTTAAACTGTCGGCACTAGTACTGTAAAAGTTAAGGTTAAAATGCAAATTTGCTGATTCCATAAACCGTTGGAGAGGAGAATTAAGAAGGTAGGAAGTTTTACAGAACCTTACTGAAAATTGTGAAGTGTTACGAAGAGTTTTGATCGGTACATTAAAATCGATTTGATGCAGAAGATGAGAACAATCTAAAACGCCATTAACCAGTTTCTGAAAAACACCATATCCAAAAGTATTCTGCGAGAATTTAAAGTATTTATATTTAAAAATGAAAGTATTTCAGAGTAGTTTGATAATGTAATTCCAGCTTTATATGCAATAAATCTAAGAAATCTATGTTGAACTTTTTCTAATTTTAATATATATGTTGAATGATAAGGTGACCAAACTTGAGAACAATACTCCAAATGTGAACGTACTAATGAAACAAATAAAACTTTTAGAGTATCAACATTAGAGAACGTTTTTGTGCAACGAAAATGAAACCCAATTCTTTAGTTGCTTTTAATCTAATGTGATTTATGTGTTCTTTGAATGACAAATCTCGAGAAAATATAACTCCTAAATCAGTAACTGAAACGCAATTTTGTAATGAGTGATTATCCAGAATATAGTCAAACTTTATGGGTTTAATAATGCGATGAAATGTAATTGACAAACACTTACTCAAATTTAGTTCCATGAAATTAAAAGAACACCAATTAGAAAAAGCATTAAGGTCTTCTTGAAGCTGAAAACAGTCGCCCACAGATCTGATTGTTTTAAATATTTTCATGTCATCAGCGAAAAGAAGAATCTGGGAGTGTTTAAAAATATTTTTAATGTCGTTAATAAAGATTAAGAACAGCAAAGGAGCCAGATGAGCACCTTGTGGTACTCCTGAATGGACTAAAACATGATCAGAATAAAAATTTTTTACTGGACTATTTGACGTCTGTTGGAAATGTAGCTATCAATCCAAGAAAGTAAAGTACCACCAATACCTACGTTTTCGATTTTCTTAATTAAAATTTTATGGTTAACGCTGTCAAAAGCTTTTGAAAAGTCAGTATATATGACATCCAGCTGAGTATATTCATCAAAAGCTTGATATATAAAATTTTGAAAACTAAGAGATTCGAGGTAGTCGAGCGATTTGGGTAAAATCCATGCTGTTCTTCAATGATTGTTTGTTTTAATAACGGAAACATATTATTAGCAATAATTTTTTCAAACAGTTTTGGAATTTCAGATATCTTTGAGATAGGTCTGTAGTTAGTGATATCGGTTTTATCTTTACTCTTGTGAACTGGTATAACATAGGTTAATTTCCATGTATCCGGAAAAATTCCACTTTTTAAAGATTTAGAGAACAATATTTGAATTGATATGCTAACACGTAGCAACAATTTCTTAAGAGAAGAGCAGGAATACCATCAGACCATGATTTATTTTTCGGGCAAATCTTTTAATTCCATCATAATTTGATTAATGTCGATATTAATGTAATTTAAATTAACATTGTTTTCGGAAATAATTTCTTTTGGTAACAATTTTATTATTTGTCTTATAAACAGAACCAAAATGTTTGGCAAAGAGATTTACAGTTTCCTGCCCATTAGTACTGACTGACGAACCAAGGCTCATTTCAGAGGGTAAATGATTATCTTTCTTTTGATATTTTATGTATGACCAAAAGTACTTAGGATCGTTTTTGATTTTTGATTGTACATCATTAATATGTAATTTAAAGCACTGATTAGAAAGGGTTTTGCATTGACTTCGTAATTTTGAGAATTCATTATAATAAGTGAGACAATTTGTAGATTTGTATAACTTATGGTAGATATGTTTAGTTTTAATTAGATTTCGCAGAACACTAGAGTACCAGGGAGGAAACTTTTTATTATAATTTGATGTACGTTTTATGGGTATGTAATAGCTAGAACCTAAATTTAAGATATTATAAAAGAGTTTACAGCATCATTAATGCTTAACGGTAGAAGAAATTCTCAGTTTATAGTGGACAAGTAGAAATTAAGATCTAAGTAATTGCCGTTACGAAAGTCATAATAATAATGATCAAAATTTAAAATGAAGATGTAAATAAAAATTCAAATGATATAGTTAACGGTGGATGATATTTATCTTCCAAAACTAATGCTTCCAAACTACGCTCCACAAAGGTAGTGGTGTTAGTACTAAAAACTAAGTCTAGCATTCTATCATCACAGTTCTTAATAGAATTAAATTGAAACATATTATACAGATTTAAATTTTCACAAAACTTTCAACACATATTAAGTTTTTGCCATTCACCAGAGGATGTTGTCATCAGAAGTATTCCAAACTAAGTGTGGCAAATTCCAGTCACCCATTAACCCAGATACTGCCACTGTCCTTTTAAAGGCAGCGACTCGATATTGCCAAGAAAAAAATTATAAAAAACTACCAAAAATTAAGAATGTATGTGTTTAATGTAACAACTTACGAAAAAATTATAATTTTTTTTCTCGAGTGAACAGTTTTTGAGTAAATAGGTGTCCTTTTAAAGGTCAGTGGCAAAATGAAACATTACTTGAAATGATAAATGTTTATTTAAAAATATAAGAACAATAACACTAATAATACAAAAAGTTATTTTTGAATGATATAATACGAAACACTGTTTGGGATGAAGAGCTAATTCACACTTTTGGCAGACAAAATTGCATTTTTGTGACAAAATACACAACGAGTTTGCTTATCTTGGTATAAAACCATGTGATCTATTCCATCGAATCTAGAATGGGAATGAACATCTCTGGATATTCTGCTGGAACATATTAGCAATGCCCTTTTCTTATAAGATTCGAGAATTCCAAGAGTTACGGATCTTCTAAAACCAAGGTGATCCAATTTGCCACCATTATTTTTATGAAGACGCCATGCATTTTGTTCAGCCATATCTACGAAATGGCACAGCAAAGGAAAATACCATTTTTTACCGCGAATCGAAACTCGGTACAAGCTAATGTTCTGATCGGCTCTATCTACCCCTCCCATATTTTCATTATAAAGTTTGATTAAATTTGGTTGCGGAACGTAAATTACTTTTTGTCTTTTTATGAAAACCTTTTAACTTGCACAGTAGGTAAAACTTTTGTGTAATTTGATGTAATATTTACAATGTTATTGTCATGCCAGCGACAAACGATTACATCATTATTTTCACTTGTAGCAAAATCGATATAGCCTCGAAGTTCTTTACGTGCTTTCTCAGATGACATTATTGGACAGTTTTTGGTATACGATTCTCGTGAATTGTGCCGGTTCCTTTTACACCTCTTGATTTTAATTCTGATAGTAATGGTAAAGAAGTAAAGAAGTTATCAAAATAAAGGTGATAGTTCATATTAGATTTTGCAGATAACATAGCATCTGTAAACTGCAACACTACACTTGCGCCTAAACCCAAATGTTTATATTCTTCAGAAACTTTTGTTTTGAGCCCTGATAAGGTTCAAACCACTCAATGTACCCTAACCTATTAGTAGCCGTCCAGAGCTTGTATCCCCAGCGAATGGGTTTACCGCGAATAAATTGTTTTGTGGGATGACGTCCATAATATGGAACCATGGATTCATCCACACTATGATGCTCCTCTAAGGGAGCAAAATCCATAAATTTTTATTGAGCGCTATAATCAAAGGGCGGAGTTTTGAAAATTTATCGTCATTATCTAAATGTGCATTGTCGCAGCAATGTATATTTTGCATAATATGGCGAAAACGGTTTCTTGGCATAGCTTGACACACTAAATTGTTTTTTGTATCTAATGAATTTTCCCAGTACATCTCTCGACGAGATAAGCAGTGATATCCGCTAAGTAGCAAAATACCAACAAAACATCGCATTTCATTCAGTGTTACATCAGCAAATCGATTATGAGTGCTAGCATATAAGTTTGTATACGTTACCAGCATGTTTATAAGATCGTCGTCAAATAATAAAAAAATGTGTCTACTGGTGAAATTTCATTACTTGGACCATAAGGAGTACACCAAACTGGCATATTAGGCAATAGATCATTTTGTCCACACAAATTCGTCTCTACTTTTTTCGATTTTGATATTTTCTGACGTTTAATAAAATGCGATAACGGAAGATCATCCTCACTATCATAATCTAGAGAACTGTCAATATGCTCCAAAACTACTTCTGCTTCGGTTCGAAGTTGTGCTCCTGGTAAATTGTTTACAACAACATTTTCTTCTTCCCCGCTGTCTTCGTCCGTCATCTCGCCATCTTCTGGAGGGAAAATTATTATTTCATCAGGAATTAGCTGTGGATGAAGATTGATGTTTTCAGCTTCTTCTAAAAGTTCATTAAGCGTTAATCGTTTCGTCCAATAATTTCTAGAACAAACTTTTTGTAAAGAAGTGTATTTTGCCACTGTACTTTTAAAAGGACGCAGTTAAAAACTCTGATTTATATTAAAACCGTTAACCTGTATCAGCACGTGTTTCGTTTTGCAAGAAAATATACTAATATAGGCACACATTATTTCACTAAAGCATTAGTTTATTAATCAAATTTTAAAATTAACTTACCGTGAACTTGCCATCTCTTCTTTCAATTTTACGACTATACTGTAATCAAGTATCTAACCGATAATTCACTTTAAATAAGCACTAAAAATTGAAAATGTTTAAGTATTAACTGTAACGTTTTCAATATCAGTTGTGACATCTATGAGTGAGACTCATAATAAGATGATTACAGGAATATTTGCTATTGTCTTTTAAAGGACAGTGGCAAAATATGTATACAATTATTTACTATGATATGGCTTTATCTGTTTGGCGGAGAGTAGAAGCAACCGAGAATAATATTTTTATAACCAACGTTGCATAGAACAAATAATTGCTCAACTTCATTGAAAGATGTGGGAATTATTTTAGAAAAATACTTATTATTGACGGCAATTAGAACACCGCCACCTCTTTTAGCGATATCACACGGTCTATCTTTCCTATGTACATTCATGTTATGTAATCCTAATTCGGAATCAAACATTTCAGGAACAAGCCACGTTTCAGTAAGCATTATTACATGAAAATCATTAGATAAATTAGCAGTTTGAAGTTTAGTAAGTTTTGTTCGTAGACCTCTGACATTCTGATAATAAATAAGAAATTGTTTAGAATTTGAATTGTTATTACATTTCAGTTTTTTGAAAAAATAATACGAGGTTGACCATTAATATACTTAATTGTGAGATTTTGTTCGCCGTTTTCTTGGCGTTGTTTCAAATTTGCACGCAAGTTCGATAAATGTTTTAATTGCATTGGAGTTTGGTCATTTTTGATGTTAATGTTGTTCAGGCTTTTAATTTTATGTTTGTTTTTTAAAATTTGAAGTGCGTCAGCTGGCGATTGTAAGGTAACTTTTAGAGGTCTCGGTCGTTCATTATTGTATTGTTTACCAAGTCGGACAATACGTATATTTTCTAAATCAACTGAAGCGATTTCCTTTATTATGGTAATTACTTTAGTATTATCATCAGATATGCGTTTATCAACAGATTGTGAATCGCTTTCCTGTACGTTGTATATAATTACATTATTTGCACGTCTTTGTCGTTCTAAAACTTCGCAAACGATTGAATCAGGAGAAGATTCATCATTATCTTTATAACTTATGCAACTAATAAACTAATAAATAAATAATTCAGGCCAGCTGAAAGAATAAAGAAGCAAATAATTGAAATAAATAAAAATAAATTTGTAATAAAAAAATTGAAGGTAACTTACCGAAGTGTTATTTGCTCGGTTATTTGTGAGTGCGAATACGAGTTGAAAAAATCGCATCAACATTAAAGGCCGACAGCATCTTCAGAGAAGTAAGAAGTCAACGCCGCAGACCTGGAGAAAACAAACACCAGCGAAAAAAACCAGGGTTAGGATACGAGAAGAAGACAACTTACCAAGGTTAGACTTAGATAATCATTTACTGTACCCGATTTCTGTAACAGAGAAAGACAGAAGATAATTTCTGGATCTTAATAAAATTAAGAAATGTTCATGCTCAATCAGATTTTTATTTAAGAACCTTAAAGCTAGCCTAAGTTTCGTGTCTTTAGCACAATATACAGGGAAAATAAAAAAGTCAAACCTTTTTTTTTTTTATCTTTGTAGGTGTGTAACTTTTTCGGGAAAGGTTTTTTCAAAAAATTTAGACCATACCCACATTAATTTTTATGACAGAATCACCCCTTAAAATGTTTCAGTGTTATTTAGATACACCCTGTATAAGATATTCCATGTTAATTTCCAAATAATTCACAAAATGCGAAGGAATAGTTTGGTTAACCTTTTTGTTAAAATTGTATTGAAATATTTTCTATTCCAGTGCTGGAGGAATTACGCCAACCAGGCGCACCCTACTATGTGTATGTCGATGTATAATCCGATATCTGGTCCTTCAAAATTTGACACGGACTGCAGTATTTTCTTTTTCTACTTCTATTTTACATTATTATCGTTATTGATCAATTTTTAGGTACGGAATTGTTATATTCTTCAAAATAGTGCGAGAATATTCTCGCTCCTTTGTTATGGAATGAGCCCAGGTATGATTAGTGATAATTATTTCGAATTATTTTGTTAACAATGCTTACAAAATTATGACAATAATAGAAAATTACATATTCCTACAAATTTTATTTCAATACTTTTTTGAAATTCTTGTCTATGTTCTCTGAGTTCACTTGATTTAGAATGAGGACCACAAAATTTAAAACGCTAACCATCTAAAAACGAGTAACTCAAGTTAAGAATAAAAGCATTATTACTTTTATTAATTTTAAGAGTTTCAATCTTTTTTTGCGATTATTTAAAACAATTTAATTTAAAGAATTTGGCACTCAACTTTCAAGTTAGGTATTGAAAATTTATCTTATAATCTTTTAGATTTTATGTGTATATATGTATAAGTGAGCAGAGATCATTTTAGGCAAATGTTATGAGTACTACATGTTAATTTCAAGTTTCAACGACGACAATCACGTAAAAGAGTCGTTCCAACTGTCACTCAAAATATTTCACGTCACCCAAATGAAATCCTTAATCCTAGTAAGAGCTCTAAAGTAAAGATCATCTTTCTAAAGCAATGTATCTTATTTAAAAAGAAATGCAAACGTCTGCTACAAACTGTTATAATTGATGTTTATACCAGTAATCATTATGAAGTTTGTAATTTAGGTAAGTACTCAAGATTAATATAATTCCTTAAAATATATAAATCCATAATAATAGAAATGGAACAAATTTATTATATTTTTTCTATTTTGGGTCGCTTACAGAGCCATAAAAGCACCCAAATGAGTTCTTTTATAGAAATTTGAGTTCTTTTATAGAAATAGATAAATTTTATTCCGAACGGTGGTAACACTGATAACGTCCAAGATGTCATTACCTTCGGTGTGCATTAATTTAAATCGTATTTAATGTTCAGTAGATTTATTTATCTACTTATTTTTATTTCCACTCATTTTTTTAATGAAACATATGATAAATGTATTAATTAAACTTAAACTAGCATATAAACCAAAGTTTAATGAAAATATTGTCACCTTAGCAATTACACTTCAAAATTCCCTAAATTTAAAACCCGCAAAATTTTATTTTAAAATCAATCTGAAAGCCCAAAATAGAAAAAATAGCATAAAGAATTCGTTTCAGAAGGCAGTTTAGCGACTCGTACTCATCTTATAAAATGCGTCTTCTGAAACTAGTTCTTTAATATACTATTATTAACTAAAAACTATATGATCCAACACTAGAAACTCAAAATTTAAAACAAGTTAATTTCCAAAAAGTTAGGTACTTAATTAATTATAACTATATACAGGGTGTCCCACCGCTAACGGCATGTAGATTCAAGTCCACGTCTTCCTTTATTTCGAATTTATTCGAACGGAATATCATGTAAGTTAATAAGAGCTACATACTGAAATTATTTTCAAATATACAGAGTGGTTCAAAAAGAATGGAACATCATAGTTATGTTTCTTTTATGGCCACCCTGCATTTGATGAGAATTTGAAATTTTACCGAAAAATAAGGGCCAGTTTCTTCAAGGATCCCAATAACTAGTTGTTTCGGTTCCTCAGATATTTGGTTTTTTCGATTTTAAAAACAATTATTTTCCGATGCAAGATGAAATCGAAGAAAAACTCACTAGTTTCTGACTAATAATGTCATAGAAAAATAATTCTCCTTCTCCTTAAAGAAGCCTAAGAAAACTGAAAATCCCTTTTTATATGAGATGGGCCAACAAAATTCATTCATTTTATTTGAGATAAGTAAGTGTACGAGGTTCAGCAACTCATTAATTTTTATTTGAATAAATCGTGTTAGATGTTATTGATATTTTAATCATTTATTTGTTTCCATTCAATTTTAAAGTTCTACAGTTACTTCTTCAGGGTGGTTCAATTTTTTTGAAAGGAAGTGTATTTTTAATTTCTTATTCTACGTTGTAGTTTAATCCAAATTGTTTTTTTTCTTGTTTTAGGGCCTGATTTTTGTTTACTATTATGAGTACGTCTTAATCTCGCGTAAAGAGATTTCAATTGGTGAATTAATACATGGCAACATACATTTATGTGGCGGCATTTATTACTGCTTCCATATGATTTTTAGTAGAATTGAGCTACTCTAATGAGTCAAAATAAGTTGAAGGACGTGATTCGTGAATCTGCCACTCTTTATATAAGTTTGGCAAAATTCGACATGTTGCATTAGTTAACTAATAATTAGGTACATAATAAACAAATTCTTTTTAATAATTGAATTTTTATAGTTTTGTGTAATTTATTTGCAGCTTACATGCTATTTCAAACGCTTTGCATTATTTTACTGTGAAGAGTTGTTTGTAAATACTGCTGCCTCTATATTCGAAGGATTAATGTCTATGTACTCAATTAAACTCTATTTCAATGCAAGTTCTAATATGACCAGCATTTCTCAAAGCATCTTAAGCGCTCAAATACAGGTTCAGTGAGCATGTAGTAATTAATATTTTCTAAGCTGAAGCTTTTATCACAAATATATCTTAAAAATAAATTTGAAGAATTTATCAATAAAACTCGTACTGAGTATAACAAAAACGCTTCAGTGATTGATCAAGAATCAATAAAAGCTTTCGAATTAATCAAAAACTTATTCTTTAATATTTTGTGTTATTTTTTTAATTTGTAATAAATTTTATCAAAATTAATAAATAAAGTTTAGTAATTATTTGTAGTTATCTAGTTCTAGTGTATATAAATTATAGTATAACGTTCACTAAATAAATCAGACATAAATAACATTAGTGTTAATACATATAAATTTAAAACAACAAATACTTGCAACAAATGTGAAGAATATTGTAATAAACACTTATTGATTAACTATTTATTAAGTGTTATTTTTCATTTGCTAAATTAATTTGACAGGTTCTACACAACGTTCTGTTTTTCATTATGTGAACAAATGATTATTTAATTACTCCTTTATTTTAATACAAATTTCAAAGTCTGAAATACAGAAAATGTGTTAAGACCATTATTGTTTCTTTTCTAAATTTAATTAATTTGTAATCAGCAATTAATTGATAATTAAAAAATAACAATTTGTTATTCCAAATTTTTTATATCTTACTTTATAAGCTTATTTTCAGTAATTTTACACTCAGTTTTATTAATGAAATTATTATAATATCGTTCTTACGTTCTACCTTATACAACAATTTTCAAATAAATATTACTAATTAAAATGATTTTTACTTGCAATCATTTAACGCACACCTGAAATCTATTAGGAACCGCATATACATTATAGTTTTAGTAGTAAATACAGGGTGGCCCAATCTTCGGACATCGGAGGATAACTCAGTTAATAAAAATTTGTCTTCAATTTGATGTTCATGTTCAATAATTTTAAATTTCTTTTCAACTAAAAAGTGAATGTTTATACCAGTAGTTTAAATATTAAGTGAAATGCATGTCTTGCGACATTTCGTGTATAAGGAACCCGGTATAAATAGTATAAACTAAGTAATGCTAACAGAAAACTGTAATTTAAACGTCAATCATCGTTACAGTCATCTGTTGGCATTACTTAGTTTAAATATTAAACATATCGGGTGATAACATAGATAGTGAGTGTTGTAATAAAAGTTACAATTATTTTTACAAATTTTCTGGTTCGTAATTATTTTTCAATTTTCCCGATTTTTATCCTAAAAGTAGAACGGTTAGACTTATACTTTCGTACTTTTTATTTCCCAGGCTAGCTCAGTTTCAAAAGGTTTAATCACAAATAAATTCAACAAATTTATACGGTTGATTACTGAAGACCAACAAATGTTTCGAACAATCTTCTAGTTCAGTCGATCTGAACCATAACCGAGCTTAGGCATTGCTATTTTCTTGATGTTGTTTCTCTTGGTGTCCTTCATAAAATCCCATAAAGAATTCCACATTTCATATAGATGGGCTTCTTATAAAACAACTCAGAAAAATATTTTCCTTCCGATCCGTCTTCTTCTGCCAAATATCCTGGGAAAGTATTGGACCTCCAATAATAATAAAAATAATAATAATAACAATAATAATAAATCCCCCAGGGACCTGCTCGTCAGTAGGTACAGGCTTAGCAAACCCGGGGTCCCGAGCTCATCAGTGGGCCAGGGACGACTGTCGTATCAAATTCCCTTACCTTGGCATTACCTACATTTAGTTGGAGAGACGGCAGGGATCTGTCTAGGTGGACGTTTTTCCACTGGTAGTAACTATAAAATGCAAAAATGGGAATTAACAATTTATGCAATGTTTTGGATGCATCAGAAGTAGGGCTATCTCTCATGCGGACGTCAGTCCAATCTTGATAATCTCGGCGAGAAAATGGACATGAATGTGGGTTCACCCAAAACCCAAAAAACATTAGTGTAGAGCACCGAAAACTACCACGGTAAACAAGAAGACGGTGGTAACACCCAGGTTCCTGATCATCAAGAGAAAGGACGGTGATTTTGTAAAAGTAAGTCCCTTCCTAATAAATAAAGTAGGATACTCCTAATCATATAATATGTTGTCTAATCGGAAGTTTAGAGTTTTTGTAGGAGATAAAAGTAGTAAATTTAGATTTTTAAATAATGGTCTTCCACAGGGTTTCTTGCACCTATTCTTTTTAATGTATATATTTCTGATCTTCCTTCATTACAATGTCGAAAATTTGTCTACGCCGATGATATGGCAATTTCATTTCAACATTCAGATTTTTTCGAAATTGAAAACAAACTATCTGATGATTTGCGTATTATGGAAAATTATTTCAAAAATGGCGATTATGCCTCAATCTTAAAAGACAGAGGTTTTTTGTTTTCATTTAAGTAATAGAGAAAAAAGTAGAAAACTTAATGTTATCTTTAATAATACAAAGTTAAACCATAATTTTAACCCAGTTTATCTGGGAGTAACTTTAAATACGTTTAATTTACAAAGATCATTTAGAAAAAGCCAAACAAACAATGAAAACAAGAAATAATGTCATTCAAAAATTAGCTGGAACAACTTGGGGAGCAGATGCAAAGACACTAACAGCTGCATTGGCATTAGTTTATTCTACAGCAGAATATTGTGCTCTTGTCTGGTTGAATAGTTATCATACAAAAAAAATAGATGCTCAGTTGAATTGCACTATGCGTATAATTAGTGGAACCATTAAATCTCTCCTCTCGATTGGCTTCCTGTTCTTTGTAATATTACTCCATCGAACATTTGACGAAAAGCTGCGTTAAAACGAGAATGGGATAAATGCCAACTTAACAAAAAGTTGCCAATTTGGAATGACATTGACAACCTTCTGCTAAAAAATTTGGTCAAAGTAAATCGCATAAGAACAGGCCATTCAAAATGCAAATCTATGTTGTTCAAATAGGGTGCGATTTCTAATCAAATTGTGACTGTGAAAACGAACCAGAGACCGTTACACATTGTAAAGGATTGTCAATTAACGAAGTTTAAAGGAGGGTTTCAAACATTCATAATTTAACGGATGAAGCAATATTATGGCTTACGAATCTGAAGGACATCTGAAGTTCAGCAATGTTTTGTATTCTTGTCTTGATTATCTGTTTTTCCATTATTTTGTTTTGCTATTTCTTTAACCTACTATTTTTCGTCATTGTCGTGACTGGCGCTTGGACCGGTCCATTATATGTCGTCATGCAATGGCTGTGCTGTTATATTTTATGTTCTTATTTACCTTCTATAATGTTTACACACTTAATTAATATTATTACATGTGAATACTAGGGTGGGTAAGGGTTGGCATGTTTAGGTTTTAGTGGTTTTCCTAAACCTTGAAGTAAATGCTTTGCCAAGACGAACCAATCCACTATTGCACACGGTTTCGTCACCACACTATACAGGTTTATACTGATCTTCTGGGGCACCATACATAACACTTACATCACAATACAATATTTGTGTAATGTACCATACGAATAAATAAATAATACCTTTTAACACTCCAACTCTATCTAGAGGACACAAATAGCTTCTTTTTATAATTTGAAGTTATTGTCTATACATCCCTGCACCATTGAGGTGCTTTAAATATCAGAAGTTTGGCCATACGTCTCTCTATTGCTGAAAGCGAACAAGTGTGTATGTGGAAAACCATACACAAAGGTAAACCATGTTGATCAGCCGGCTCACTGATATAAATTGTGGCGAAAATCACTCTGCAAGAGTAAATTATTGTACAGAATATACGAAAGAAATGGCACAAACACAAAAAAGTAAGAGAAAAGTTAACTTACATAGAGGCAAAAAGAAAATAACATTACCAATATCTAAGCCAAATATTTGATATGCAAATGCAACAAAGGTTACTACTAACTGTGCTTAACTCCTGGAGTTGATTTCATATATAGTAGATGCTGTCCAAAAAGCGCTAAAAGAACAGATCAGTGGTGAACAAATGTAATTTGTAAGGCCAATAGAAGTATCAACTCTAACTATGATGGACCCATATATATTAACAAAGAAAATAAAGTTACCTATTTCTCGCAGCATATCTGACGTAAAGACGAAAGAGGAGCAACGTAACTTCTTACGCGTAAGCCAAAGACGAAAGAAGGCCTAAGGGAAAACCTAGTATATGCCCTAGATCCCTCTAGTGTACACCAACCAGTTTCAAATTCGGCTAAATAGTAGATTTTCCGTGATACTTACCTGTGATACTAGTATTAAATTCTGATATACATGTTTGTTTGTCAGATATGCCTGTGATAGTATTGTCCTATACAAAATTGAAACTGTAATGAAAACGTTGGGCATGTTGTGGAACTAAAGGGGCGCTTATTGCAAAGTACAGACCTTTTTGTCTTT
>JALBCR010004390.1:0-326181 GCA_030710515.1 Abscondita cerata | reverse complement strand
AAACCACCTCAATTACTTCAAGAATTTGGTTTTTTACGCTTGAAGAAAAATAGTATATGCTACACGGAGTCAAACGCCTTTTGTATTTCGCAAAGTATTTTGCGGCCTCAGCTGCGCTTCGGCCGCAATACCTTCGCTCAACACAAAAAGAATGCGTTCTACTCCTAGTAGCATAATATACTATTTAATGACTTGGCGTTAAAATAAAATAAAATCGACACTAAAGAAATTCATTATAGTATGACTTTAAGTTCACATTTTTACCGGTAGAGATAAAATGAATGTAAATTTTAGAATCGCGCATGCGCGGTGCAAACATTTTTCATAAATATGAAAAAAAAGAACGTTAAAAAATTATTCGATTTGTTCAAATTTGCGATTTCGGAAAAAATATAATATGTACCTCGGCACTAAAGTTCTTTTACAATACTCACGTGTTTTATTTGCCTCGGGCTATCGCCTCTGCAACTAAAACACAATTGTCATGAAATATCAAAGTTTAGTGCCTTGATACATAAAACTATTGTTTAAAATTTAAATAAATCGAAATACATTTCGTTTTTATCATACGTAATTATTGCTTTTGTTGCCTGCTAATAAGCGTTTTAAAAAAGAATAATACTGATTCATTAGTAGCAAACCATAAGTCATACAAATTATATGTTAACAAACAAATATTTCGATCAGAAGATATCGCATGTTTTAATAAGTAGGTACACTACTAGGACGGTTATCTTTAATTTTCGAAATGGCTATAATTCATTTTTGACACATTTTTATGACGTGTTCTCCACATGTTTTTATAACCTAACATATTGAATGTCAATAACAGAAGTGATGTATATTCTAAAGGCATCTGTGTCGTAATCTTTGGGAATATAAGGTGTATAACTTTACTGAAATACTATGACATGTCAACACGAATAAAAAGACTAACCGTCATTTTTCCGCCAAACGCAATTATTATTAAACAAAAAATTCTACGAAGTTTATATGTTGCTTGCTTTAAATTCGTCAACAACATTTATTTATGTCTAAAACTTTAAAATGAAAATTACCAAGCAACAGTTAAATTTTGTATGTTTTAAGTACCTAAGGAGAAAGCTAGTAAGAGTAAAGAATAGGTCCATGAAGACTGAAAGTTACACCGAAACTACACAGAAATGTAATTAGGTTTATAAGTTAAAGTTTGTTACGTGACTCTCTACTTGATCTACTTTATTGCTGAAGGGAACTGCTGCAAAATAAACCAAAATATTACATTTTAGTACGTCTTATCGATTTACGTTAAACGTATTTGGGTAACTTAAATAACTACTCGACCTATTTTTAACTGTTAGTAAAATTGGCTTAGTAAGCGTTTTTTATCATATCTGATATTGATAGGTACATTTGAGAGTAAATAAATTTGTAAATGGGTAAAACCTATTCGAATAAAGCTTGAACAAAATGAATTTTATAATTCCTTGGGATTTTTGCAGAAATACAAATATACATTTTTAATAACTCATTATTATTAAATAAGAATGTAATTACTAATTACCCTAATTATCAACAATCTTCTGCCATCTAATGTGTAAATTTTCAATTCCGAATTGATACAAATGGCGTTTTGGACATCGTCCAAATTTTCAATTTTTTTTCCTAATAAGATCTGGTCTTTTCATCTCCAGTTAACTTTAACAGTCGATTAACTACAATGGAAACCTAGTATTCAGCCCATCAAAATTTTAGAAAGTCTCGTGTTCAAGGTGATTAACCGACAGATAAAATTAACAGAAGGCGAAAAGACCATACCTAAGAAAATATTGTAGGGATCGGAATACATGCAAATCTGAGGGTGCGATATTGGGCGAGTATGGTGGGTAAGGTAGTACCTCCCAAACAATTTATTAATTCATTCCAGTGTTTGGCTTACCCAGTCAGATCTTGCATTGTTGTGTTGCAGAATGATACCCTTCCTGTTGACAGTCGCCATATACTTTTTGATTAACAGTTTGTCTAGGATTCAACACTTCCAAGTGAATAATTACACAAATACTCTACCAAACACGGAGGAGCGTTTTTTTGGAATGTAAACCCGGCTTTTTAGTACTTCGTGGTGATTCATTTCGAGAAAGTCCTTGCCATTTGAATTATCATATATGACCCATTTTTCCTCTCCAATCATCAAACGATCAAAAAACAGTTCTGTGTGGTGCCGTTGAAGCAATATGTTGCAGGTTCATCTGTTGAAAAAAAACCTTAACCGAACACGTGTTCGTAGGCGAAGCAACACGATGAATGGTTAGTACAGGGTTTTTCAAATTAATATTTCTGGTTTCAAAGGATTACAACATTTCTATTTGTCAAAAAATTAATTTAATGGTTAATACGCTTAAAGAAAAGAGTTTAGATTTGAGAATTACTACTTAAAACAATTTTAAGTCCGGCGATCGGGAAGATCAATGGATGTCATTAAAACGGAATATTAGTCTTTTTTTTGAGAAAACATTGCCAGGTTTTTGTTTGACTATTTTCACAACCATACTGACTGAAAAATTTCTTCTTTGTGAATATCAATTTTTAAAATTTTAAAACTTCCGCTATATGAATTTTGAATAGAAGTTAGATTGGGGCAATTAAGCCAAAATGTGTTTTATGTTTTCGAAACCATAAACCAAATTTCTTCTTTTCTGAATACTATTCAGAATTTAATAATAGTAAGCAGAAATAAAGTTTCGAAGTTTTGAAACTAGAAATATTAATTTGAAAAACCCTATAGCACAGAAAAAAATGCACCAAATATTGTTGCAGAAACTTAATGCAGATAGTACAAAAGTTGAAATTTTCAATTTCACCCTGTATCTCGTAAATTAAGCAGGCTATAGAAATTTTGTTGGTGTCATCTTTTGATTCTCAAAAAAGCGTCACAGGTTTGCGAAAACCGCAACCTTCTATCTTCATTAACAAGCGAGATATCCTGCAATTACAACGAAAATGGGACACTATGTACGGCAAAATTAAACTTTAAATACTTTATCCGTCGACCGTGCATTTATGACTTACATTAACGTAAACAAAATCGTTCATTAATGACCCTTATTAATGAACGATTTTAGTATAGCAACTAAGCATACATGTGTAATACCTAAAGTTACCATTTTATCTGTCAATCAATTACAATATAAAATGTAAATAAAAAATCTGTCATAATTTGTAGTAAAGCAAATGTTAATAATAACAAATCAACATTAAAAACAGCAACAATGAAGTTAGGTTACGTTATATATTCAAAAATTGTAGTAAGTTCAGAAAACGGTACTTTCTAAAGTGCATTTTTCTAAAAATATTAAATTATAATTATATTAAAATTAGGGTCGACAGAAAAGTTGTGTAACTAACTCTTGAATTAAACGGCAATTAATAATCTCAACATTAACGCGCTCGCTTCGCTCACGCGTTAAAATCTCTCGGTTGTTAATCGCCTTTATTAATACACTCGTTTGTTAAATAACTATAAAATACTGCTTTTATTTTCAATAATATAATTAATAGAACAATTTTCGAGAGGAGGAACAACTTTAAGAAATCAAAGGGTTTAACTCACAAAAATGTGAGAATAAAGTTCTAGTATAAAATGTGGTATTTTCACTATTAATTTTGTCGACATGACGTTCTATGGTGAAGTTTTACATTTTGCGACAAGTGTGGTGAAATATGCTTGCACATTGCGCGATCGTAAAAGGATTCTTTGAAATCACATTTCAACAAAAATGCTGTCAAGCATCGCCTTTAATGCAGTCCATTGGTTTATATTAAAGAACGTTCAAACAAACTCCGAGAGCAGTACGACATGTGAACAATGACTACAACAATAGGGGCTTTCAGTTGTTTGATTTTAATCTGTTGCTCCGTACTATCATCAGTAGGTATTTTCTTAATTAATTCAAACCACTTGTTTTTATGAGAAGGTTATTATTGATAACTTTATTACTATATTTTTTTAACTCTGTCAAGAAGAATTATTTTTGTAACAATCCCATACTTTTTATTGTACGGTGAGCTAGAGGAAGAGGATGTAACTGATACAATGCCGATACTTAGAAAGAAATTTAAATTAATTTAATAATAACAATACGTTGTGCATGATATAGATCGTTATTTATTCGTATGGTATATACAGGCTTATTCACCGAACCTGTTCATTAAAAGTTTATTATTGGGAAGTAATTTAGATTTTTTGAAATTTTTGATGATTGATTTTTGTACATGGTATTCAACATTCTGTGGCACTTTTTTTTCAAGATTTTTACAAATATCAGGATTACATTTTCACAAACTAAAGAAATATGCTATTCCAAAACTGGTTACGCAAGAGGCACGTTTTTTTATTCAAACTCAAAATCTCAAAAACGGTTAGATATAGGTATAGGACATTATACATGAAATGCGTTTAGGATTTCACGCCGAATCTAAAATGAAAGAACATATGGGATGTTTAATTTAAAATAAGCATGTTGACAACAACTTCTGGTTAAACCAGAAATGACAGGGAGTTGAAAATATTTTAGAAAAAAGTATACCTGAAACCAAACTTAACCCCAAGTGTTTAAAGGCTTATCTAAATGACATCTCAATAAACTTTTAATGAACGGGTTACGCGAATAACCCTGTATAAGTATGACAATGCACCTCAACCCATTATTTTGTTACGTTTTTTCAAAGTCAGGTAGGTTACTCTGTTGTTTTAGACGTGATTCTCTTTTATCCAAAGTAATCGATAATTTTTCACGATATTCAATATTTAGTATTTTTTATTGTAGGAGGAAGTAATAGTTTCATAGTTTTACGTTTTTTCCTGTTTTTAAGTTTTGATGTGTTTTTAATACATAATGTTAGAGCGAGATGTACATTGCAAAATTTTCTTTCTTAATACATACTCTGTAACAGAAATAAGAGAGACTGTCGCGTAAGATTACGTGCGTTAGCAGCAACAATAACTAAAGCTCGCAATTAATGTGTCGAATTTTAGTTAAGCTTTTTAGTTACACCCCAACTTAAAGTTAGCGTTGCAATTGAAGATTAGTTACTAAGAAGGCTCGACGTACACACGTCACTTACACACGGTGACTTAAAACTAACTTAAACTCTTAATAAAAAGGTAAGTAGCTCCAGCCAACTCATAAGGTCTTTTGATTTAGCTTCAACCACACTATGTAAAGCGCCCAAGCTCTTATGGAGCTAGATAAAAACAAAACCGAACTTCGGTGGTGGAGTGTACCCCAAATAAAAATTTACTTAAATGCTAGAGATTCAAACCGTTCAATCTCACATGTACGTGAGCTTCATACGTATTAATAGTGAATAGGTTACTTAAACATAAAACTTAGCTGTATTCTGTAGTATGCAGTTTAGAAGATAGGTAACCCCAGGATTTCCTTTAGGGAAAATATACAGCGAAGAACGGAAGGCAAATATGTTCCCTCGAAGCAGCAAATATGCAGCGTGAACGACCCCGCAGCCTGTAGAGTTCACCGGCTGTTGGCAGCTTAATTGAATGTGAAACCGTGGTAGTCGTCAAGTTATGTAGCGACGGGTTCTTAAATAGTCATTCCAGCACCCCCAGAAATTATCCAGGTGTAAGACATAATGAAAATGATTCATGTGTAAAATTTTTAACTTTACGAGACACGTCAAACACCCAAGTAGCAGGAAGTAGGAAATGTCCGCTCGTCGTCTTCAATACTATTGTTAATTTTTATTTTAACCAATAGAAAATCAGCAACATGCGCGGCAAATTCGACTTTCGTCGTAAGGTGCTACACACGACACACGTTTTTAAGAAGGCTCCCGACATACGTTTTACTTTTGGCAATAAACCCGTAACAACTCATGCGTGGTGGACCCTAAACTATAGGATGAAATCTTTTTTAATTTTTTGTTATTGTTTTCAAATTTGTATTGATATGACACAACGGTAAATCTCAAAGAGGCTGTTTACTAATAGTTATCCACATAAGTTATGAAAATCGTAAAGTTTATCTTCCTGGTTATGATTTTACAACTTAATTCAAACTACATCCATACATACTCATATTATTTTATTAAAAATTGTGAAATGTTAGACCACATTTTTATAAAGAAAATTTACTGTTCTTCTTCTTATTCAATCTTCTATCGTAGGCTAAAGCCTTTCTATTGTACCTATTATTCCTAGGTCTTCCCACACTTTGTCTTCTTACAAGCGACTTATCTCTGGTAATCTTTACGATGCTGTTTTCGGTAATACGGTGGTGTGGTCATTTTATTCTTTCTTCCATTTATCCACTCGTTAATATTCTCTACGTTGCAGGCTCTTCTTATGTTTTCACTTCTCTCTCTCTATCCATCTATGTTTTACCAACGATCTTGCGTAAAGTTTTCATTTCCTTTGTTTCCAGTAAACGGCATGTATTCTAACTGTGGTTTGTTGCAAATGTTTGTTTTGCCAAATTGTATCATTTAAACTTCTTGCTGCTTTGTTAGCCTTTGTTACTTGTCGTTTTACTTTTTTGTCACCTAGTTCTAGCTTACATCTAATAGATTCTATCGAGGTGGTTATACATTTTAAACTGTTTGCTAGTAGTATTAAAGATGTTTAGTAGCCTTTGCAATTCGTGTTCACTTTCTGTAACAAGTATTCAACATCATCAGCATAGCATAATATGGTAATCTCTAAATTTATATCTCTTTCCTTCGTTGATTTCTTTTATTAGTTAGTCCATTACAATGTGAAAAAGTAAATTAGCACATATACAGTGTGTCCATTTAGCGTGTAATTGTTCGATTATGGGCCCCCAGACTACTTGTCCGAAAAAGTGTGAGGAAAATTCACTAGTAAATTTAGTTGGCAGGTATTTGTGATGCTAAAGTTTGAACCAAATATTTCGGACGCTATGTACAGTATTTTCGGGCATCGAGAATTGTTCTTATTAGGGCAGTAGTCAGACTTAAACACTTTTTATCTCTACAACAACTTCTACGGTACACTAACTTCTTTGATGCGGTATATCTACTTTGAAATAATGCGAATAATTTGAAAACCACTGAGGCTAGGGTTATGAATTACGGGTCAAATGTCAAATTCACTAGTGAATTTAGTTGGCAGGTATTTGTGATGCTAAAGTTTGAACCAAATATTTCGGACGCTATGTACAGTATTTTCGGGCATCAAGAATTGTTCTTATTAGGGCAGTAGTCAGACTTAAACACTTTTTATCTCTACAACAACTTCTACGGTACACTAACTTCTTTGATGCGGTATATCTACTTTGAAATAATGCGAATAATTTGAAAACCACTGAGGCTAGGGTTATGAATTACGGGTCAAATGTACGCAAAATTTTACGAGTTATTCGACGGTGCAAAAATATACAGAGAAGCTTGCTCACACTTTTTTGGACAATTAGTCTGAAAGCCAATAACCGAACAATTACACACTAAATGGACACACTGTATACGATTTTTCAGATTATGAATACAGCATCGGTACACGATCTTCCCGATTTGTTATTATTTTTGTAGTTAAGCAGGTTAATACCTCTATAGTTTTCAGGATTTATCTTATATGATACTCGTTCTCTAACTGTATGGTATTCTGTGTGATCAGTGACGTTATTTCTTTTGTTAATCTGTCTTTTCCATACATCAATAATTGATTTGGTATTTGGTCCAAACCGGCCAACTTTTTGTTTTTAAGTTTATTGAGTGCTTCTTCCACTTCTACTACTATTTTCTTTTAAATAGATTAGTGAGATATTTTACCTATTTTTTTAATCTATCTTCTTGAATTCTATAACTTCTATTATTTATTTACAAATGTTCATTCTTTTGTTAATTTACGAGTAAGTTTGTTCCGTTTCCAACTATTTTGTATTCTTTATACGCTTTGGTGTATTTATAGATCTGTATTTAAGATAAGTTCTTCTCTTTTTTTGGCATTTTTGTTTTATTTCTTTACAAAACCCCCGCGTTTTTGTGATAAGTTTCTTTGTGGTTTTCTTTTTCCAATTGTTTAACATTGTCTGTGACCTCAATCCTTATTCTCGCGTTAAAATCCTCCACGATACATATACAGGGTGGCACGCTGAAAAAGAAACAGACTGTTTTTTTGAGCTATTTTACACTTATTTATGGAATTTTAGAATAATCGTAACACTGTCTTGTAAATAAATCTACCCTGTCGACCAAGGGGAAAGAGCAAAATAACAGCCGACTTTCTTTATCATTCGCTCGCTACGAGCTCATCAGTGAGGTCACTCGAGCCGGCGCTAGTCAATTCTCCAACTGTGGCCAGACAGTTAAGTAAAATCACACGTTATCATAACGATAGACAATAAACATCTAGTATTTATCGCGGATATAACGCAAATTTTAATTAGTTAGAAGCTCATAGTAAACGCGCGGATGGGGTTGTTATGCGGATGTTACGATATCAGTAGTCAGTGCGTTTCATGCAACACTGTTATCTAAATTTACGGACAGTGTGTTTGCGCCTTTAGAAAATTTCTCTAGTTCTCTTTCTAAAAATTTGAAATTGTTTTGTACGTGTCTTAATCGTTGAAATCATAAAGCGAAGTCGATATTTTAGCCTGTGATATTTATTTTATCATACTTAATTTAATAAATTACTTTTATTATTTGTTCGTTAAGAATTTACTCTGATCGATTTTGGATTAAACTCAGCGTAGTGTATATTAAAATACAGTGGTGCTTTGGGCATGTGTTTCTTTTGATCCGCAAACAGTTTTCAAATAGCTATAAATTACTGAACCGCACGACGCGATGCTACAAATATCTAAAACTAGCCAGGTAAACGGTCTTGCTCAATCTTGTGTTCTGAAACATTTTCTTTTACTATTATACTCAATTAATTAATTGTTTCGTCGGTCACGTAGATTCTTAACTGTCACAGTGTTTGTATGTGGGTATGTAACACTTTTCTTAACGGTCGACAATGGAAAAGTGAAAAGTTAAAACTCCGGTGGAGAAAGAATTAAAGTTTGCAGGCTGACTATGTCGAAAAATCTCAGATTTACTAACGTTTGAAGAAAGTAGTATTTGTCATGGCAGCCTCACAATCTGCTGACAAACATTTATTGCATATTGTCATTTTATTCAATGGCGTCATGAAAAAATGTGATAGCAAATATTTTGATAACGCATTATTTGAACAGTTTACAAAAATAGAAGAACTGGAAATCTTCAATTTTATAGTCTCGCTATTCAATGATCAAATCGGAATTAATTATTAAATAAGAATATAAGACAATATTTAAAGTTATGGGTCTTTTTTGACAAGCACCAATGTAAAATATTCTCATAAATATTCTTAACAGTAAGGAAGGTTTGATCCTTTACCATTATCGGAGAAATGTTTCTAAAAATCTATCGAATTTACGCTTTATTGAGACCAAAAAGTTTTCCAGTAAAAAGGTTATCTTTGAAATTTTTATGTGGAAAGTGCTGTAAAAATGAAATGGGAATTTAAGCCATGTCAGGTCAGGCCAACTTTTAAAATTGAGCAACTGTGAAGAATATTTCAGCTGTCCTGTTGATTCAGGTGGGGGCAGAGGTAGAGATCCACTGCGGTGCCGATGGTTATATAGCCTAAGGAATAAAACTGTTACCGCCAAGAAAATATTGAACACGAGTCAAAATATTCTCGGAAAATGCACTAAACTGTCAATATTGAAACGCAACCGTAAATGTGATAAATAAAAAATCCGTTTATATGCGATGACAAAGTTCGATCCACCGTTGAAGTTTGTTTTGTAGTAATGATTTATATTTATGGTGTGTTGTTAATTGTTTAAAGTTTAAATTAAGTGATTATCAGTTAGTGGGTTAATAAAATTTTTGGCCTCCTCGATTGTAAACATAGTAACCCTGAATTCTGGACGTTAGTGGTATTTGGAATTTTACACATCAAGAGTACTTACCGCACTGGTAAAGTAACTCAAAATTGATTAAGTTATAAAAACTATTAAAAAGAAAATTTTGACTATAGTAGTAAACAGTATATACAAAAGCACATTTTTACATAGTTTCTATTGTCGAAAAGCGTAGAATTATTAGTAAAATCGGTTTTATTTGATTTTAATGGCGCCATCTCTTAGTCGTTTTTTAACCTATTTTAAAAAGTTGACAATCGTATTTCAATTTTTGTTTAAACTCAACCGTAAATAATATCACAACAATAGTTTATTAATTGTATAAAAGCTAAAATGTCAGATAGCGATGATTCCCTAATGTCTACTCCGCCAGAATTACGACAAAAAGCAAACTTGAAAAAGTAAACTATAAATTTGAGGCGTAAAAAGAGTAGTTTTTGACGAAGAGCATATTACTTGTTCAAGCCCCCGATAATGATTTTTTAATAATGAAAGTAGGTATACTTACTTAAGTCACTGAAGTCTAAAGAATTGCATAACTTCAGGTTACTTTAATCGTAGGTGCTTTACGTAGAGAAGAACTGTACAAAATTGAACTCAAAGATGTTGTCTGTAAAAATGATATAATATTGATAACAATTCCTCAAACTAAAACTAACATCTCTCGAGAATTTGTTATAACAGACAATTTTATTTATTCGTATGGTACATTATACAAATATTGTATTGTGATGTAAGTGCTATGTATGGTGCCCCAGAAGATCAGTATAAAGTATAGTGTGGTGACGAAACCGAATGCAATAGTGGATTGGTTCGTCTTGGCAAAGCATTTATTTCAAGGTTTAGGAAAACCACTAAAACCTAAACATGCTAACCCTTACCCACCCTAGTATTGACATGTAAAAATATTAATTAAGTATGTGAACATTATAGAAGGTAAATAAGAACATAAAAATAACAGCACAGCCATTGCATGACGACATATAATGGACCGGTCCAAGCGCCAGTCATGACAATGACGAAAAAAATAGACTTTTATTGTTGGATCATCAATGAGATGTTTATTGAAAACATCAACTCCAGACCATAATTTTTCCACTCTTCAACTTCAGAAAAGCCGTACTTAAGTAGTCTTGCAACCATATAGGACTTCGAGATTTAAGTCTTTTAGCAGGAGGGTTGTCAATGTCATTCCAAATTGGTAACTTTTTGTTAAGTTGGCATTTATCCCATTCTCGTTTTAACGCAGCTTTTCGTCGAATGTTCGATGGAGTAATATTACAAAGAACAGGAAGCCAATCGAGAGGAGTAGATTTAATGGTTCCACTAATTATACGCATAGTGCAATTCAACTGGGCATCTATTTTTTTGTATGATAACTATTCAACCAGACAGGAGCACAATATTCTGCTGTAGAATAAACTAATGCCAATGCAGCTGTACGAAGTGTCTTTGCATCTGCTCCCCAAGTTGTTCCAGCTAATTTTTGAATGACATTATTTCTTGTTTTCATTTTTGTTTGACTTTTCTAAATGATCTTTGTAAATTAAAACGTATCTAAAGTTACTCCCAGATAAACTGGGTTAAAATTATGGTTTAACTTTGTATTATTAAAGATAACATTAAGTTTTCTACTTTTTTCTCTATTACTTAAATGAAAACAAGAAACCTCTGTCTTTTTAAGATTGGAGCATAATCGCCATTTTTTGAAATAATTTTCCATAATACGCAAATCATCAGATAGTTTATTTTCAATTTCGAAAAAATCTGAATGTTGAAATGAAATTGCCATATCATCGGCGTAGACGAATTTTCGACATTGTAAAGAAGGAAGATCAGAAATATATACATTAAAAGAATAGGTGCAAGAACCGATCCCTGTGGAAGACCATTATTTAAAAATCTAAATTTACTGCTTTTATCTCCAACAAAAACTCTAAACTTCCGATTAGACAACATATTTTCAATAAAAGAAATAATTTTGGAACAAGGAATAACGTTAAACAATTTAAAAAGTAAACCTTCTTTCCACACGGTATCGTATGCAGCAGTTAAATCTAAAAAGGCAACTCCAGTTTTAAGTTTTTTCTAAAATCCAGCTTCGATATGTGTTGTGAATGCCAATACTTCATCACAACAACTTCTACCGGATCGAAATCCTGCTTGTTCAATTGGTAATTTCTCTTCTATTAACGGATTAATTCTTTGAAAAATCAATCTTTCCAAAACCTTATAAATTACACTTAACAAACTTATTGGACGATAAGAAGTTGGGTCTGTAGGACTTTAAAATTGCCACGACTTTACATTTCTTTAAATCTGTTGATAACTTACCTGTATTATAGATATCATTAAGAAACATAAGTAGCCACTTCAAAGAATAATTTCCCAAATTTTTCAAAATTCTGGATGTATTCCATCAAACCCAGCAGCTTTCTTTGATTTGGTCTTTTTTAATGCATGTTTTAGCTCTTCTACAGTAAAAGGTCTGGATATATCTTCTGAGATAGGTGTAGATTTTCTTTTCTTTTGTAGACACTTTTTCATCTTTGTGATAGTCGATTTGTCCACTTTTACTGAGTTTGAAACATTAACCAACCGAGAAGCAATAGAATTTGGAGAAATTTTTGTATTTGTTTTAGAAGATTGATTTGTAGAACCTAATTTATTTAAAAGTGCCCAGCTTTTACGACTTGAATGTACGAAATCCATATTTTCCATTAATGAATTCCATTTCTCTTTTCTTCCATTATTTAGAGATGACAGTACAGCATTCCCATTTTCTTTATTTGGATTTTCTAGATATGATTTGTACAATCTGTTTGTTTCAGTTGACCAACATGGGACATATTCCTGTCGAAAACCACGTGGAATGGATTTTTTGCTGCACATTTAACAGCACCTACAAACCTAAAATAATTATCAGAAACCGGTGGTATCCATCTAAGAATAGAATCGAGAGATGTTCTATAGTGTATCCAATTAGCTTTCTGAAAATTCCATCTTAGTTTTCCTAAAGATTCTACAAACGGAATTTGAAGTCCAATTTGTATTAGCGAAGGTCTATGTTGACTTCTTGGAAAATCGTTTAATACCATACGTGTTGATTGTAATGGAACCATGTCACGATCCATTGATACTAAACACAGGTCCGGGCTGTAATCGTTTTGCCATCGACCGGAATAAAATGTTTTGTTGTCTTTTGGATCGTATACTAAATGTATGTTTTGAAATTCCATCCATGTTTGTAACGTTATTCCATTGATATCGTTGTCTTTGTAGCCCCATAATGTGTTGTGACAATTAAAGTCACCAACATATACACATGGATGAGGAAAACGACATTAAAAGTTTCTGGCCAAGGTATTGGAGGAGGTTTGTAAATATTTACTACGTGTAAATCTCCTATTTTAGTAGTTATAACGAAAATTCCAGAAATGATACTTTTTTGTATATTTTCGTATTGAATATTTTCTTTGACGTATGTTGCTATTCCATGAATCGGGCTCTCAATAAAGTCTACTAATTGAAAACCTTTTACTATACCTTTATTGAGTATACTTGTCTCATCTCCACAGTGTGTTTCCTGTAAAAGTAAAATATCGACCCTATTCCTGAAACAAAGATTAGACAAGAAATCTGATTTATCCTTACTTAACCCCTCAACATTAATTTGTAGAATATTTGTTGTGTGCCCTATATTAATGTGTGATTGTGTTTTGTGAAATTGTGTTATACATTTTTTCGTAATTATCCGGGAGGGTCTTGATGACCAGGTCCGGAAACCAAAGTGGTGATTCTCAGGAACAACATGTTTTTCTTGTTGACCATGGAGTACTGTAACGCCTAAAAACACACACGAAAAAACTCTAACGAAATTGACGTACGTTTTGACGTTTTGATTATTAATTATTATATAACAGACAATAAATGGGTAGCCCTAATACAGAAGTACTTAGAAATTCGGTCGACAGCTAAAATTCAAAATAAATTTTTCTTAAAATTTCAAAATGGGCGCTGTGTTAACTCACCTGTTGGTATTAATACAATTGGGGATATGCTAGCCAAAATAGCTAATTTCTTTGGCTTGAACAACTGGCAGGAATACACAGGCCATTGTTTTCGTCGAACCTCGGCTACACTTTTAGCAAACCTAGGTGGCGACATGTTGATGCTAAAGAAGCATGGGGGATGGAAGAGTGCTACGGTTGCTGAAGGATATATTGAAAACTCTTAAAAAGGAAGATCAATGTGGTACAAATTATATCCCAACCACAACCCTCTACTTCAAAAAAAGTCTACAGGGAGGTAATTGCATAGGTACGTGCAATTAGAAACGGAAAGAACCGTAGAATCGCATGAACTAATTTAGGGGCTCTTCTCGGGTGAAGTCGAAAACTGCACAATAAACATTAATATTTACAATAATTGCGACTTGAAACAATAAACATTGTTTATTTGTTAGTTAGCAGATCAAGGACCGCGTATTAACTTGCGTTTTTCATGGTGGAAGGAATACAGGTTAAGTGGTACATTTATAAATAAACAAGTACTTATTCGAATTGTACTTACTTTCATGATATGTAGCTAATCCTTTAAGATATTTTATTCGTGTACAATCTCTGTCTATGTGGATAAATAAATAATCAAACACAATCATCAACTATTATCGTTAAATGTCAAAATACCGTACATACTGACCTGACATCTAGTAGCAATTTCTTAGAAATTTACATGTCTGAGGTGCTTCAGATTTATTATTATAAATAAGGAAAAGCGAATCTGAACGCGTTAAAGTTGTCTACGTCTAAGTTGTAAAATACACCTTACCGCACGTATAGCGTAAATAACTATTAATTGTTGAGGCATTGTTTGTTTGTATGTTGCTATGTCAGAAAAAAGTTCTTTTAGTTCCGCTTCCAATATTAAACGACTGTGTGCAGAAAAGAGAAATTTTAGCGTCAAAAAATAGTAGGTAAAAGACTTTTAGTTTCGCTGCCAATAGTAACCAACCGGCTGAGAGTAAAAAGTCTAAAATAATAGGTAAAAGTTCTGGATTACTAACGTTTAGATGATTAGTGATCACAATCCCAAAACAGTACGAAGCTGTTTGTAATACAATACAATGTAAATGTAAAGATTTGTAGTTACAAATAAATTAGAAACTCCGAAAATAAATTTTAGAGATATACACTGGGAGGATTGAAATAGCGTCCCAAGTTTTAGAATTGTTTAAATACAAATCGTAAAAGCTTATCCAAAAGTATTATACATTCTTTGGTGGCTTTATGAGACTCTAATCCTTTAAGACAACTTATCCACAACGTTATGTTGTTTTGACAAAAATGAATAAACACAACTTACAGCTTAATAAAACGTAACGATTTTTTTAATTTAATATTTTCCAAATTTAAAAATGACGTTATCTTTAAAAACGTTTTATTAACTTTCAGTCTTTTGGAACGTGACGGTTAATGTGCTATCTTACGAATAAGCCAAACTTGGTTCACTTAAATTAATTTTAATGTAAAAGTTATGGTTAGAGTTGTGCTTCGACTCATAAAGTTACACTTGATGGTCTTAAAATCTTAATGTACTTGCATTACGTACTTGGAGTGCATTGAACACTATGCTATTAAAATTAATAATTCTACCCTAATCAATTCTAATTATGAAACTTTGTAGAAGTTGTGATCTAAACTTTTTTAATCTTTTCGTAATCGTAGGTACTTCTGAGAAAGAATATATGAAGAAGCTAAGATTATATTAAAAAAATTTCTTTGAAGTCTGTAGTTTGATCTATCCAACTTTAATATTTTCAATCTTTTCTGTGTATATAGTTTTTTACATACAGAAGGGCCAGAACGGCCATCGAAGATTCAAATATAACCGCAGCAATAACGTGTCAGTTCACTTGATTGCCTTCGTCAAGGCTTCTGATCTGTAGAGTTATTAAGTCAATACCCTGAAAACCTATTAAAATTTCTTTTATGTTCTTTTATCTTTATAAGTGGGAATATGCAAAAAAAATGCTGGTCCGTGCTTTACTAGTACGGTGGCACTTCGAAGCCGACTAATATACACCAGTTTGCTTTCACAAAAAATACTGTTACAGCACTTTCTTTTGAACAAGTTTACAGAAACAGACATTTGCAAATCGCAATACCGAAATAAATCCAGCGAAAGCGACTGGTGTTTTTCATGTTAAGCTTTTTCTGTTGACAAATATCTTTAAAAGTCGAAAGAAACCCGTAGGTACGAAAATGATGACAAAGCTTTCATCTCATTTTTGCGATTTCATAAATAACAATATATTGCATGCGCTTGTAGAAAGATTCAATAAAACGAATAAAGTGCTTTATTGATTCTATTCCTGAAACGGTTGGAGTATAAATTAAAACGTGCCAATACATATATTCAATCTGCTTTCGGTTGGAGAAAGCCGTGGATGGTTTTCCCAACTCCTTATCATCGCACACTTCATTATCTTGTTGGAAATGGCGTCTGAAAATGATGGATTATGGTATTAAATATTTAGTACGTTTATCTCCCTATAAGTGAATAAAGGGCTGTATAAGCTGACCGCATTTATAACGCAGACATGGTTTAATTAAAATGGTGGATTTGTTTTATTTTTTTTATATAAATCTACGGTTTAACCGAATGTTAATCCTCATATCTTTTCAGCTGTAATTTGATGACTTTAAAATTTTTTGAATGGTATCTACTTAATTAAAGGAGTGACTTAGGTTAAGGAATTCGTAGTTTTTTGTCTCTTAAATTAAATGGCGGAACAAATAGATTTTAGGAAGGAACGTAACCAAAGTTTAAGATCACTAACAGCCACAATATTTTTATATACAGTGCGTTTTATTAACGCTGGTCACAGGATTTTGCATAGTAAAAATTACACCAACAAAAGTTAACAACAGGTATATTTTACTATGTAACAATATAGTACTATTTCAATATCAATTATCTCGATGGAAAGCATTAAAGATTCTGATGTCTTGTGGTTATTGTGATTTTTGTCTTAGATAACAGATCTTATGTTTCTAACTTTTCTTCTTCCTCCTCGTTTTTTTCCCATATGAGTTTACCGTATTTTGTTTCCATAATTGTTTTGCCAGTTGCCCGATCATAGATCTCGTTCATCCATTCATTTCTTTATACGAAGCCTTTCTAAAAAGTATCCGACCTTTGGCCAGAAAAAATATTTCGAATACCTGACGGAATTGGGACCCAAATCCCCTTCAAAGTAGACCCCTTGTGCTTGCACACACTTAGCCCACCGATCCTTCCACTCCTGGAAACACCTCTGGAAGTCTTCTTTTGGAATCGTGTTCAGCTCCGTCGTCGCGTTCCGCATTATCTCTTCTCTACTCTCAAAACGGGACCCTTCAGTGGCGTCTTCAATTTTGGAAAAAACCAGAAGTCGCAAGGTGCCAGGTCTGGGGAGTAGGGAGGTTCGCGAACGGTGTAATTCTATGTTTGGCTAAAAAAGTGTGGAGCAATTGGCATGAATGTGCAGGGGCGTTGTTATGATGCAAGTGCCAGTTGTTCGTCGTCCACATGTCTGGTCTTTGGCTTTGAGAATCACCAAGCTTTTGACAGAATTTGATGTAGTATTTTTGCTCAATTCGTTCAGTCTTCCTCTCGGAGAACAACGCGTCACCCTTTTTGGTCGTCTACATTCTGGGAATTCTTGTACATCCCCATACCACTGGAGCGCTTTGTTCTCTAATGATTTTGTTATGGAGCGTGTAACTCTCACCCATATCCACACGTGTGATCCTTATATAATCCAGCTCTTTTGTTCTTATATTGTTACGTATTGTTGTTGTAAGTGGCTACATTTTTTCAATTTCTCTGTTGCATGTACTTGCTTAACTTATAGCAGATCCTTGATATTTAACAATGTTACACGGTTTAATATGTTGTGATTCGAGTCCTATATTTGGCCCTTCTTTACCGATACATATACATATATACAGTTTTATGGTAACAATGATGTCAATATACTAATTTTCATTGATAACATTGCCTAAAAGACAATTTTAGCCTCCGAAGAAGCCCCAATTTGTCAGAGGCGGAACGTTAGGCAATTGTGCATTAAAAAGGCAGTTTTTTCTTTTTCAAGCTCCACGGTTAAGATCCCTAAAACGAACATTGTTTTTTTGTAGGATAAATACTTACTGGGCAGCTACTCCCTTAATTATAAAACAAAATCGTATTTGGGGAAAAGACGATTGCGTTATCACTTATGTCCCTATATATCAAGGCGAAAAACTATGGTATAGTACTCCGTCTTTATCTTTATCAAGTTTAGAAGTAAGACAAAGAAAGTTTACCTTGTCTTTACTAATTCTAAAAGTGATGACGCAATTATCTTCCTTAATAAATTCAAGTTTATTGTAAATTACTTTTGGGAAAATTCGTTTTTCCTCACTAGCGAGGAAAATAATGCCGTGTTACAAAAATGCCTCTTTAAAAAATGTAAGAATGTGTTAGAACTATATGCGCCTAGTAGTTAGTTAAACAATTTAATTTAGTATTCAATACGGTTTGTTTAATTTAATATCTTATATTTCGACTCTTAAAAATTGCTATCCTACATTTATTTGTTAGAATTACGCGACTGCGCTGTGACACATTGGGACCACGCCGATACTACAGAATACTGTAGCGAGACTATTGGTTACGTTGACAATATTACTTCTTTCATTAGGTTGTTTTTTTGGGGAATGTCGGGGAAAAAATGTTGTGTCTAACACATGAGGAAAGCCTTTTTCCACTCTCACTCGAGTTCGAGTGGGAAAAAGAATCGCTTTCCTCACTTGTTGGACAAGTAACTATTTACAAACTTTTATTTAAACTATATTCTTTACCGCCCTAAGTGTGAATAAAATTCGAATTTAATATTTCAATTAATAACCTTAAAAACGTGAAATATCCGAAGGCCGATATTGACCCAATTAAATTTTTGAAAATCGAAACCTTGAAAAGTATTGTGGGGTTGACATCGAAACTCTACCGCGTATTACGAGGATACACGGATGTAGAGTTTGTGTTGATTAGAATGGGGTTACGATGTCAACTCTACAGGAGTCCCTTCTTAGTGGATGAGTCCACGATAAAGCGTGTGGGAGGTTTGTGAGCCAGAATAAGGGAACGAAGTATCGGTTTTGTCCTTCGATTGAAGGGGATTGCAGGATGTCGTGTACCTCGGTGGCGTGTCTTGTGTCAATGTTGGCGATCACGTAATTATACTTGGTTTTATCTGCGGTGATTCCTGCTAAGGCGAATTATCCTTCGATCTGTAGAAACCACATGAGCGGGTCCTCTAGCCGAAATGGAGGGATGCGTACGCTAACACGTTCGATAGCGGCGGGCGTCGTGGGGGCTGTGGAATTGATAGCTGTCATAGCGTTCGTGGAGAGCGCCTTTCTGTTCATCTTCGTTGTTCTGTTGCCTGGAGAATTCCTCCTCAAATGTTGGTCTTCCTCTGATTTAATCACGTCAGGGTCACCACTGTGGTGTATTACTCAAAACACCCGGGTTGAATCAGGGAAAGAATTCACATTCGGATCGGTTTAACAGCGTTTATTATTAGACATAGCGTGATCGAGCTATACTAATTATAATTATGAATGGAAACGTTGTAGGTCAGCACATACTAATTGGCCTACTGTGTGCAGTGCGATGTCACCTGATATCGTGGTGTTATGTATCGCGCTGAAGACGGCGGCCGGAATAAATTGGACCGATGGGTCCGATCTTCGGCCGGTCTTCACCTGGTGCTGGTGCTGTGACTACTCGGCTGGTTTTTGACTCCTTGGCACTACTCATCTCCGAACAATGGCATATCACTCGCAAGCAAACGGAATGGTATAACGTTTCTACCGCCACCTCAAAACCGCTATCCGTTGCCACCAAGAACAGCAATGAACCAATCTACTGCCCACCATTTTATTAGGATTACGAGCAGCATGGAAGGAAGACTTGAAATCATCCGCAGCCGAACTAACATATGGCGACACCATCAGGCTCCCCGGTGAATTTCTAGTACCAAAACAGGCACCCACAACAGACCCGGTCAACTTCATAAAGGACCTCAGGTACCATTTAGCAAAATTGAGCCCAACAGCTGGAATCAACCACTCGAAACAAAACACGTTCATATTCAAGGATCTGCGAACCGCACAACAGGTATTCGTTTGCCGCGACGCAACTAAATCTCCGCTTGAACAACCTTACGAGGGACCGTTCCCAGTCATGAAACGCAGAGACAAAACACTAACGTTGCAAATCAGAAACCGCGAAACAACCGTCTCACAAGCGCCGCACACAATCACCCGGTCCTGCAGGCGAGTTCACTTCCCGAAACATTTAAAATGAGCACAAAGCTGGCAAGAAAATGCGCACACAAAAAAAAACCTCCGACACGCTTTATCGTGGACTCATCTACTAAGGAGGGACCCTGTGAGGTTGACATCGCAACCCCGATTCTAATCAACACAAACTCTACATCCGTGCATTACGTAGGATACACGGAAATCAAAACATACAATTGCAAGTAAGCAAGCAGTTCAGTTCGAACCTACGTTCAAAGTACGAGCTCAGTTCAAACCAGTGCAGTTACAACCGAATAATGAGGGCAGTCGAGAAGTCAACAAGTCAAGAACCAGCCGAGTAGTCACAACACCAGCACCAGGTGAAGACCGGCTGAAGTTCGAATCCATTGGTCCAATTCATTCCGGGCCGCCGTCTTCAGCGCGATACATAACTGTTGCATCTTGTAATTATGATTGTATTGCGGTTTGTGAAACATGGTTATTGCCATCTTCTCTCAATAGTGAATTCTTTAATGATGATTATATCGTTTTTAGATGTGATAGAAACTTTGATACACTAAACGTGTCACGTGGTGGTGGTGTATTGTTAGCAATCAAAAACAAATTTTCTATGTCAAAAATTTTCGATTTAAGTGAGCTGAGAATCATACTTCCGTTTATAGATGTTATTGCCGTACAAGTGTCTTTGTTCAATACTAAATTAATAATTATTGTTTTATATATTCCTCCAAATATATCTATCGAGAATCTGGAAATCTGTTTAGAACAAATCAATTGCTTGGATTTTTGCAATAGCAGAATAATTATGTTGGGAGATTTTAATATACCAGAATATTATAGAAATTTGATTACTGATAAGTTTTACGTCTCTATAAACAATTTCGCAAATTTTCATAATTTCACTCAGTTTAATAATATACTGAATTCTAACGGAAGACTCCTTGATTTAGTATTTTCAGATATTCATTGTACAGTTTTGAGAGGAGAGGCACTTGTTGTCGAAGACTCTCATCATCCTGCTTTGTGCATAGATACAGAAGTATCATATAAACCGTTCAAATATTTTAAATTTAATTCTCATAATGTTTTCAACTTTAAAAAGCAAATTATCCGTTATTATATAGTCTTTTACAAGATGAAGATTGGTCCTTGCTAGAAACGAACACTGATGTCAATAAAGTTTGTTCTACTTTTATGAAATACTTTATAATATTTTAAATAAAAGCGTACCAAAATGAATTGTGTAAGTAATCGATTTCATTACCCTCCTTGGTTTAACCGCGAAATAATACAAGCTCTGAAATACAAAGAAATTTACTTTACTACATATAAAAACTAAAAATACCAAAGACTACCTGACCTTCAAACAGCAAAGAACCTCGACAAAACAGTTGATTAGTAATGCATACTCTTCTTATATTAGTAAACTAGAGGAATCAATTGGGAGCAATCCAAAACTTTTCTGGTCATTTGTTAACAAAAAAGAAACAATTCTGGAATTCCTGGGATAATGAGGTATAGTGGTAATGAATTGACAACTCCACTAGATATTGTGAATGGTTTTGCCAAATATTTTAATAGCGTTTATGTTGCTTCTGACAGTAGCAATTTTAAAGAAACTATTCATACATTGCTGCCCGCAAATGTTGTGGAAATTACTGTAATTAACGAAGATGTTGTGCTACAAGTATTGAAACGGTCGGCTAACAAATTCACATGTGGTCTTGATGGTATTCCAAGTTTTATATTAAAAGATTGCGCTAATGTTTTGCCAAACCGTTACATTATATATACAATTTGATAATCAAAACTGCTACATTTCCCAATAAATGGAAAGAGTCTTGTGTAGTTCCTGTACTCAAAAAAGGTGATGCAGCTGACATTGAAAACTATCGACCTATATCATTATTATGCAATTTTGCAAAAGTTTTCGAGGCCATCATATATAATGAAATATATTCGACTATCAAACACCTCATAAATCCATATCAACACGGTTTTATGTCTAGGAGATCTACATTAACTAACTTGTTATGCTTTAAACAATTTACTGCGGAAGTTCTTGATGATAGAGGTCAAGTTGATGTAATCTACACAGATTTCCAAAAGCATTTGATCGGATTGATATATATGTATTATTAACAAAACTAGGTCGATTCAATTTCCATAATAATTTAATTAGATTACTTTTTTCCTACCTAGTCAATAGAAAGCAATTTGTCCGTTATAAGAATGTTTCTTCAAAATGTTTTTGCCAACTTCAGGTGTTCCTCAGGGTTCCAATCTGGGTCCTCTCTTATTTGTTTTGTTTATTAATGATATTGTTGAATGTATACCCGTTGAGAAACTTTTATTTGCGGATGACTTAAAATTATTTTTAAGCATCAAATCTAGAAGTGATTGCTTCAAACTACAATTAAGTATCGAATCGCTTATGGAATGGTGCCTACGAAACAAACTCTATCTAAATGTGGATAAATGCTGTGTTGCTACGTACTCAAGGAAAAAAATGTTATTATTTATCCGTATAGTGTTGACAGTGCCTTATTGAATCGTGTGTCTTCGGTTAAGGATTTAGGTGTAACGTTTACTTCCAAGTTTGATTTCTCTCAACATGTTGCACAAATTACTGCCAAAGCATATCATTTGTTTGGATTTATTTATAGAAACTGTCGTGAGTTTCATGACCTTAATACTCTGAATGTGCTATTTTGTTCATTAGTACGATCCCAACTAGAGTATTGTTCGTTAATTTGGTTTCCTGCTTTTAATTATCACATCGAGAGCGTAGAAGCAATTCAAAGAAAATATCTAAAATTCCAATGGTTTTTGATTGATGGAGTCTACCCACCCAGAGGATTTAATCATAATACGTTGTGTAATAGATTTCATTATAATACCCTTCAGTTTAGAAGAATAGCTAGTGCTATTAAAACTCTGTACAAAATATTGCACAACAGTCTTGATTGTAGTTATTTACTAAGCAAGATTAATTTTTGGTACCACGATCAAATTCACGTAGAACATTCACATTTTATACAGATACGTACAAAACAAATATTTTAGCAAATTCACCACTTAGTTTAATGAGTAGATACTTCAATCAAATTTCGTCGTCGTGTGATATCAATGCGGACAGTTATCAAAATATTTATAGTGTTATTCTAGAAGAGTTTAATGTTTAATTGATATTATAGTACTTATATTTAGTTTTTCTTTTATTTTGGAGTGTATAAAATTCAGTTTTGTATTATTATTTAATAGCTAATTATTAATTACTTATTGTTGTTGTTAGTCATGTTAATTTTAATATTTTGTACCTACTATATACCAGTGAATAATTTCCTGTAATTGGGGTAACCTGTAGGAAAATAAAGTAAAATAAAATAAAATAAAAAAATAAAAATAACACTACGATATCAAGTGACATCGCACCGCACATAGTACGCCAATTACTATGTGCTGACCTACAACGTTTCCATTCGTAATTATAATTAGTATAGCTCAATCACGCTATGTCTAATAATAAATGCTGCTGAACCGATCCGAATGTGAATTCTTTCTCTGGTTCAACCCGGCGTCTAGAGTCATTTTTTTGAGTAATACTCCTACACATAAAGTCACCACAGTTTTTTACGTAGATTTAGAATAAAAAATAAAAAATATATGTTTCAATTTAAAATGTCAAACTTGATAGGTGTTTCATGAAAGTGGGACACCCAGTACCTATAATTGAAAATATTTTTAATAACCACTGACGAACTTAAAAAAATAGTCAAAACCGATTTTGGAAAATTCTACATTCCAAAGGCCGCGTACTACACGGACAGGCTGTAGATATGATTATTCAACTTGTAGAACCAAAGTGTGCCGATTTTTGTTTCCTCAATGGTACAATAGATATGTGTAGAAAATATTCATAAATTCTTACAGCGTAAAAAATCTATTGGTCTGTCATTCGGTGATTATACAAAAGAATTAAACTAAACATTTTTAAATCATCAAACATTAGTTTTCTTTGAATGAAATTCTTTCATATATTGCGATTGCTTAAAGCAGTTTTTGATTTTCTTTTAATATCTTTTATCTATTTACAGTTTAAATGTACCAAGGGTTATAAAAACCGAATTACTTAGTATTAGAATGCCACATTTTTTTAGGTGCACGCAAGTATGAAATTGTCTTTATTCAGTTTTATTTTTCCTCAAATCATGATTGTTTGAATGAGCAGGAGGCAAACAACTAGACAATGACGAAAAACGTTGATTAATCGTCTAAAGTTAATAACTTACGACTTAAATATTACTACTAATGATTCTCGAACACACAAAAGTTTAACATGCAGTTAATCTCATGTAATGATGTAATCCGCAATTTGATAGTTATTTAAAGTAGCAGTTAGATTTTAACGGTTATTTACCTAACGAGAGATTATCTGAGATTTGTGTATCTACTCGTATTAAAACACTAAAATTGTAATATTATGCTAAAGAAAAATCAATGGTCTTCTGAATTTTAAATACGTTTAGCTATACATCATCTTCATTTTATGTGATAAAATATGTTCCTTTTGAAATTGTGTTATAAAAGGTGTCGTTTTATTATGTTTAGTGCATCCCAAACCACTTATGCATAAAAAGATATTTTTGCCCTTGTTGAAAAGGAATAAATGTGTTCAAGCATATTATTTTCATTCCATCAACGTTTGCATTCTTTAAAATGTTGTAATCGATTATTAATGGAACTCGACATTATTACGTAAGTCACCCACAAATATTTTATTTCGAATTCCGAGTAAAATGTTGTTTTCTACTAGTTGTGACACATTTATCTCTAAATTTTTCAGACTTATCTCTTACTCTCAATTTCAACAATTTTTTATTTCCATCCTACATTTTTTATGATTATGATTGATATATCATTTTCAAATTTTTTTTTGCGCTTTTACGAAAACGATATTTTCATGAAAAATTGGATGCACTTCGATACAACATAAATTTGATCGTGCATAAAATCTATATCTAGACATTATTGACAGTCAGATGTGAAACGTCACGAAACACCCGAAACAAATTTAGTTTGGATGCGTTTAGGTACAGTACGAACAAAGGTTTTTACTTAGTTTTGTTTTGAATAATTTCATTGAAACACCTTTTGCTTTAAATACGTAGGTATTTCGGAAAAAATCTCTTTGTATAATCAAAAATTTCATATGCAAAATCAGAAAGCTAGTAAAAATCCAGTTTGGAATTCAATGTAAAACTCTTCTTTTGAGCTTTCGCCTTTTCAATTTGACCTACACTTTTATGTAAATATGTTTTTAAAAAATATTTAAATCGCATTTAAAAACAGTAAATTTTCATTCAATTAGGTGTGTAACAATGCTAAAGAAATAAGATATTTATACGACCGCAAATTCGCGATACAATCAAAGTATCACTTCATTAAATATATAACAAAGGCGAAGGTACGGAGAAAGGGTTTAGAAAAACACGGAAGCAGTTAGGGAATTGGAAGGAATTGTTCAATGTAGCGAAGGATATTTGAGATGAAAGAAGCTGAAGTGAGTTACATTCTGTTACGTGTAAGTCAACAAAAATAATGGTAATTGGTTTTATGTTTCCTTTATAGGACAACGTACAGAGGTGATTTATAATTCGGTTGATGATTATTTCTATTAAGATATTGGTATTAAATGTCGTTGGTTTTTACTTACGGCACAAGCAATATTGCCGTTTTAAACTCGGCAATAATTTTTTTAAAGAATTCTTAAAGAACCCAACCAAGCGTGACGTATTTGTATAAAGTTTATTGGGTTCCCTTAACGGTACAACCTTACGTTTTACTAAATTGGCTTTTTGTATCATGCAATCTTTTTCTGTATAAGTTAGGAAAAGAAAATGAAATTTGTTTGTTGTTTTATAGTTTGTGAAGGTTCAATTTTTTTTTGGGTAGTAATAACATCGATCTACATTTGCGGAGAAAATCGAACATTTAATCAAGGCGAGACGACGCGTTCTTCGGGAAGTCAGTAATTTCAAATTATCGAAGTTTAATTTAAATTAAAATGTAACAAATTACCGAATTTGCAGCAGCAATACAACTTTTCAGTTGTGTTTATTGAAAAAACTAAATGTTTCACTTCACTTTGTTGTTTGTTAAAATTGTTTTGCCTGTTTTAGTCGTCTTGAAAATCAAATTAGATTACAACGCTTTAAGTAAAAGAATATTTATCTTGGCATCAACACGTCAAAATTACTATATAGGCGACATGTTACAAATAAAACCTATGTGAAGTTAGCCATAAATCCAGCCATAAAAATATTTTTTTCTGTAACGCTATGTAAATATTATCTATAATGAGTTAAATGTTTATAACTACTAAAACAACAATTAATCAACACAAATTATTCTTATTTAAACATTTGTTTATAAAAAAATTCTTTAAACAAATTTGCAAAGTACACTTACCTCTATCGAACTTTAAGTACTTGTTTTATAGTGTTCGCGTGGATTAGTTATTATGCAAATTTGGTAATAAATAGTTTTTAAAATTTAAAACAACATCAAAGAATAAAAATAATATTTTTTAAATCGAAAATATTTGATTTCAAAGTTGTGACTACGCGCGACGTACTTGAAGTGGGTGAATTTGATCGTGTCGGCATGGACCAATTTTAAGAATGTCGCGCGTAGCCATAACTTTGAAAACAAATATTTTCGATTTAAAAAATATTAGCATTTTTATTCTTTAATATGTTTTTAATAATTATAATAGCTATTTATTGCTGAATTTGCATAAAAATTGATCCAAGCCAACACGTTCAAATTCACCCTCGAATATATTCTAATACGTCGCGCGTAGCCATAACTTTGAAATCAAATATTTTTAATTTAAAACATGTTATCATTTTTATTCTTTGATATGTTGTTCATAATTATAAAAACTATTTATTGCTGATTTACCTAAAATTGATACATGCCAACACGTCCAAATTCACCTTCTAACGTCCACTACGTTTGTACTTAATGTAGCGCGTAGCCATCACTTTGAGATCAAATATTTTCGTTTAAAAAAATTATAGCATTTTTTTCTTTGATATGTTGTTTATAATTGTAAAAACTATTTATTGCTAAATTTGCCTTAAATATTAATTCACGCTAACACGTTCAAATTTACCTTCAAACGTCCACTACGTTCGTACTTAATGTAGCGCGTAGAGGTCAAATATTTTCGTTTTAAAAAATATTATCATTTTTATTCTTTGATTTGTTGTTTATAATTACAAGAACTATTTAGTACTAAATTTGCGCAATAATTAATACACGCGATCACCATAAAAGAAACTCTTAAAGTTCGATAGGGGTAACTTGTACTTTGCAAATTTGTTTAAACCATTTTTTTATAAACAAATTGCAAAATAAGAATTATTAGTGTTGATTATTTGTCGTTTTGGTAGTTATAAACATTTAAGCCAATATAGATAATATAGTCCGTTCAGTCTCATCTGGCGGTTATAGGATTATAGTGTAGGACGTTCGTTTTTGTGTTCATTGTTATAAATCACGCCCTTAAAATACTTTCCATTCTATGCTATAGAAAAGAGAAACAAAGATAGTTATACACTGTCTTAGAGGTAGTGCGTGCTATTCTTGACAGTGTATTCAAACTTGATTTTTAATAACTAGGTAATAGAGTCCAATTTTGAATGACCGACGAATTGTCTACATCTTACAAATAATCCAGAAGTTCTCAAAATTCTACTCGATTTTTTACTCCACATCATAGTATACGATGGGAAGTTATGCGACGATTTCTAAACCGAAAATTTTAACCCTCTTTTTTTACTTTTTCCGACGAAGTAGAGTTAGTATGTTACAAAGAAGCAAAAAAAAAATTTTAAACCACAAGTCCGATTTTCATGAAACTTGGCATGTACATGTTATTTATAAATGCCCAGATCTGATTAATTTGTTGGGCCTAATCCATCCAGCCAAAAGGGTACATCACCTACATAGACTTTCTTATTTCTACATCTGGAAGAGAAGAACACGTTCTAAGTACTTGGAATGAGGCTCTGAATAAAATAATCGCTGATACCTGGAGAAGATGTATCCAACACACAGAAAGTATAATAAAAGACACTTTCGACCGCGAAAAAATAATTGATGAAGTACGACCTCTGATTTTTACGGTCAACGGTGAAGATAGTGAAGACGAAGACATTTTTGATAATTTAAGTGACTCGGATGAGGATGTATAATTTCTTTATTTATTATTATTTATATTATATTTTAAAACAGCAATTACTGTCACACCGCATTGAAATATTGGAGAACGATCCAGTAATTTTATTGTATTACGTTTTAGAATTCGTTTTTATATATAAATTTATTTCATATGTTTTTTGTACGTTTCACATTTTTTAATTGGTTTGCTCACAAATCAAGTAAAATTGCTCTTTGTACTAATATTCTTAATATATATTATACTGTTTACAGTGCATTTTTTATTGCAGGCAGAAATATTTTACAATAATTAAAAAATTATATCAAATCTTAACTTTTTTTGCATTTATAATTAAAAAAATACTTTTCTCTGTGTAAGGATATAATAATACTTAAATAAAAAAATCGAGTAGAATTTTGAGAACTTCTGGATTATTTGTAAGATGTAGACAATTCGTCGGTCATTCAAAATTGGACTCTATTACCTATAGTCTATTCCAAGCTATTTGTCCGGTAAAGGATTAACCCCTCTTTACTTTTGGGCACACACCGTGGTTTAAACTATTGTGAAATGTACAGCCTTCAAATCATTAGCTTTAGGGGAGACAAGATTCGTTATATTGTAGTTTTAAATGAGTTAAGAAAGGATAGAAACATTTAGAAAACGCATGCATTTAAGTTGAAACAATATACGCCCTTAAAGTATTCTTTAACACGGGTAACATTTGTTTGAGTACTTCTAAATTAAATGACAATTGCCGAAAAACAGCGTAGGAAACTCATTTTCAGAATTTTTGCCTTATTACCCGTGTTAAAGAATACTTTAAGGGCGTATATAGTTTCAACTTAAATGCATGCGATTTCTAAATGTTTCTATCCTTTCTTAATCCATTTAATACTAGAATATAACGAATCTTGTCTCCCCTAAAGCTAATGAATTGAAGGCTGTACATTTCACAATAGTTTCAACCGCGGTGTGCGCCCAAAAGTAAAGAGGGGTTAATCCTTTACCGGACAAACAGCTTGGAATAGACTATAGTTATTAAAAATCAAGTTTGAATACACTGTCAAGAATAGCACGCACTACCTCTGAGACAGTGTATAACTATCTTTGTTTCTCTTTTCTATAGTATAGAATGGAAAGTATTTTAAGGGCGTGATTTATAACAATGAACACAAAAAACGAACGTCCTACACTATAATCCTATAACCGCCAGATGAGACTGAACGGACTTTATTTACATAGCGTTACACAAAAATTCATTTCTATGGCTGGATTTATGGCTAACTTCACATGGGTAAAAAAAAATAAGTAAATATTGCAAAGTCTTGAACAATAATCGGTAAAACTATTGCGATTTAAAATATATGAAAAAATATGGTTGAATAAAATCTTACTTTAACCTTTAAACACTTTTCAAACTTTAAACAATAAATTAATTAAATTATGAGGAAGTTTAATTATTACTTGATTAACTTAAAAGTGAACAGTGATTTGCACTTCATAACATGATAGATGGGACATTAGGTCATCTGGTTTAAACTTTAGCGTCACGGGCTCACATTCATCGTTAAACAATGTTCCAGTTTTCTAATTTTCTGTTTAAACTTAATAAACATTTTGTTACAGATTTGTTGATTATGTATTCGAATATAAACAAAATAAATATTTAATACTTAAGAAACCTACCCGTAACTCGGTGTCGTAGAGTGGGTCGCAGGAAGGAATCGAAGAACGTCGCGACGGTGGACGCCACCTACAGAGATCTAGTGATTATTTTCAAGTCGTAGGTCATAAAGAAAGTGAAATTAACAAACTTGTAGAACAAAGACTAAATCATATGTTCTGACGAGATCCAATAACATAAAGTGAGACAACAACTAATTTAAAGTAACAAAGGCACAACAGTATATAAATGATCACAGATCACAGTATGATAATATGAATTTTTAATTTGATAATACAATACAAATGTATTTAAGCGTCAGACGGAAAGTTAAATGAATACACGTAGCGGCATTCCATATACGCATAACTTAATAAAATTTAGCACTAGACCAGAGATGCTAGAAATTCAAAAGTATCGGATCGACAAATATTTTCAGCCTGCGAGAGAGCAATCCAGTAAAAAGAACGTTATTTTTAATCTTCCGGGTAAAATTTGGTGTTCATCAAACGTACAGAATTATTGTAATTTGTAGTATAAACTCATGAACGCATATCTAAAGGAGTTCGCTGTCGTATGTCTGTGCACACTAATTTCTGAGACGGAAGTAACGAATTTTATATCGTATTCGTGTTGATTATTCCCAGTTTGGGATTGCCGAACGACAACCCCAATCATTCCGCGTTCCTCAAAACGCGGAACATCAACAAACACAGTCGGTATTACGAAAAGAAAACGCTGACGAATAACCTACTTCGTACACGTATATATATATATATATATAAATGCTTTATTCTTTCACGTGTAAACATGTTTGTAATAAAAATCTTTGGGGTTTAAACACGTGTAATAAATATTAAAAATTACAACGTTTCGCCACGCTAACACGCAGCTTTTTCAAGTAATTAATAAATAACAATCTTAGTTTCTATGCGATTTTGACCTTGAACGTGTCGCTGGACCAGAGTAACCAATAGCATTACGTATCGGTATCATGGTAATGTTGTTTTGCATATTTTGTTGTTCTATTTGTTGGATATTTGGGGATCTTCTATCCTGAGGTAAAGTTAATAACGGTTTCCAAGTGTTAGGTAAACCTTTTCCATCATCTCGTTTATTAATGCAACTAGGACGTCTTTCTATCTCGATTTGTTCTCTAATGAGGCGGTTACATAAATATTTTTCTCTTCCTAGCATTCTTGTATTTTCAAAATCGATTTTATGTCCTGTTTGGTGATGATGTTCAGCTAGAGAATAAGTTAAACATCCTTTTCGGACTGCTAGTTTGTGTTCTTCTCTTCTCGCAGAAATACGTCGATTGGTTTGTCCAACGTAAGAGATGTTACATCCTCCGCAAGGAATTTCGTAAATGCCTTGATCTTCTAAAGGAATAATATCTTTAGGGGAACGGAGGAAAGACTTAACTTTATTAACAGGTACAGAAACTACTCGTATGTTGTGTTTCTTTAGAATGTTACTTATCTTCTCTGTAGTACCTTTGAAGTACGGGATTGATACAGTAAACGTACTCTTATCGTTAACTTCGTCGTCACTTCTTTGTTTCATCCTTTTGCTTTCATAACATGATGACGTGAAAACCATTTTGTTTAAAAGCTTGATTCAGAAGATTCATTTCTTCGTGTATATGCTCGCTGTCTGTTAGTCTAGCAGATCTAATTAATAAGGTTTTAAAACAGAATTTAAATGTTGTGGATGATGATGTGAATTAGCATGTAGGTATCTATTGGTATGAGTTTGTTTTCTATACACTGTATGTCCTAAACTTCCGTCTGGTTTCCTAATTAGTAACACGTCAAGAAAAGGTAGTTTTCCGTTAACTTCTACTTCGGTAGTAAATTTAATTTGTGGATGAATATTATTTAAATAATTTAAAAAGCTAGTAATGCTTCATTACCATGTGGCCATATGGAGAAGATATCATCAACATATCGTAACCAAAGTTCTGGTTTGTTGGAAGATTCTTGAATTGCATTTGTTTCAAAGTTATCCATAAATAAATTAGCAATTGCAGGTGAGATAGGTGATCCCATTGGTGCTCCTTTAGTTTGTTTATATTTCTTAGAGTCGTATAAGAAGTATGTGTTGGTTAAACAATGTTTAGTTAAACGAACAACATCAGGTGTTAACATATGTTTGTTTGCTAGAATATTAAGAGTCTCTTCTATTGGAACTTTAGTAAACAAGGACTCAACGTCAAAGCTGACCATGATATCTGTAGGTTTTAATTTACGACCTCTAATAATATCTATAAAATGTGTTGAATTTTTAATATAAGAACTTGAGGATTCAACAAAAGGTTGTAATATTTTAGCAACATATCCAGCTAACTTTTGTGTTGGTGAATCTATACTACTAACAATAGGTCTAAGTGGTACTCCATTTTATGAATTTTAGGTAATCCATAAAATTTTGGACATTTAGAAGACTTTTCTCTTGGTATTAATTTCTTTTGAATTTCCTTATCGAGTATACAATCCTTAATTACAGCTTTAGTAGTTTTTCGAGATACGTTGTAGGATCAGAGTTTATAATTTTGTAAATAGGATCTTGTAACAATGTTTCGATTTTTGATTTATAATCTTCGGTATCCATTATTACAGTTGCATTTCCTTTGTCAGCAGGTAGCACAACAATAGAATTATCTCCTTTTAGTTCCTTTAACGCTTTCAATTCCTTGTAAGTGACGTTGCGTTTCGGAAGCTTCGATTTCTTCAGAACATGAGAAACTTCTTGTCGTACCGTTTCTGCTTCAACGTTCTCAAAATCTTTGACTGCTGCTTCAACCTTTGTTATGATCTCTTCTACTGGAATACGAGAAGGGACAACAGCAAAGAGACTAAGATTGTTATTTATTAATTACTTGAAAAAGCTGCGTGTTAGCGTGGCGAAACGTTGTAATTTTAATATTTATTACACGTGTTTAAACCCCAAAAGATTTTTATTACAAATATATATATATATATATATATATATATATATATATATATATATATATAGTAGGTTAAGAATTAAGCAAAACAACATGCGGTAGAAGAATTAAAGTATCAATCAAGCAGTGCATGTACAATACTACAAGGCGTAGTGACATAGTTACGCATTTACGCTGAGTCATCAGTTGCAATGTTCATCAATGTAAATAATGTAAATAAATATTATAATGTAGTGTCGACAACAAATTAACGTTATACAACGTCCAGCATCAAACCCACATGGACACAATCCAGCTATTTTCAAGGTTGATAAAAGCAAATTTAGTTGCTTGTCGCCAGGGGCAAACAGCGCTACAAATAGCAGAAAATGTAACGCTTAAGTCGATATGAACGACGCTACTAAAAAATACCAACACATTTTTCTGCCATGTAAAAGTTCTAAAAATGTTACCACTACCTTGGTACAATGTTTGTGGATATATGTAAACATTTCCTTGTTCTTATGAAACCCTTAATAAACTTTAAACTGTATGAGGGTGACAACTGAAATTATTTGATTGTAAAATGTTACTTATTTTTCGATGACGTGTCATACATAAAAAAAATATGCGGTGGCTAGACTATTTAGTCGGAGTTAGGTCGTGGGTGATTTTTTTTGTTTTTAAATAACCAAACAAAACTAAACTTAATTTGATTAAATACTACTTGAGTTGCGCCAACCCACACTACATATATATAGTATAGTAGCAGAACATTTAATTGTAATTAAATTTGATAAGAAAAAAATAAGGAAATTATAAGGGTGCCAAGTTCTCTTTAAATCAAATAAGATCAGCAAACAAATTTACCTAGTCAATTTACTAATTAGAAAGGAGTTATAATTTAATCACCATAAACGTTTGTTGCATTCTTAAAATTGAAACAGTTTTTACAGTACAGACTTATACATTAACATGTAATTAGAGTAATTGACAAATATTTATATAGATTTATTTAAAAAATGTTAACGATATTGAAAAATGATGAAATAGGCAATAAACTCGGAAGTAAACGAATGATGTATTGTGTACTAGGCATGTTAGATTTTGAATCCCAGTGAAATGCAAGTCTTTTTACTAATTTTGTAGCCATTTAACAAACCCTACAAGGTTTGAAGAAAACGGCCATCATTTACAAATATTTTTCCCAAACATCCACCGAGTAGCACAGGAATGAAGATATAAAAAATGCGGTTTACTTCACTAAAAGAGAAAGAATAACTTTGTATGTATGTATAAAAATCTCGTAACATCAATTTACTACTAATGCCGGACATGTCAATGAGCAAACTTGTTAGGAAAATGTAGATCTTGCGTTCATAACCACAAGCTGAGAATAGAACAATCGTTAACAATGGAAATTTGTTATGTAATGAAAACTCAAATACAACAACACGGCGCAACAAAGTTCCAAACTAACTCATCGGTGAGGGGTGTGTCTAGGGAAATGTCTCTCAGTTACCTTTATAGATAACTAAAGGTTCTTATTACTAGTCAATTTCGGGGTTTTCTTAAGCGCCACACAGATCTTTTAAATGTACAACAAATGCTTAAAAAATCCGGGAAAACTGCAAGCACTCGAAAGAAAGCGGTTCATAAAAAGAGAAACACGAATAACGTATGATTTTCTATTTAAATGCAAATATATCTTACAAATATTAATTACACCACGGTCTTGTTCTTTTGCTAACGCAATCGCTTTACTAGAGCCAAACGCACAAATATAAAAAATACAGGGTTTTCAAACTTAAATCGACACTAATGCTAACTTTCTTATTATTAGAGCTACATAGTTGGTTAAATAGGCAAACTAACAGCATTTGTTTCTCTTATCACTATGGTGAAAACAGAATAAAAATCGAACATCGCGTTCGCGAGTTATGTTAAAATGTTCCATTTTTTTCAAATGGGACACCCTGTATAGAATTTGTACAATAGTGAACTTACACTCGAGTTCTCTCACTCCCGATGAGTCCCAAAAGGACGAAACAGCTGTCGGGTGATTCTCAGGGTTTGTTTGCTATTGTACAACCACTTGCGTACTTTACTGCAGGCGATTCGAAATTTTTATACTTGCCAACTGTTAGGTTGGCTATAATTATTGAAGAATCGACTATGTAACTGCTTTACATACCTGTCGGCAAAGTTGCTAATATATATATATATATATATATATATATATATATATATATATATATATATATCAGTCGATAGAAAATTGAATACTGAACCAAAAAGTATCCTATCATTTTTATCCTAAAGTCAAAAATGACAGAGTTAAAGTCACAAATGACAGAGCTATTGATGATTTTTCAAATTGGTTAAGGTGGCTGTGTTAGTTATAACTTTGCTTTACCATAAAGTAGAAAGTACGAGGAATATCAGACCCGCGGGTGATCGAATAGTAATGCCAAGGACGTAGTCAAATTTACTAGTCGGAAAACCGTTGGTCGAGGCGGTTTGAATCTTGTCACGGCAGACACTTAAAAAAATTATTTTGTGATGGGAATAGGTTAACATACAAAATTCACGGTGGCTATATCCAGTAAAAGGAGTAAATGAAATGAAAAAAGAGGAATATCCATGAAGCAAAAGGATATGGTTTATTTTAATTTATTCTGTGAACATTAAAACAAAAATTCAAATTCGATGCTCAAAAACGTCACCGTCTTGGTCTAAGCATTTTTGAGCCCCCCTGTAAACGCTTTTAGTGGCTGTAAACTGTTTACCAGTGAAACTTCAGTTTGACATTTTAATCCTGATGACATTTATACAACAAGCGATTGTAGTTTATAAAATCACAGCCACTTTAAACTTATTTGAAAAATCATCATTTTTGACTTCGGGATAAAAAATAATAGAACACTTTTTATTCAGTTTTCAATTTCCTATTGATTGAAAATATTTTATACAGGGTGCCCCATTTGAAAAAAAGGAACCGTTTGACATAACTCGCGAACGCGATGTTCGATTTTTATTCTGTTTTCACCATAGTGATGAGAGAAACAAATGCTACTAGTTTGCCTATTTAACCGACCCTGTAGCTCTAATAATAACAAAGTTAGCAATAGTGCCGACTTAAGTTTGAAAACCCTGTATAACGGCGGTACCGCTCGCTTTCACTAGTGAACGCAAATTATACCGAAGTTTGTTTAAAAACTATTTACAGATTCACGAAGATCATGATCGAAATCAGACTGTGGGTTTTGTTTAAAACAAAATAACTAATTTAGCATCAAACTGGAAATTTACAAACCCTCATTTCAGTTCGTTCATTTTGAACAATACACTGCACTCAAAACACTATAGTTTTCCGGAATAAACAACCAGTTTCATCAAAAAGTCAAATCGGTGTAGTCCGGAGTAAGCATATCAACTTTGGCATAGCCAAGCAGTTTCTCAGAAGAAAATAGCCAACATAATACTTGATATGTTTTAATATGCTTAACAGAAGACGTGTCTCTGCGGCTTTGGGCTCTAAAATTTCAGGTGCAGCTAAAGTCGTGATAGGAAAGCTAAGTAATATAAGGTCTCGGTCTTTCACAAGTCTTATTCCTGGGGTTGCATCATTAAACTTTCTGTAAACGTCTTCATTAAATTCGGATGTAAAGAATAGCTCGAATTTTTCTGGGTTAATATCCAAACCAATATCTTTAGCCTGGTTAATCAATATGATAAAATCGGGGAGAACAGTATTAGTATATCTTGCTAATGTGCCATCATCAAGGTAGAAGACATTTAAATCCGTTTGTAATCTTGTAATCTTGTTGAAGGATTAAACTAAAACATAAGGGTTTAAGTGGGTTCCTTTCTTGTCAGCAAACTTTGGACGGGATCGTATTTTGATCGTAGAAAAGCGTAGAAAGCAAAGAGCAACATTGATACAGAAAGTTATACACCTTGGAATCTTCTTGAAGACTTCGTTTAGTAAACTACCTCTTTCTACACCGGCGTATCCAGAAGACCAGTAAGGAGGGAGGGGGTTGGTATTAAATTAGGATTAAAATTTTATCGATTTAACCTTACTACAATTACCGGCTCATGTTTTGGTCCTGAATTTTCAAAAACCTATACATCTTACTCTCTAAACACACATATCTATTAGTAAGTAGTATATTTTTGCACCTAGTACTCTAGATGATGAAAATGTGCTACTTAATGATGGGTATCTGCTACCTACACCATGCATTTATCTCACCCACGACTTCAGAATGAAATTTTTGTAGATGACTAAAGATCAGTGTCAATATAAATCTTTTTATTTAAAGCAGTGGGTGCTTACATTCTTAGGTGTGAGTCCTACAGACGAATTGGAAGTTTTCTGTCGTGGCGGGCAAGTTCATTCAGAACTTCCTCAGGGAGTACAAGAATATCTCTGTGATATTCAGTATAGCTAGACCATTTCGTCGATTCTCGCTGGTAGTATTTCTCAGGTAAGTCTTGAGACGTCGTAGAGTTGAAAAAGACAGCTCACTAGTGGCAGTTGTTACGGGTAGAGTCGCTAATATTTTCAATAGTGTATGTACAGTTGGGAATATCTTTTTATTTCATATCTTGAGCGCCTTTAATCCACTTTTCGGAACAGTTGGTGATGATGAAGCAAATTACTGCAAACACTTATTTTTCCATTTACAGAGTTTGGTCCAATATTTAGCAAGGCGGAGTAATAACTAATCAATTTGCGAGCATCGTCCTCTGCAGTCTTGTCGAATTCCGGATTGGCAGAAAGAAGACACATGAAACTTTGAAGAATGTCTTTGTGTTTCAATAATGTGCTATGCAATTGATTGATGGTGGAGTCCAGAAATTGATTATAAATAGTGATTTGGTAATATTCTTCTGGGTCATTTGCACCATTGTTGGATGGATGGATTTGTTTGCCAACTATTTTTGGCATTTTAACTTTGACTTCGAAGTTTTCAACATTTTTTAAAAGTGGATAGAATTCCTGGGTGGCGTTTCCTCGGAATTTCCGAAGAACATCATTTATGTCGTTTATCAATTTAATTGCTGCAACTGGATCCAAGTTCTCACATTGAAGCATTCGGCATAAAGGAAAAGTTACAACAAAAACTTTTAACACGATTTGTAAAGAAACATGAAACTCTTTATTCTCAATTACACTCAGTAATTGCATCGCTGTTGAAGAAAAAGTGTTATCAGGCCATTTAGAGCTTTCTTGTAGAGCAGCATGTGTCGTATTTTGCAATTCCAAAAAAACAATTACGGATGTATGACGTTTCACCCATCATGTAGCACACAGGTTCTTCAGTTGCGTCACAGATACTTCAATACTCAATTGAGTTTTTTATCACTGAAAGACGTTTCAGAGTGTTGATTCTAATGCAGTTACGGATAGAAGGCAATTGACATGCGTCCGATAATGCCAAGTTCAGACTATGAGAGGCACAGTGGACATACAATTGCTAAACTGTGTTGGTCATGGACAAACTTTTGAGCGCCATTACACTTCCCACTCATGGCTGCAGCTCCATCAAATCCTTGGTCTATCATGTTTTCAAGGTTAAAACCGAATTTCTTGAGCGACTCTATTAACGTATTAGCAATCCCTTTCCAGTCATGTCCATGATTGGTTCAAATTGTAAAAAGTCTTCACAGATTTCATTTGCATTATTTACATAGCGCACACATATTGAGAATTGTTGTATGCCTGCAATATCGCTTGTTTCATCTGCTAGAACGGAGAAGTACTTCGACTCATTAACTTTAGCCACTATTAGTTTTAGTATTATATTATTGCACGTGGAGATTTTTTCGTTCTAAATTACTGGACTTATATAGGTAGCATTTTTTGCAGAACTCTCGAGATGGTTTTCTAACGTATTGTCACCCGATTTACAGCTGTATCTTAGCAGGGTTCTGAAGTTCTCATCATTCTCATCTGGCTCATCCAAACATAAGGGACCAGAATCTCGGTGCCCCCTCAGCGCCAACCTTGTCGACCGCAAAATATAACCGTTTCAATTATAGGAACCAGACTTGCTCGATTTTCTATTATTGGATTTTCAATTGATTTGTCGAGTAAAACATCAACGGCATCAATTTTTTTTAGCTTTATAGCTCTCCGATTTTCGGCTTATAGTACGGCTTTTTATGATAATCAGCCGCTTGGTGATTCTCGTAGGTTTCAATGGCTTTTTCCAGTTTTGGAATGGCTCCTTGACTAGTTTACGAAGGGGTTGACTTCCCACTCCACCGTATGAGATGCCGAATAATACGCAATATTTGCATAATGCGGCGTCATATCGTTTAGAGTACGCTAGCCAAGAATATCTTTTCAACCATGAAAACTGAAACTTCAGGTTTCGTTGCTCGCTTACTGGGAATTTATAATTCTCTTCTGAGCACCACAAACTTTCCATCAACTGACAGCGTTTTTCATCCTTGATTTCGCTATTCAGAATATTGCCAATATCATTAATTATATCACCGAGATTCTCACTATTTTTTGCTTTCTCTAAGGTAGATGTATTCGCAACCCTAGAACTCAAAGTGGCTGCGCTGCTACTGCTAGACTCCTGATTATCTCCGGATTGGATTTGGATTTTTTGAATTTTAGAGAAAAACTGAGTTAGTGGAGCAGTCTTCAACTTACGCTTATCACTCATTATAACATGTAACAATATCTTGTATGAAACGTCAATTTCCGTTGTGGCACAGTGGCAGGATGTCATTAACTTGTAAATGAATAAAAAATGCAGAACTCTGATTCAGAAGACCTTGAGAACGATGTTAAAAAACACACTTCGAATATGCAGTAGAATTATTTACAACTACTACAGCCAGGTTGCAAATAGCGCATACGCACTCGATTTACACTAGACGTTGCACGTTGCTATGATACACACGCCGCATTGAGCACGAAGCGCGAGTTACTGCTGAAGAATATTTTCGCTTTCGCGTAATCGACACTATTGCATTCATATGCGGAGAGTCGATCAAGCAAGGGTGGGAGTTTGAACTCCCAAAACCCCTTCCTGGATACGCCGGTGTCTCTCTACATAATTGGACTGTCATTATTCATTTCGATGAAGGTGCGGGCTGTATGTACTATAACTTCACATCCACTCTTGTCTCAAAACCGTACGCCTTACATTCTTTTTTCGTCAAAGTACATAAATTAGCTCCGTAGAGAGTCTTTGTGATTTTCGAAGTCACCTTTCCAGCCAGCCTAAAATAGCATAAAGTGACCGGACCTTGGGCACGGGATTTACATTTTGTGTGCGATTTGCACCAAATTTTGATATGTTGTTCCTAAAGTGTTGCTTAACAACTTTTGTGAAGGTCGCAGTCAATTGTAAAGGCCAGTTTTGCTCCACAGGTCACCAAAGGTCAACCTATGAGTTTGCCAGAAATGGGTCAAATGGGGTATCGTTGGAAAGGTCTTGATGAGGAGATGCTGTTTCTTAAGTTGTGTGTTGACCCTAGTGACCTACACGGGTCACCAAATGTCAACTTATGATTTTGCCAGGAATGGGTCAAATAGGGTATCGTTGGAAAGGTCTTGATGAGGAGATGCTGTTTCTCAAGTTTCAGATTTGTGTGTTGACCCTAGTGACCTACACGAGTCACCAAAGGTCAACTTATGATTTTGCCACAAAGGGGTCGACCGAGGTATTGTTGGGAATGTTTTAATGGGCAAAGGAAGCTCCTAAAGTTTCATATTTGTGTACTGACCCTCCCAACACCAGCGACTCACCCGGATTAGGATCAAAGTTTCCTCCCAGCACCAGTGACTCACCCGGACTAGGAACAAGGTTCCTCCCAGCACCAGTGAATGTCACCCCGGAAAAAAACAAAGTGCCCTCCCAACACTAGTGACTGTCACCCGGACTAGGAACAACGTTCCCTCCCAGCACCAGTGACTGTCACCCGGACTAGGAACAACGTTCCCTCCCAGCACCAGTGACTATCATCCGGACTAGGAACAACGTTCCCTCCCACCACCAGTGACTGTCCCCCGGACTAGAAACAAAGTTCCCTCCCAGCACCAGTGACTGTCACCCGGGCTAGGAACAAAGTTTTCTTATAGCACCTGTTATTATCTCATAGGGAATGAATGTATTTCGTTGGTCTCAAACGTTTATGCATATAACCGTTTAACTAAACTTTCTAAATATTTTTCTAAGAGATATACTCAACTACGGAAATATAATTCATCACGAGATTGGTAAAGGGTCTTACGACCCTTTACCGGGGGATATACCTGCGCGCAGTTGAATAGTTTGTGATCTATTGAATTGCTTAAGACTTCTAAATCATAAGTTGACCTTTGGTGACCCGTGTAGGTCACTAGGGTCAACACACAAATCTGAAACTTGAGAAACAGCATCTCCTCATCAAGACCTTTTAAACGATACCCGGTTTGACCTATTTGTGGCAAAATCATAAGTTGACCTTTGGTGATCCGTGTAGGTCACTAGGATCAACACACAAATCTGAAACTTGAGAAACAGCATCTCCTCATCAAGACCTTTCCAACGATACCCCATTTGACCCATTTCTGGCAAAATCATAGGTTGACCTTTGGTGACCTGTGGAGCAAAACTGGCCTTTACAATTCACTGCGACCTTCACAAAAGTTGTTAAGGAACACTTTAGGAACAACATATCCAAATTTGGTGCAAATCGCACACAAAATGCAAATCCCGTGCCCAAGGTCCGGTCACCTTTGTAATGGCCTGAGTCAGCAAATCTCCTACATTAGCGGCCGCTTTTGCAGTACTTCGTTTAACTGTTTATAATTTGAAACATACACGATTCTTTCTGCGTAAAAGTAATAAATCTGAACAAGTTATATTGAAAAATTGTGTTAAGGTGGGCCATGTTTTTATTATCTTATTAACATCGCCATTCCGAAATCTCAGTAATCTCACAATTTCCAAAGAAAATATACTTATTTGAAGAAAACAAATGTAAAGCCAAAAATCGTGACGTCAACCGAAGTCGATTTAACATAAAATAAGAATAACGCAAGACATAAAATCAATGCAAATGCGTCTTAGGCACATTTGTTCGACAGCGAATACATTTTGAGAGAAAAACAATATAAATAAATCATAATAGAAAAAAATTGATCCCAACAGTTTATTACGATTAAACTTACGCAAATCCATGATTCGTATAAAACAATAATTAATTTTGCTCTCTCCAAACTTTTTGCCGAATCATAATAATCGATAACAATGCGGTGCTGTATAAAACACAATTAGTTCGCGTCCACTTAATTGTATCAGATGAAAGATGAAAGAAAGGCTTAGATGCTAGTCAACCGTAAATTGGTTTATTATACAGAGCCCGCAAATAAACTGCAAAATAAACAAAAAGAGACAATTATATCAATCTGCTGAATGTATGTCATTTAATTCAGTAGAATCATTTCCAAACGAAACGATTTTCGAATTTCGAAAGACTTGCATTGAGAATTGTGCGATTGTATCTCGTGTGCATTGTAATAAACGTTCTATTGATAGATCATTGAACTTCAAGTATTATTTGGTATTACGTGGTTTCAGTGGCTGAAACATAAAAATAATTGGCCACAATCTAGAATGGTTGCTGCAATATCTCCTTTCCATCTTGGCAATTATTAGATATTGGCAAAAGCAGAACACTAGGATGTAGGGGATAAACTGCTAAGGAACAGTATAGGATAAAATCAATAATCACCAGATATAGGTATGTTGTAGCCATTGAATAAGTATACTTACTTCCAAATTAATTACTTTTTAAATACCATATTGTTTGTATTATACAACCCCAGTTTAGCCGTTAATCGCATCGTAGAGCTCATATATTTGGAATCTATCTAAAATGTCGAACATCGATCTGAATTTTTTGTAGGCGCCGATATGGCAAATGGACTCGTTATTTTCTGTCAATTTTAAATTAACTTTCGACCGTTCGAAAATGTTTATAATACCCTGTCAATATGCACAAGTTTGCATCATAACACAAATTACTTATTGCATCAACATTTGAATTTATTAATACGATCTACTTTGTTTCATGTACACGCTTTTAATTAAAAGAGAACATCCAGGAGTTAATTAAAATTTGTTTTAATTAATTTATATTATTTACTTGTAGGTTTATTGTTGTCTCATTTAAAGTTGTGAAGGGCGTAATAAAATATAAACAACAATAACTTGTATGCTAAATTAAAAAAATACTTGTTTTAATACCTATGTGTGAAATTTTACATATTGAAAGACAACTACAAAAATGAAAGTTTGTAAATGTGTTGTTAACTTATTTGAAACTATGTACCTGTGTTAACTATCTGGAAATTTGTATCTGTACACGTATGAGGCAACGGTTTAGCAAAAATAAAAAATACTATGAAATGTAAAACACTTAGCAATGAGGGTAAGATTTTAGATAAAGACTTAATTCCTCAAATTATGAAAAACCTTGTAAAAATTGTCATTTACCCCACACAGATCCGTGATCATCTATAAAGAACGTTCTCCACTAGTTTGTTATAAAGTTCCCAGTTATAGTTTGTTATTGTCGAAATTTATTTAAAAAAAATTTGTAGTTGTTTGGAAACACCACCCGACGGCTACAGTCGGCGAGGGGTCATGAGCTATTTTTAGCAATGTAGTAGTAGAGAAGATGCTTCAAGACGAATGTGTTGTGCAGGGTAACACCAGTACAAGTAATCAATAAAATTAACTCATAGGTTAGTTTTGCTCCAGTTATTCATGGATTGCTCCCTCAGATAGAAATTCTAAAAAGGATACCAAAATGGGGCTTGCTTAGTTTCACTTACGGCATTCGACAGTTTGCATAATATAGATGTGCTTATTACTTCTTGTAAATAATAAAGGAACTCGTGACCGTGTAATTAATTAAATAATTTGAGGATTTTTCTTAATAAAAGAAAATATTTATTCTTTAGCAATCACGAGAAAACCCGTGGTACCACGGCCGAATCCAATTATCGAAATTAGAAAGCGGACGTTTTAGAGAAAGAATTCCATTCAGGAAGGATAACGATTTTAACGCCGTCTATCGATCGAATTTTTGACCCGAAGGTTTGGTTACCTAACCATTAGGCATAAAATAGCACGTAAACGAGATTTATTAAGCCAAATATTCATAATTGATAGAAAAAAACGTCACATTCTAATAAAACTGACCGTTCTGAGCTCTAGAAATAACTTATTGAGATCTTCTCTTAAGAAAGTCCTCTTACAATCCGATTCTAAAAATCTCTAACCGTTCTAATTTTGCTGCTTTAACTTGAAATGTGAAGCTCTGTCATATACTGTTCTCTTTCTTTATAACTAAAAATATCATTTACTGTGTACTATTGAGGATTACTGAGAAAATTCCGGTGAGTCTTGATAGCTGCTGTTGTGACTGGCTAACCGTGTACACAAGACTGAGTACTGATTCGATTCCGGTACGCAGCGAGTGTTGCTCTTGACTTTCACACGACAGATTCGATTAAATCCAGGGTTGGCGGTAACTTCTATTTTTTATTAAACTGCCCGTTAAACACAATTATACATCTTCGATTTATCACCTGTAGAAATAACTGAGACCAATAACTGTGCTTGCTCTTGCTCTAGTGACGGTGTTCATCAATAATCCGCTGGATAAACATCAGGTTGTAAGTACAATTTCGGTACAGCCAAACCGTTCGTTCAACTTAATCTACAAAAAGCCGCTGCTCAAAGAGATGCAGCTTCTTCGTTCTTTCTTTTGTACCATACATCATTAGGAAAAAAATTGCTGGTAGTAGTGTTTGTACAATCGTTCCCGAAAGTTATAAAACCCAGTTCAAGTTTCTTATAATTTGAATATCTTATATACACCGGATATCCTTATATCCGGTTCGGTTTTAATATCAAACTATGTTTGCTTACGATTAGTAGAAACTATGTCCGCCAAGGTGACAAATTTAAGCTTCCACTTCAAAGTAGAAATTGATGATGGATAATCAGCAAAATACGCCAGGAAAAATATTATTTGTTTCAGAATTGTTCAAAATCATACCATTGAAATAACACAGTGATGTCATGTATCACTATGGTTTATTACAACATTGTTGATTTTTTTTTATTTTGATGAAAATTTTTCTGACCCGATTAAGTTAATGTCATGTTCAAGCGATAACATGGATTACGATTACGAAATATTGTTAAATAAACAAAAAAATGTTTGTTTTGAGGGGTTATTTACTTATTTAATGGAAAAACAGATAATAAGCGCAGAGAATACAAAATATTGCTTTCTAATATTTAATATTTTTAATATCTAATCTAAAATTATTTAGAAATAGATTGTTTTAAGCTGGGTCTTTTGCAAGTCCCAGGTGGACGTATACTGGGTGACTCAAAAGTCTGGAATAATGAATTTAAAAATATGGGAAATTAAAAAAATATTTTGAATAAAAGTTGTTTTGTAGGTCACTTTAAATTCTACGGTGACACTGCAAACTTCGGAAAAAACTTCCGAGCCCCCCCAAACGGACCAACCTTTTTTCTGACCTCAACTTTTAATACAGACTATTTTGTAGTGACAACGGTGTATTAATCTTGGTATGTTACCCAGTGATATTCTTGAGAAGAATGGCTTGGAATTCAACTAAAACCATTTTTTATGGCAATCTGAATGGATCATGATATTTATTATATTCAATAGTCCCTAATAGGTTTGTGCTATTGTTAGGTCACAATTGGTTGAACATTTTAAATCTGAACTGGAAAAAGGCAATTGATTTTAATTAAAAAATCTATTCAGTATTAATGAAAATAGTTCCATCCAGACAGAATAAAAGTATCGGCAATTCATTAATGAGATCAAAACGGAGTTTTCACAATCTTTTTTTGAAGTATCACATAGTAAACTTATTAGTTATTATAAAGTTGAAATGGAATTTAAAATGCAGCTAAATCAGTGTTTCGTAAACCATGATAAATGACTATTATTTAACCTAAAGTAAAAATAGAATTATAAAAATTAATTCTATCCTACTGTAATGATCATACGTTTAGTGACGTAGTTGTGATAAGGGAGTTACCAGCGCGTCACTAATCCTTGCTACATATCCTGCCATATTTCCCACTTCTAACCCCCGCCAGAAGTCCAGATATGAATATGGACGCCTACTTTTAATTTACATTATTTGATCTTGCCATAATCCCGACACAACATACCTAGAATCATTGACCAACCAGCAGGAGCCTTAAAGGCTAGAGCTAGGTACAGGGTATATCGTCTTCGTTACAGAACCATCCGCACACGCAGGATGTCAAAAATCGTAGTTGCACCATCTACGAAATAGGAGCGTCCGCCAACAAGCAGGGCGTAATAAGGTGTCGTGCAACAAACCTTTGGTTAAATTTATCCGCAAGAACCAAGTCGAATATTATATACACCAGAGAGAATCCGCCCGGAGTTAAAAACCAACGCGTACTTTAAAAAGCAAGTCTGTCAATAAAGCCGCCTACAAACTATACGCTTCCTTTTGTTCAGTCGTCCGGGTAAACTAATTAACCTTTTTAGTTTCAAAGAAGAATAAAATTGCCGACTTGTCCTCACCTGTTGCCCGGATTCGACGTATCAGGCGTATTCGTGCTTGTGTCTCCAGCACCTTTTCGCTATACGTTAGGCCTACCGTTGGTACAGAAGAATACGCCGTTTCGTGTATAAAGTCTATTCAGAAATAAAAATCGACTCTTTTTCCATCTTCGCTGTGGTTACCCGAGGCAAATAAAATTTTGTAAATCTCGTACTTGCGAAAGAAATTAACACTTTCTCAGGCCGAGGTTTTACACTACATATTAACTAAAGTCAATTTTAGTCAGTGTGGCAATCGAATGGTAATGGTACCTAAGAAAAATAGCAATGAAATTAGAATATGTATTGATTTTAAAAATACTCTATGATTTATGTAAACAAAATTTAGAAATCATATTTAGAAAAGAACATAATAACCTTTGAATTAGTGTCCTCACGCATTATAACCCGTACTTACCTATTTTTATAACAGCTGGGTACAAAATAGTGGGTAGAATAGAATATTGGCAAAAAGTATGTGTTTTCTAGTTGCTTTCATTACTGTACGCTTTAGGGTAGCGCGATCTATCGATTTCTTTATCTTACATAACGATAACGTGTTTTTCCGCCAACGATCAATTTTTTAATCATAGGCTCTGTTTTCACCGACTCGAACCATGGACTATATGCGAAGTTTATTTGAACTAATCGTTTTGTATTTTTGGTGTAAACACACAAGTACTAAATTAGTTCGGTACATGTTGATCCATAGTACCGAACCAATTGGTTCGAACCTTCGAATCAAAGTATACGGTGTAGGACCGAATTAAATGTTAGCGGTAAAAAAAATTAAAGTGACGAGCGGAAATTTGTAAGTGGAAGTAGAAGATATACAAAATGTGTCATCTCTTTTATAGGTTAACAGTGACAGGCAACATGCTGATATCCACAGAAAAAACAAAGTCAATGGTTGTAGCAAAAGAACCGCCGAGGACGTGGAGGCTCACCAGGGTGGCTTTTTTTCAAAGACTGGCAGAGCAGACTACTCCTAAGCAAAGGCTTATAGACCCATTAGTCTAATGTCATTCGTACTAAAGACAATGGAGAAGATTATGGATAGGCATATTAGGGAAGGGATTCTGGTGACCAGCCCTCTATCCCGAGACCAGCATGCATATCTTTCAGGAAGATCTACAGAGACTGCTCTTAGTACCCTAACTAGTAGGACGGAGAATGCTCTGGAAAATAAACAGATTATGTTGGCGGCCTTCTTAGATATAGAAAGCGCTTTCGATAATACATCTTTTGACTCCATAAGACTCAGGAAGAAATTAGCTGTAGGTGGATTGACTGCATGCTAAGACAAAGGATGGTATTCACAACGCTTTTCGAGCATACGTTAACAACCAGGGTGGCAGGAGGTTGCCTTCAGGGAGGAGTACTTTCTCTTCTGTTGTGGAACCTAGTCATAGATGGATTGCTAACTAAGCTCAGAACAAAAGGCTACCTCCCTCTGGGGTATGCAGACGACCTTGTCATTCTAGTGGAAGGCAAGTTTTCAGTCACGATCAGAGAACGAATGCAACGTGCACTGAACGTGGTAAACAGATGGTGTGTGAGGGAAGGGCTGAAAGTAATCTTTGACTCCAAGTTTACCTAGAACCAACATATAGCAAAAGTCATACAAAAATCGGAGATCACCTTAGCGGTAATCAGGCGCATGTATGACAGACAATGGGGGCTCAGACCAGAGATAGTGCACTGGTTATACACAAGGGGGTTAGGCTCGCCATCACCTACGCGGCCATTGTATGGTGGTCAAAGGTTATACAGGAAACCACAATCTTGAAACTAAGCAAGGTTCAAAGACTTGCTTGTCTGCAGCACTTGAAGCAATGCTAGGTTTTACCCCCTTGCACTTATATATTAAAGGGGAAGCAAGGCTGGCGGCATACAGATTCAGTTATCTTCAGCCAATATTGAAGCCGACTTCCCTCATATAAGACGTTTAGCAGACATTGGAGGATCCCTACTTTAAATGGGGTCTGACCATATGGTGACCAAGCGCATTGACAACGCACTCTTTCAAGTGGTCATTCTACATCGGAATGACTGGATAGACTACAAAAAGAAAATTCTAAAAAACGGTATAATCTGGTATACGGATGGTTATAAATCAGAGACGGGGGCCGGATTAGGAATATATAATGAAAGAGAGGATCTAGGTTATGCCCTTCCCCTGGGCAGCCTAGCGACTGTCTTTCAGACAGCAGTTCTTGCCATCATCAAATGTGCAAAAACTAATATAGAGAGGAACTACTACCGTAGGCGTATCTATATTATGTCTGACTGTCAAGCAATACTGAGAGCTCTTTTAAACCAAACTGGTTTTTGAATGTTTTAACACACTCAATACACTGGCAAGCTAAAACAAGATAACTTTTGTCTGGACGCCTGGCCATTCGGGTATTGTAGGGAACATCAAAGTTGACAAGCTAGCCAGGCGGAGAGCCACAACGTCTTACTTTGGGCCAGAACTAGCTTTGGGCATATCAAAAAAGTCGAGTCGCCTAGCAGTCAGCGAATAGACTTGCAAAGACACCAAGACCAGGGTACAGTTAAAGATCACGACAGGGCTCCTAACGTGTCACATGGCCGTCAAAGAATACCTGCGTAAAATTGGAAGATTGACTGGCGACACTAACTGTCGACTATGTGAAAGAGCTCCCGAAACAGTACTGCACTTATTGTGCATTTGCAAGGCGCTGGACAATAGAAGACAGCTTATTTTTGGACGCAAGAAAATGCTACCAAAAGAGTTAAATACGTATCCACCCAACGACCTACACCTATTAGTGCAGGGTATTGAATTTGGATACGTCGATTAACAAGCAAAGGAAGCACAATAAGCCTTTTAGGCTGTGGTGAATCCGGAACCACAGTGGTAGACGGCCTAAAGGGGAAAAAAGCAAAAGAATGTATCAGATGTAAACTTGTAGTCGATAACGTAATCAAACAAGTCAGGAAATTTAACTAACTTGGGGTGCAAATAACATGTGATTGAAATTTAATAGACGATGTCCGAGCACAGGCAAACAAAGCCAACCTTATATCAGGAAAGACATCATGTGAAGAAATAAATATATGAGTAACTTATACAGGGGAGACACGAGCAGACATAGCGGAACTAAAAGAATGTTAAGAGCCACAGAAACACTTAGAGTAATAAAAGGAGTGACTACGAGATCAAGTAAGAAATGAAATAATTAGAGAAGACTGATGAACCCAGGATGTAGTAAGATGGACGACGACGGGAATGTGGATAGAATGGCACCAGAAAGATTAACGAAATGGTCAAATTAGAAAAACAACAAGCGTCAACCAGGAAAACCACCGAAAAGAAAGCTGGGTATCCACATCACAGTAATAAGGTGGAAAGATAACAGGACACTGTCTAAATCAAGAGAAAGTAGAAGAAGTGACAGGCCGGAGCATGAATTTAACCTGTTCATATTCTGAAATGAAGTAGTTTTTCTAATTACTAATATGTTAATAAATGTTTACCTGAAAAAAATATGAAACTTTAAGAAAAGCAATACAAAAATAGAATGTGATTTAATATGTTTTTTTCTGAAGGAAGAATGTATGAAAGTGAAGAATGCGGAAAACGACATTGCGCATGTGCAATAATATTTGAAATAGAACGTCTGCTGTAATCAAAAAACAAATTTAACAAATCATGCGAAAGACACTAATATACAAGATGCCTGAATTGACATGAAACTGATTGTAAAAATGTTAACAATAAATAATTAAAAAAAAAGTTACATGCCGCCATTTTTCACTTTAACACATTATTTATCCAAGAAAAATAACATTTGACGTTTTATTTTGTTTACTAATTACTTTCTCCAAATTTCCATATTTTTAGTCAGATTACTTTATATTACCTACCCGTTCATACCTATAAGATTGCGATCCATTTATGATTGTATCTAAGTAAAATTAAAAAGTTTCAAGTTTCTATGACCTACACAAACTACTTAATCTTTAAAATGTATACACTTTGATTAATAAATGGTTTAATTTTCATGAGCATTGTCTTTAATCGTCAGTAAATACGGGGAATTTGTTTTACTTAACAACCCATTTTACCGTTTAATTAACGAGTGATTAAGCTTACGTTTAGAACAACAGGCGTTTTATCCTCTTGCTTATAAACTTTATATTACGTTCATAAAGATTGATGTGATCAATATCTTTGTTTTTGTCGTTTTTCTGTACATGAAAGTTCAAAAGAATTTGTAAACGAAATTACCCGATCGTTGACTTAGATTGACTATTACAGCTCACAACTTTGATTTCCTCTAGGAATTTCAAAATGCAAGTTGGTACGGTACATAATATGGTTTACTTGTAGATAATTTCATTTGTATTGTTTGAATTTTTTTTAATACAGTAACGATACATGTAAAATTTTCAGTTTAACAACATTTCTTAATTTTTTTAGGGTTCATAAAAGCAATTTATTTTGCAACATATTTAATTTTTAAAACAACAAATCTTAGATTCATTAGGGATGCAACGTGCGATTAATTTATTTTTTTTGTCGCTTATACTGTTATTAAGAAATTTGGGCTCAGTCATGACCGTTTTCTGTAAATCAATGAGTTCAGGGTAAGGTATCATATAATAAACAATTCAGTCCTAAATATTCTGTTTTTACTAAGCATATCGCTTAAGACGGGTCCAGGTATGTACTTGTTCAAGGTTCTACTTCTTTAAGACTAAAATTAAAACTTCTCAAAAGAGCAAAATAAAAAAGAAAAAAATAGTTAAAATAAAAGTTATGGTTAATAAAATTTCTAATAACTTTTATTAATATTCTTAGAGATATTGTTGTATCTCGTGATTGTTATACAGTATCCGCCAAAATAAACAGTACCGAAAATAAAAATCAATATAAACGAAAATAATGCTCTACCAAAAAAACTTTCTCTTTCTTTGTTAGAACCATTTTTAAATCAAATTTAACTGCAGCGTACTATTAATATATCAACTAATGACAATTAAGTCAAATATGACAAATCCATATTACATAAACAACTCCACAGCACTTTCTGTTTCGGTACTGTTTATTTTGGCGGATACCGTATATCAGTAAATACTTCAAAAGTTGTTTAAAATTAATTTATAAACAACTTTTATTGTCGAAAAAATGATTTTATTTATAAAATGTGGAGTAGAAAGTATTCAATTATACATTTTAAGCATTGAATTGAATCGTTTCTAAATAAGGTATAATTTCAGTTTGTAATTTAATGTTCTACGCTTACTTACTAAGTGTAGCTGTTTAAAATCGAATACAACAAAACTTTACTGTCAAAATTCTACAACAACCAATTTTATTGGTTATAAAAGTGAATTAATTGTATATAGTTCATTCGTTTTATTCATTCCGATTGATCGATGAATCACACACACTCTTTTATATATTGAATACAAAACGTATACGTTATTAGCTAACGTATTATTTCAAGAGTATCGTCTTGTATGTCTCTTATTAACTCAAGAAACTAACAAGGAGAACATAAACAATAAATTTGGTTTCCTTGTATGAACAGTTTTGATACCAACTTAACGTAAATGTCAAATGACGACATGTCGTTTGTAAATAAAAGACCAAAATAAACCAGCACACATACATAACCTCAATCAAGAAATAAGTAAATAACGAAAGGTTAGTATCAGGGTTTATATTTATGCTTTAACTTACAGACGATGGCTATTTCCTCATTTAATGCATACATGACGTTATCCAACAAATGGACTTTATAATTGTCTAAAGTTCTCTTTCCGGATCTATTACAATACAAAATTCAAGCTATAGAAATTGCCAAATAGAAAAATGAGAATTGTAGTAGGGTTGCAGGTTCACAACTACAAAATGTCAAATCCAACGTCGACGCAGATTTTAAACAGTATCTTCCATTTTTATTTTATCTCAAAAAAATGATGTAATATGGAGGAGCTTTAACCGAAGCAGTATTCGTGAGAATGATTTCGGTTTGCTTTAAGCTAATATTTAATTTTTTTCCATTGGTTTCAGATTTATTTTAAGTTCTACAAAAATGTTGTCGTGTTTGATGAATGGTAGTAATAAGCATCTTACGTTTGGATCTATTACTTCTTCGTGCTGTTGGTAGTAGGTACGTAAACCGTAAAATAAAACACCTTTAGAAGATCAAGATATTCGAAATACCATGTAAAGATTGTAGCCAAACATAATTCGACCGAAACGAACAGAGAAGTCAATATAAGAAAGATCGCGAAGAACAACCTGAGAACTTTATCATGACACAAAATATCAATACGTCACATAAAAACTCAAAAATAGTGACAAACATCATAATTGACAAAGCTCAGTGGCGCTTTGGAAAAACTTGTTGAGTGTTTTTAAAACCCACTGCTCATTCACTGGTCAAATAGACCGGTGGTTCAACCGGTTTCATGAGCTGATTAGGCGGTTCTTGGGGGTAAGCGGTGAATTTTGATGAAGGTGATGAACAGGTGAAACATAGTTTAGAAGTTTTAACTGAATGTGTTGTTTTTATATAATTGAGGAGTTCGCGTGCAGAAACAGAAAAATCCATTTATTGAAGAATTTCGTTTTTTCGTTGCATCGGTTTCTCCTCGGCGAGCTCTATTCATTGCTGCAGCAATTTCAATGTAAAGTCGACTATAAGTGTGTTATAAATGCATTTAAAAACCGCCTTTTGCAGCAGAAGCGGCTATATCTATGATTATCAACCAACAATGGATATATCGATAATCCAACTATCAAAGCACAGATGTCGCTGAATGACTGATTTGGTTGCAGTTCTCAAAGGGCAGTGTTGCAATTAGTTCTTGCAACCGTAAGTTGTTGGTAATATTATATTGTTTGTCCAACTTTCTTGAGATAACAGCGCAATTTGAGTGTTCGAAATGAGTGAAATTGATAATGAACTTGTTACTGTGGAAGATGGCAATAATGGGAGTAGGAAGCGCAAAAGTGATTTGACAGCACGTTGAATTAAAACATCACAGAGGCAAGAAATTGTGCGATGGGCTGGACTGGGATTTAGGAGACCCCTTAATGCTGGCGCATAATTTTAAACAAGGAACGGTTTTGATGTGCTGTGTATGGCATCTTAAGCTGTATCTTCGTTATTTTGTTTCTTGTAATCACAGAGGGAAAAGTTACAAATGCCTTAATGTAACGTTCTAAGAAAACACTTCTACCAAGACAGCGTTAAAACAAATCAGGATATGAGACTATGTCACTTGTTATCTGTGACACCTATTCAGCGGCGTAGGACTAATAATCTACACCAACTTAAAAACAGAGTATTTCATATTTTATTAAAGTCAATGGTAATGTAACAAGGGTATGCTAGCAGTTTTTACTCAAGCACTTACTATTAGAAAAGACAGAATCAACACTGAAAGAAAATACTTTTAGAAGGTGGCGTTTTAAAGAAAAAAAGAGGTGTATCTCAGAAATCTAAAAACAGAAAGGACCTTATCCGTACATTTATTAAAAGACTTAAGGGAAGAGAGCCATTACAACAGGAAAAAATTACAGTGGGTTTACTTAAGTGCAAGCCTTTCGATTTCCAGACTGCATAAAATGTTCAATTCAGAAAATTTATTGAAGAACCGAGTGCCATATTTCATGTTCAGGAAAATTTTCCAAAATGAGTTCAACCTCGGGTTTTCTTTTTCTGCCTCAGACGTCTACTCGAAATGCACTAGAATAAAAGTGCAGTTCAAAATGGAAAGCAAAGATGAAAAAAGCTACTGCTTGAATATAAAATCACAAAAAAAGAACAAGCAAAAGAGACACCTGAGAACCATTATGTTTTGGTTTACAGCAAGTGCAACCGCTACCACGAGCACCACTGGGAGAAGCATTTTATGTGCAACAAATAAGTTTTTATGGTTGAGAGTATTTTTATTCGTTCATTTGTCTAGTATTATACCCTGTGTCTTATATAATTTATTAATTTTTAATCCTTTTGACATCATCAACCCTTGATGATTATTTTAAATTCTGTGACCCACACGGTTTTTTAATTTACTTTTAGCCTCGATAAAACCCTTACAGGTTTGGGCAAAATGTCGGCCATATATGTAATTTTAGACCGTTATTTATAACTCAATCTCCATTTACAAAAATAACAACTTTAAATCATAAGTTTTTATGCATTTTGCTGTGTCCAAATGTCTTTTTGCAATCCCAGCTTTTACGTTTGGACTGAGGACCTACTTGGTCGAAGGGTTAAGAAATAGGACCGGTGCTCCTGCATCATCTCGATTCCTTAAATTACACCAAAATTCATGTCATTTGCTTATTTTGTGATGGCTGTGCTCATCGTCCATTTTCTGATGTAATGGCTGAAACACAAATCTTCGCTGCAGGTTTCAAAAATAACAATAACTTATCCAGTACGTGGATACAGCTTCATGGCGGCAGACCGATGTTTTGGCAGGGTAAAAAAGTTATTAAGAAGGAACCCAGAGATTATTTCTAAAGAAAAATATGTGCACAACCGTCCCCTGGTATTACCAAAAGGAGCATTTTTTAACTGTCCTGTTTTTGGTATAATTTTATGCATCCCATTTGTAATTTTAAAGGGAGAATTTGATCCGCTGATGTATTTTAAAATTTAATCATACAAATTTGACCTTTTGATCTTTTTTGAAACTTTTAAAATGTTTTCAACTTTTTGACATTTTTGAACATTTGACTTCCGATTCGGATTCTATGTACGTGTTAAAAAAGGTTTATATACTAATTTTCAAGCCAGTTGATTGAAGAACGACGGAGTCATTAGTACCTAAAATGTAAATTAGGTCGGTGGCTTGGTCGCCTTTTTGGGGTCACGTTTCCGCGAAAATAATGTCGTAACCGACAAATCTGAAATATATGTTTGAAAGAGCCAATCTTTATCTATATAAAACTGACTTGCGATGTTGCAAAACCTATGTTCGTTAAAAAGATATTTAGCTTCAGAAAAATCTCATTTTGCCCCAACTTCTTGTACATATTAAAGCATTAGGTGATTGGCATTTATTACCATTAGTGCCTATTTATGACTAAAAACAGTGCTAATTTGCGGTTTTCGTTTTTTATAACAAATATGGGAAAGGTTTGTCGTTTTCAAAGAATTTTTGGCGAATCAATTCTATGTTGCACAATTGTAGAATTCCTTCCTGTGTGAGAACAAATGTGACAGTGAAATAGTTTGTGCACATTTTACACATAAATACGTGTAAAATGCTTTGGCTTATTAGTAGTAACAACTTTAAGCATTAAAATCTCATAAGTGGTTAGAAATGTTAATAAATGCCTATTTCCTAACGCTTTTATATGTACTAGAGGTAGGGGTGAAAAAACATTTTTCTGAAGCTAAATATCAATTTAACGAACATCGGTGTTGCAACATCGCACGTCAGTTTTATATAGATAAAGATTATCTCTTTTAAACGTATATTTCAGATTCTACGGTTACGGCGTTATTTTTGCGAAAACGTGACCCCAAAACGGCAATCAAGCCACCGACTTTTATATTTTAGGCACTAAGTACGTTTTTTAATTAACTGGCTTGAAAATTAGTATATAAACCTTTCTTAACACGTAGAATCCGAATCCGAAGCCAAATATTCAAAAATGTTGAAAAGTCAAAGAATTTTAAAAAGTTTCAAAAAAGGCCAAAAGGTCAAATTTGTATACAGGGTGGCCCATTAGTGCGAGGAAGATGGATATCTCGGAAAATATTAAAGTTAGAAAAAAACTTTTGCATTAAAAGTTGTGCAAATCAATAAGCTGCACATTTTAAAATTATTTTCGTTTATACCGGGTGTTCCATAAAAGTGCGACATACCAAAGTTATGTTTTTTTAAATGGAACCACTCATTTTTTATTACAAATTTGGATGTCTTGGGAAATTCTAATGTGAGTTTATACGTTATACAGAGTGTCTAAAATGGAGAGTTTTTGCATTATTTTACTTTTTCCGGAAAAATTGACGTTTCGAAAAAATTAAATAACTCAGTTATCCTGGAATGTATCCAACTACAATTTCGTAGCTTTAATATGCATTACATGTGCTAACTAAAGCTAGTTGTTCAACTTTCTAACCTTGCTAAGTTTTGAGTAGTCAGTTATTTAAATTGAACTTCTTAAATCCATGGATAACTTGATTTTATCAAATGGCACCACCTAATTTTTTATGTGCCTTTAAACGTGAAATTTCATAAGCATTATAATGATAAGGTTGTAGGTATCTAACTCTTATGAATTTTTACAATTTTTGAGTAAGAGTTAGATACCTACAATTTTATCATTAGAAAGTTTATGAGATTCTACGTTCAACGGCACATAAAAAATTAGGTAGTGCCATTTGAAAAAATCAAGTTAGCCATGAAATTAGGAAGTTGAATTTAAATAACTGATTTCTCACAACCAAGCGAGGTTGGAAAGGGGAACAACCAGCTGTAGGTAGCACATGTAATGCATATTAAAGCTACGAAATTGTAGTTGGATACATTCCAGGATAACTGAGTTATTTAACTTTTTCGAAAAGTTAATTTTTACGGAAAAAGTAAAATAATGCGAAAACCCTCTATTTTAGATGTGTAGCTCATTGATTTGCACAACTTTTATTGCAAAAGTTTTTTCTAACCATAATATTTTTCGAGATATCCATCTTCTTCGCACTAACGGGCCACCCTGTATATAGAGATTGGCAGTGTTCATATTTTAGGCCAGGACTGGAGTTTATACAAAATAAAGGAATTAGAAGATACATACAAGGAAATTAAGGGATTTTCCGATGCCAAAAGGATATATATTACACATAGTGTCACAACATAGTGCGAAGCAGGTCAGAGTTTCTTTTGCTTACTTGAGATTTCAAAGTTGATGATATAAAAGTAAGTTTACTAAAAAAAGGAAAAAACGACGACAATGTAGAAATTCAGCAGGCAGATCTAAGCAACAGCATTCCAGACAAAAGAAAAAGACCCTCAGAAACCTTTTTTGGCAATGAATGGAAACACCGACGTGATCTACATTGGTACAAGAACTTACTGGCTGCTGTGCCTCTTGAGGTTTTAGAATTGGATGAAGGAGAGGAAGTGCATAATGGAGACGGAATAAGATGGTATTGTATCCATAAGGAAGAGGTAATTAACATTTGATTTTTGTGTGCTTTTAAGAGGCAATAAACATTTTGATTTTTTTTACTTTTATACCGAATACAAAATAATAATTTTTGTAGAAATTTATTCCTGTTTTGATGCAAAAGCGGATATATCTAAACTAGTTTTCTCATTTACACAAAAACTACTGAATGAACTTTCATGAAAATGGAAATATAAATCTCTATGAAATTTATGATTTTTCAACACAAACCTGCTTTCAATATATTTTAAGGGCAAACAGTGAGAAGTTTTTGTGCTCTCCTGAATAAAATTGTAAAATCTATTTTTCCGGTTTTGCACGCAAGCTCCTCAATTGTGCCATAGTCATTGAGAACGGGTTTTCAATGAATTTTAAAATACTCTGAACACAATATCAATTGCAACTAAGCAAGCAAGTAAAGTAAAAGTAAAGTTAACCTCAATTATTTACCGAAGTTCCAACTTAAAAACCCGGTAGTTCCGATGGGGGACCGGTTTTGATCTAGCGCTCAACCGGTTAATTTAGAAACACATCGGTAAATTGTACCATAACGAAATCGAGCAGTTTAGAAACACCTTGGTACTGAACCGGTTTAGCCCGGTCTTGGAACCGGTGAATTTTGAAAAACGCCCTTTGTGACTATTTATCCGAATTCATCAATTATTTTTTTCTGTATATTGTAACCAACATCAATAGATGGCATTTTTAAAAATAAGTAAAAGTTATGTTTCTCCCATTTTCCCTACTACAAATTAATCATGTATCAAATTTCATTCCTTCATAGATACATTTACAGCATGAAAGCACGAGTTTTGTGTTATCCACTGAGATCTTATAAAAATCTATTGTAACCGTTTAAAATATATTGTTGACAATTAACCCTTGAAATTCCAAATTATTCTTTTACTGACCGCCGTTTCAGTGAAGCCAGTAAGCCTTAACCCGATCTTTTCAGATTATGTGAACAACCAATCGCATACACATACTGACTTAATAATATTTTAATAATGAAACCACGTACATAGATAAATATCTGAAATGATTTTTAAATGTTATTGATTTTGAAAGATAGTTAAGCTGTTTAAATAAGTAGCCTCAGCCAGGTATGGCGTCATGCCAGATTTCGCCAAGAAGGCAAACTAGGCAGTCCAAATTCTAATACGTTAATTGAATGAAAAAGTAAGAATATATCTATCACGGACCTTTGAGATGCGGTGGTAAATTAGGAACCGGCAGGTGAATTAATAACCCAACCGTAAATTAGAAATTAAAAGGTGAATCTAAAGTTGTAGAACAAAAAACACACCAATAGGTCTTTCAAAATTGTATTTACGATTGTTAAATGTTTTCTATTCTGCATGTAGTATCGCACGTTTAATTGGTTTCGTGAAATTTATAAGAGAATTCCAACTTACATTGGAACAAAATGCAACTGTTTCATTTACAAACATTCACCAAAAAGAATGGAAATTATCAAAGCCAATAGCCGCAAAGAAGGTGAAATATATTTTTTTAAATCATGAAACTGTTGAGATGCGACATCTGTAAAGAAACTATTTTAGTAACGTACGTACACTCATGAAATTTAAAACTTGGACACCAAAATTTCTGTAAACAAAAGTTTGCACATTGTGAAGCGGGCTTAAGGGTATCATTTACAATTCTAACAGCAGGTAGTCTCAGCAGGGGTTATCTTATAGAAGGACTGTAGAATGAATCATTACACTAAGCACGTTTTAGAAAATAGGTAATTTACGTTGCTTACTTAATTTTTTCTTTAAAGAATATATTTGAAGGTATCGCTAATTAAACACCATAGCTCGATTAATTATCGAATCAAAATTTTGTTTAGGAAATGTTTACAAAATAAAATTAGAAATAATTTTGATTTAAAAACGTCTACAAGCAATAACTTTTAAATTAAATCAAAAAACTAAACATGGTTATTTGGGTTGACTGATTATTACTTATTTTTAAATAAATCTAACCTACTAATTATTGTAAGTTATTAAAAAAAATCATTAAACTCTCTATTCATAATATTTAGTCCTTACAAAATGTATATTTTATGACGTTTCATTTTTTCTGTAGTTAGATAATATAATTATATATTCTTTAAAGAAAAAAATTAAGTAAGCAACGTCAAGTTTTAAATTTCATGAGTGTACCTCTACTAAATTAGTTAATAAATATGAATTTAGATAAACTCTAGAATTGTTGATGGTTTGATATCTACAGGAAAATTTGATATAATTTTGTTCGTACTATTTTAAAGAATGCACCTAACCGATGAACACTTTGAAAATAAAAAAATAGTAGAGGTATAAACAATTTATTTTAATTTTCCGACGCAACTGAATTTAACAGGGCAATACTAGATATTCAGATACTTACTTACAAATTCTATCGTTAAACCATTGGTGACCCGCACAGGTCGATCAATCTGTTTGTGTTAACGAAGTTTATTTAGATTTTTGTATTTACTTAATTTAATTTTTTTGGGGTCCCGCTTAGGGTCGCAACCTATAGATTTAATATGATTGACATTTTTTTTTTCATGAATGTATACAAAAATTACATTCTAGTTTTTTAATATATCTTATCACTAAATTTATTTAAAAAGATAAACATTTGTTTTAAACTGGCTTCAGGTATTTAGAAATTAACACTGATTGAAACATCATCGAGCATTCAGATGAATTGAAAATACAAAATGTTTATTAATTTCTTGGAAAATAATGGTCTATTTACCTGTTATTCATATGTATAATTGTACTTCGTATTATTTATTTTAAAACGCAAAAAGTGTATTTTTTTAGAATTTATTTTTATATTTTAACAATAACAAAAAGAGATGTTGTAAACAATTAAACTCATTTTAAATGCAACATATAATCGTACATTATTACGCCAAAAGAATCAACACTGCTATAGAAAGTACATAGCCAAGTGACCTATATATCGCTACATCCAAACACATTGATCTCGCATTTCAATAACTAAACAAATAGTGGGTACAATGGTAAAGATTGTTTTTAGTTTAGTGTGGTGTGTGTTTAATATTATTGTTTTTGTTGCAGGTCCCCAATTTTTTTACAAATCTACAATAACTGGACATACGTAAGTGCAAAAGTAATATTTATACCATTGAGTAGTTTATAATCAATTATTATACTATATACAGGCTGCTTCATTAAGCTTGGTACGCGGTCTTATTTCGAAAACTATTGGGTATAGAAATTCGGGAAAAATGTTTATTACTAAAACGGCTATGAGAAAATCCTGGAAATTATTTTCAAGTTCCGAATTTCCCCGCAAGCGGGCGCAATTGACAGATTTTTCCGAAAATTTTCATATGAAGCTATGACTTTAATAACATCATTAGAAAGCATGATTATTTCAGCATAAGTTTTGTCTGAGGGCCATTGGCGTACCGGCCTTAATAAGACAAGGAGAAGCCCCACAATGTTTAATAATTTAAATGACTGTATTTTCTAAATGACTTATCTGATTACAGCAAACTCAGGCTTGTTTGTAAGAGAAATGTCAGCGTTTTCAAGTACCGTATCCATCGGCACTCGACAGTTTCAAATAAAATTGCTAGAGGGCGCATTTCGTGATAACAGTTTTTTCAAATTTGCCACGAAAATTCAAATCATACAGTATAATTTTGATATCATAATCGGAAAGTAGATTAAATTTGCTAGAGAAAATGTGAAAACCGCAATTCGATATCTTCGCCCGTTTAAGAGTTATTGTCAAAAGATTACATTTTTGACACTTTAATTTGATAAAATGGTTATTTTCCTAGCTTTGATATTATGTTAGATTTCATGCCTTCCTTTATACTTTATCTAGGCTTAGGACTAGTCAAAATTATGTAAAAAACGACCTTTGGAGCGTGTTTAAACGCCAACGGGCTATAACAAAACAACAAAGGTTTTTAAGGGATTAATGGAAATGTTTAAAAGACCTCCATTTTGCAAAATACAATTATCCACTTAATTAATGTTTAGTTAATCCTTCTTATGGAGACAGGAAAAAAACTGCTTTTTATCTAATTCGCGACGTTTCGGAAACCTTTCATTTATTTAAATAAATAGTTGTGTTTTCTTCCTTAGGCGCTAATAACAAGAAAGGACAAAATACAGTAAAAAATTTTAACAACAACCGTGTTACAAAAATATAAAAATTGATTAGTTTCAGGTTCAAAAGATGAAAACTAAAAATAAAAAAGTACTTACTTGGATAACAGTGGAAAAAGTTGTCGTAGTGTTAATGTCTTTCTTAAAAACTAGTTAATAAATAAAAAGAACAGTTCACAGAATAATTACACCACAAAATAGTTTTACATAAATTTAAGCGAAAGAGTTTTATTTCCCTGTCTCCATGAGAAGGTTTAACTAAACATTAATAATACCATTAGGAGAAATACCCATCGTTACAATTATCAACATTTGTTCTACATTTAAAAAATCACGGACCCTTTGCGAAAAGTGTGCAGGGCATCTGTCATGTTTATATCACATGGACAACCTTAAGTCAATGGGAATATCTTCCAAAAGGACAGGCAAATCGTTTTCTACAAAATTCAAAAATGATTCACCATTAAGATGAACGTCAAAAATAAACGGTCCAATAATTCTATTCCTTAAAATACCACACCAGACGTTTACACTCCACCTGTTTTGGTGATCCACTTCGCGTATTCAATGCTGGTTGGTTTGCGACCAATAATGCATGTTGTACAAATTTACCTTACCACAACTAGAAAAAGTGGTTTCATCAGTCCATAAAACCAAGGACAGGAATTGAGGATTTTCATTTCACATCTCTCTTAACCAATAGCAATAGTGGAGCCACCTGTCATAATCAGCTTCTGACAGAGCCTCGTGCAAAACCATATGGTAGGGATGTAGATGACAGTTACCTATTCCCATTTGTTAATCTCCATAGAAACCTACATATTTTGTTTCATGACTACTTATTTTAATTTACTTTTTAAAACAGCATCAGCATCTATGCCTTATTAGAAGTTATTTGTGGGGTATTTTTAATTTAAATGTAGTTTTGTCCAACTGAAATGAGTGACTAACCTACACAACCATAAAATTAAACTAAAAATTTTCTGAAACTAGGAAAATAACCATTTTATCAAATTAAAGTGTCAAAAATGTAATTTTTTGACAATAACTCTAAAACGGGCTAAGATATCGAACTGCGGTTTTCACATTTTCTCTAGCAAATTTAATCTACTTTCCGATTATGATATCAAAATTATACTGTATGATTTGAATTTTTGTGGCAAAATTGAAAAAAACTGTTATTATCGCGAAATGCGCCCTCTAGCAATTTTATTTGAAACTGTCGAGTGCCGATGAATATGGTACTTGAAAACTCTGACATTTCTCTTACAAACAAGCCTGAGTTTGCTGTAATCAGATAAGTTATTTAGAAAATACAGTCATTGAAATTATTAGACATTGTGGGGCTGCTCCTTGTCTTATTAAGGTCGGTACGCCTAGAAGTCTCGGTCAAAACTTATGCGAAATTATTCAGGCTTTCTAATGATGTTATTGAAGTCACAACTTCATATAAAAATTTTTAGAGAAATCTTGAATTTGATATCTTTCCCTGTCAATTGCGCCCCCTCGCGATGAAATTTGGAACTTAAAAATAATTTCTAGGATTTTCCGTTTTAGTAATAAAAAAATTTTTCCCGAATTTCTATACCCAATAGTTTTCGAAATATGGCTGCGTACCAAGCTTAATGAAACAGCCTGTATAAAAAGATTTAAATAAAATGTGTGTCTTGCGACATCTTGTGTTAACATGGATACGTGTAAATAGTAATAAACTAAGTAAATGCCAACAGTTAACTGTAAAGACTTGTGTGCGTTAAAGTGCATGGCGCCATCTAAGCGATGGTTTTAATGCTTAAAACAACACGTGAGTCGATAAAGCCAAGAACTTGTACAGAAGCATACACGCACGAAAAACACCTGATGCAGCATTTTGCTCTTATTATGAGCTCATCAGAGGTCTATACTCACGTGCGGTATACAACTGTACAAGAACGGCGGTTGGTCTTTTAAACAAAGATTTTAAAAAAGATTTAAGTGATAAGCTTTGATTATTGAATATATGTGTAAAAATCTTGTAGTGATACATGCATGACAAAATTTCAAAACAAGTCACGAGTATCAGAGGTGACAACTAACCCATGTCGTAGTACATAAATTAGAAGTCAGTAACCCACTCCAAAAATAAAGTTAATAAAATTTGGCCATAACAAAAAGAAAATTGTGATCGTCAAATAAATAAAATGGAAAAGGATCCTACGTTGTGATTATTTTTAATTTCTCTACAAAATTTGGATAGATTCGGATTGAATGAGAACTGATTCACTTTGGATAATGTATTATAAACCAATATATTAAAATAAAACTCACATGCAAACCCCAATAACATTTAATATTTAATTCCTGCATAGGCTGCTTACAAAGGAAAACCTGAAAAGTACATTGGACATACACAAATAACACACAAATCGCAAAGGCATAACACATAAAATGTCAATAATCAAAATATTAACCGAATCAAATAAAACACTGCAACAAGATATGTTCATCATATTTCAATTCTTATGAGATAAATAATCATCAAATAGCCTCATGACTTCGATTGTCGAATGTTAGTAAAAACACAGAGAAAACAAAAAAACAACACATTGCATATACATAAAAATATTTCAAATCAAATCAAGATCATAAATCAATAACCTCTGCTTTGATATTCTTTGTATCAGCAGGTAAATAATAAGTTCAATGACAATAAATGTCATAGTAAAAGTTTCATGTTAAATTGAGAGAGATAAGCTACTCCACTTGCATCAAACCAGCTAGGACATAGTCAACCAACGGTTGTTGCCAGGCGGCTTGAACCGCTCCCTTTCTGACGAACACTCTCCAACGTTTGTTAAATCAAAAATATCAAATAATTCCACGGTGGAGGTGTACAAGCTACTCCACTTGCAACAAATCAGGTAGGACAATTAAGTCAACCAACGGTCGTTACCAGGCGGCTTAAAATACACCCATCCGATTCGAACTAAATCAATATATCAAAAAAACAACATCGATAAGAGCCTTCATTCAAAAACGTTCCCCAACTTGTAAAAGTTAAGTACAAACGAATTCATGAGTAAGGTATCGTTCACATCCAGTTAAACTAAATCAATGCAGACACAAAAAAAATAAGAATCAACGCACGAATACACGAAGCTTTCCGCTTACATTTACTAAGTTAGCTTAAGAAGTTCTCATTGAACATTACTTTACAATCACTCATGGTAAAACTGCACACAAACATAATAAACTATCTAGTAACTTCTTAAGTTGAAGTTGACACAACAATTTCGTATACACGTTAATTTTCCGTATACGCAAGTGTTAGCGGAATGGTGCTAAACATTTGCCAATTCTTAATTTTACGTACGTTAATTCAATTCAAATAGATGTAAACGACCCTTAAAACAAACGATTTAAAACAAATAATAATTTAGTAGCGTTCCACATCTTGTTGCATTGTTAGAAAAAATCCTCTTCATATGTTCTAAAAATAGACTGAAAACGCCCAAATTTATGCCTCCGCGACAGTGGTTATTTTACAATCTGAACTAAACATTGTTAACTTATATTTTATCTATTGTTTCCCATAGCAATATATATGAACTCAATTTAAATTAAACCTTAATAAAAAAACATTTGATAAATCGGTGACGAACGCTTCATGAAGGCGTTTTACAAAAGAAAATACGCGCGAGACAATTCTCTACGTAATAAATTTTCAGACAAAGAAACTACATTAGCGGTTCCTAATTAGTTAATTTTTCTATAATTGTGGTTTAAACAATCGTAAAAGGTAAAACTAAAAACGTGCAAAAGGGCAAACTTAAATCTGGTTCAAAATAAAGCATCCCCAAAATTAATCTAAACATATATTGTACATACCTCTAGTAACACGTTACAAGGTTCACACACAAGTGTCCCTGCATCGCCCTTATTTCATTAGTTCAAACAAAAAAAATTTAAGGCGGAGAATTCTTACCGATATATTTCGAGAGCAAAAGCGTACAAAAAAAACTAGCGGTTTAATATGTCGTCTACCTTTCAGGGTAATTATACATAATTTTTTTTTATAATTATTTAATTTTTAAGTCTGGAACTCTACAATCTTAGTCATATTTAAGAAAAACAAAAATTTATTTTTACTAAAAAAGTTTTATTATTTTTCAATTGAGTGTAATAAAAATTTTTTTATTACACGCAAAAGCTTTGAATAATATTTTAGCAGCGCACTCTATATAAGTTACTATATTCAGCAAAGAAATTTTTTACATTTACTAGAATAATAAAGCAATTGGAAAAAATATTGTATTAAATTCGTTATATAAGGGGTCTATTGTTCAACGAGAGGAATAATGGACTGCTTATACAACTAATTTAATAATATACTATTATTAATTATCTATTTATTTTTAATGTAATGGTTTATATATATTACTTATGGGATCTTGGAAGTAGCAGAAAATTAATTTTTTTTATTCGACGTTTCGGCTACAACGAGGCTTATCAGACAATCAAGACTTTAACTTTTCAGAATGACATGTATAAAACGTTTGTATTTAGACTTTTTTTTATTTGTAAACAAAGTTTATAAATTCCACACTCCACTCAAAAAACATTCTTCGCTTTATGTTCATTGTAACTTCCCCAAATTTAAAATATTTGCAATAACTTTTAGTTTTAAAGTATTATGTCAGAAACGTTATTCTGTGGATGTGGCTAAAGTTTCAGTTCAAAGCAATTCGTTGTCAGAGGTCACTTAAATTATTTTTTTTATTGATAATATACATTAAATATTGTGAATTAGAAAACTATGTCTCGTTACATGTACTGTTAAACACCTGAGGGAAATGATTATTGATAACGTTGATATTTAAAAGAAATTGTTTATATTTGTAAACTATTTACTTCCCAAACTTCAGTGGTAAAATTGATCACTGATGGTGATCCAGAATTACATACTTATTTTTCGTCTGACATCAGGTCGTAAATCACAGTGAAAGATAATACTTTATATAGGGTATTCATATTTTAGTTGTATCTTCATGAGATGAGGTTTCAACATTTCAATAAATAATAACTCCAATTGTTAATGTTTGTTTTGAACTTCAATGCCTCTATGCAACACAAAATACAAGTAAATTCTATACAATTTTCAATTGAAACTAATTGTTCTCAATTTCTTATAAAAGCTATTAAAATTAAAAATAAAGAATTCTTGTCAATGTCTTTTTAGTTTTTATTTGTTTAATAAGAGTTCAAAACCTTTTCAGTATAAATTTAATGAATGTCAAAGATTTATTGGTATTGGAAAATATGAATTTAATTAATATTAAGTAATACATTAAACTTGGAGGAAATTGCCCACTATAAAGGGTTTAAAAGATTTATTTTGCGTTTTAATAACAATTATCCTACTAGCAGTGCGCCATCGCTAAACCATGCACTTTGGGGTTTTAAATATGCTATAAAATGTACAAATTCAAACATGAAAAAAAACAAAAGTAAGCATTTTGGAAAACAATCAATAACTACAATGAAAAAGCCCGAAATTTTGTGTTAAGTTTTATATCAAACAATTAAAATTAAAAGGTGTTTTAATAGTACTTATAGTACCATACTACATGGTTTTGCGATGGTGCACTGCTAGTACATATATCGATCAAAACATTGGTGGTACCTGATAACTAATTAAAAATTAATCGTTTTTATTTAATATAAGGAATTTTTTAAGGTTGAGGGGAAAAAGTTAAACATTGCCGACGTTTTGCCCCTATCAAACGGGAGCTTTTTAAGGCGAAAAAAATCTCTTTTGTCAAGAAAAATTCTTCACTTTTTGCCTCCAGCTCAGGATTAGATTAAATAAAGAATATATACTTTAAGACCATTCGACGTATTAAAATTCTTATTTACACTACTTACACACTTATGTTGTTAATATAAAATAACTTAAAATGATCTAAAAAACTTTTTATGGTTTTAAATTTCAAAAAAAAACATAGTTTTTATGTACCTATGTAGAATATGAATATACCAAGGCCATAGCGTGATGAGACATTAAATTCTATGAATATCTGCGCTTGCTGTCATTTTTTAGTGGTTTAAGACTATCCATTCAGAAGACTTAAACTTTAAAATTTCACCAATCAGAATGACAGTTGCCTACGAATATGTAATAAATGGGCACTATGTTGTAGTTTTTGCAAAACATTTTCTTCTTACTAAATTGCTTTAAAATCTTCCAAACCCTTTGTAATAAAAAATTTCGGCAAGCAAAAATTTTATGTTTCTGTGTACTAATGTCAGTGTGAAGGACTTAAAATGTTAATACCCAATTCGACTGATATATTAAACTAAGACTTCCAAAGTACCGTATTGTTTCTGGCATTGACACTGTAAACGGAAGGGCTCGAAATACGGGAATTGCCTAACCACTTGATTAAAGCCTGATTTACACGTGTCCAGTAGCGGGCGCTAGTCTCATTGACTTTGTTTTGGATGGAAAAGCGGTGGGCTCCAGTGTGTGAGTCCAGTCATTTCTGATTTTTCACTTTTGAAAAATGTATTTGAGAAACATTTTATCACACGGTGCCACTGATATCCGATTACTGTCATGCCAGTGGGACTGGCGTCAGCAACTGAATACGTGTAAATAGGTCTTAGTATTTAATTTTTTGGAAATTTGATAGATAATTAAATTTAAATAATATGACTTCTTGTCAAAAGTTGTAACACTCATTTTTATTGAATAACATGCTACAAAATTAAGTTATGAAAAAAAATCATTTGACAAGAATTCACTATGAAAATGTAATTTTAAGAAAATTTACTTTTTTAAGATATTTGTAATAAAAAATAATGTTGGGTTTTCACAGCACAATTGTTTTAAACTTTAGAATTTTACCGAAGATATTTTGCTAAGAATGATTTGAGATTTTTAAAATTGTTTTCCAAATATAGGGAAAAGCCCATTTTGCAACAATTAAATTTTTTTTGATAAAGTTGAGATATTTCAAAATGTAGTATATCAAAAGGTATGTAATTAACCCATTTGATCCCATTGTACTCAAATGAGTACGGAAGGTATGTTAGACAAATACTTACCTCTAGTGACACATTTTGCAATTGGTTAAGGCAAACCCTAATCAGATATTACAGGTTACTATATTTTCAAGTAATTTTGAGATACTGGTTGTTCTGACAATTAATAGGTGGCCGAGGTTAAATTTCATTTTATCAGGTGCAAATTTTGTCGAGTTACAACTTGTCGCACATGAAATCTTTGGTCGACAAATTTCTTGCAACGGTGATAGTACGTGTTTGTGAAGACTGTTCCTATCGGTAGAAGCATAAAGAATGTAAGTATCGTATTTTTGCTGTATTTTTGTATTTTGTCCGTTGGTTAGAGTCCGGTAAACATTGATGTACTTGTTTGAGTACACTGGGAAAATCTATGTAGTAAATAATTTTACTTTTGCAGAAGTATGGAACAGAAAGAAGCAGATAATTTTCAGCCGATAGCTGTAAGAACTTTTATAATAAGGCTTATACCAGTTTAAATGATGCTTTGGACAATTTGCCCTCTGTAGAAGCAGATACAATAATTGATATAGTTGTACTACCTCCAGATACAGTGGATCCACAAACCGACGAAGAAGAAGTAGACGACGACGATAATGCTGAAAACCAAAATGCTCAGACTCTTTGCGATGTTGCTGGGAAAATTGAAATTCAATTTGAAATAGAAAGCGATGATGAAGATGAAGATGATTTACCTTTGTCAGTCCTGAAAAGAAAATTGATTAGTGAGAAGAAAAGTAATGGTTCTCAAACTACCAAATCAAACGAACAGCCTGAATGGACTGACAATATTAGTGATATGGGAATGGCGTCTACCTCTGGTTGTATTGATCGTCGGAATATTGTTATTGCTGATGTAGAAAACCTGGAACCAGTTGACGTATTTGAAAAATTTTTTGATGACGAGGTGATGCACCATATCATCAAAGAAACACATGAATATTCCCATCAAAAAACAATCACAGTTTTTATTTATCGAAAGCGGATCTATGCCAGTTCATTGGAATCCTTTTGCTAAGTGGCTACCATACGTTGCCTCGTGAAAGACTTTATTGGGGCCTTGATGAGGATGTTGGGGTAAAGCTTGTTTCAGACGCAATGTCGAGAAACAGGTTTCAGGAAATAAAAAGTTACCTCCATTTGGCAAATAATAGCGAATTAGATAAAGATGATAAACTGGCAAAAATTCGCCCTCTTATAAATTTACTGAATCAACGGTTTCAACAGTGGGGTGTTTTCGAACGTGATTTATCCATAGATGAAGCTATGATCAAATACTTCAGACATCATTCCGCCAAACAGTTTATAAAAGGCAAACCTGTGCGTTTCGGGTATAAGGCTTGGATGTTGTGCAGCGCCTCGGGATACTGTTTTGCTTTTGATATTTATTGTGGTGCGAAAAGGCACGTGAAAACAGGATTTACCGTTAGGATCGCAAGTAGTTCTTGACCTCTTATCGATAGTCGCGGTACCTTCCGATCATATTGTATATTTCGATAATTATTTTACGAGCTATAATCTTTTGCAAATCCTAAAGCAAAAGGATTTAAAGCCACAGGAACTGTTCGTGACAATCGGACAAAGAGTGCCCTCTAACTGCCATCAAACAATGCGCCAAAAGGTCTCGAGGAAGCTATGAATTCAAATTCGATTCAAAATCTAAATTGTTATTTGTGCGATGGACAGATAATAATGTTGTTACAATGGCAACAAACTATGATTCTATAATTCCATTAGGGAAAGTAAGCCGTTGGTCAAATTTGCAAAAACAAAAGTAGATGTCCCACAACCATTTTTGTTTCAAAATTACAATCGTTACATGGGGGTTGGACTTATTAGATCAGTCAGTGAACAATTACCGCACTAAAATTGGAGGCAAAAAATGGTGGTGGGTGTTATTTACACACACAGTAAATGTTGCTTTGGTGAATGCTTGGCGATTATATCAACTCGCATCAGAAAAAGCAATGAATTTACTGCAGTTTCAGAGAGGGGTAGCACGTCATTACTTGCGTTGCAATGCTAAAAGTATTAAAAGACCATCAGCTGTAGTACCTGTAAGTATCAGAAACAGCGAAAAGGATCATTTTCCTACAAAACTGGAAAAACAACTTCGATGCACTGTCTGCCATATGAGAGCTCGCTGGGGCTGTACTAAGTGTTGTGTTACTTTATGTTTAGAAAAAAGAGACTGTTTCCAAGCATACCATTCATAATGTTCCAGAGATTGTTCCACTGTATACAGGAATTATTATCATTATTTTTAATAAATTATGTTCGTTCATTATGTTTTATTTACATTTTTATAATATTCTCCTGATTTCAGTTATATTTTCCCATTGTACTCATTTGAGTACATATATATATATATATATATATATATATTCTCACTTATTTATATTTTTTTTTTACATACTGTCTGACCTCAAATGCTTCAAATTGATCATTTAAGCAGACCCTATAAAATAATTGGAAATTTATAGAAAAAAAGTCGTGGGATCAAATGGGTTAAAGTACACATTCGTTATAGTACATTATATTATAAGTGAGAGAAATGCATCATTATAAATGCGATTTGTAATAGCATTTCTCTCGCGTGTGATATCGACGTTTTATCTTACACCAGCAGTTTTTGCAATTCGTAACGGACTCGTAAGTTATTTTTGCAAAGAAGCAAAATATTTTTAAGTAATTTGTAATTTTGTCATGGTTACGCAAATTTCGTTGTCAAGGTTATGTACATAAATACAGAAATATTTGCCTTTTTAAACATTTTAGTCATAAGTGAATAAAAGCCTATTTTAATCACTAAAATTAGTGACTAAAATGCATCAGAAACTGCAGGTGTAAGATAACAAATTTTACTGGTTCTTTGAAAAAAGTTTACCTCTATTTCCACCGAAGTTTAACATATGAAAGAATTAAAACAAAACTAAATAAGTAGGAGTAATTTTTACTCATAAATGTAATTATATATATACAGGGTGATTAATAACTATTGGGACATATGCTAAGGGCGGGTTATTTAGACAAAATATGACCATAAGACACAATATGCCTTAATAAAATATTGCAGTGGAAAACGATACAAGGCGTTACACAAAAAAAATTTTTTCTTTATTTTTTGTTACTAATTTCACTGTAAATTTATCAATTCTTATCAAAATCTACAGAGAAGCATAATTATCTGACAGTCCAAAATGCACCCTTAATAAATGAAGTAATATTTGAAATCCCCTTCTGACACTACGAATTGTTCAACTGCGTTTTTCTCGGAAACAGATGAAATTATCGTATTGAGTACCAATATTGTGTAAAAATAATGTTTACGGCATATTCTCTAATCAAAATAACTAAAAAGTTTTCTCAAAAAAAGTTACCAGTCGATTTCATTATCAGGAATCATTCACGTGGCGCCCTCTACAACAAATTGTAAAATAGTACATAAAATAATGTTCTTGGTCTAAAGTTATGCCTTTCTACCGATTTTGATAAGAATTGATAAATTTACAGTAAAATTATTAACAAAAAATGAAAAAAAAAATATATAACATCTTTTTCCACAGCAATATTTTATTAAGGAATATGGTCGTATTTTAGCCTATGTCCCAATAGTTATGAATCACCATGTATATATTCGAAGTACTTTAACATTTTCTTTTTGAGCAGGAGGTGTGTGGAGGACTGCAAAGCGCCAGATTAAAAAACGATTATTGCTCAAATTATTCCAATACTTTTTTTACGCTCACATTTTTAAAAAACTCTTCAAACACATACAATTATTAATATGAATAAATTTGAGCTATCAAGTAGATGAGTATGAAACATTCTCTCGTGATAAGACAATCGAATTTAACCTGACACATGTTGCATATTTTAAGTTCTAGTTTTTACTAATAATATAATCCGAAATAAAAAAAACAGAAAGTAATGGAATTATAAACTAATTTATAAAATCTGTATTAGAATTTTTACTTTTTAAAATTAAAACAACATTTTTAATGCGTGATATTAAATTAAAAAAAAAAAAAATTTTAAAATTTTTAAATTTTAAAAATTTTATTAATTTTTTATATTTTTTAAAATATATAAAAAAAAAAAAAAAATAAAAATTTTTATATTTTAAAAATTTAAAAAAAATAAAAAAAAAAAAAAAAAAAAAAAAAAAAAATAAAAAAATTTTTAAAAAAAAAAAAAAAAAAAAAAAAAAAAAAAAAAAAAAATTTAAAATAAAAAAAAAAAAATAATTTATAAAAAATATTTTTTTTTTAAAAAAATTTTTAAAAAGATGTCTTTAATTATTGTAAATAATAAAAATTTAGGGACACAATTTCCTACTCATTCACTGTCTGTTTAAACATGACAAGTCCCCACTGTAATCCCCACTAAATTTTGATAAGCAATGGTATAAATTAGTTGTCCCGGCCAAAACGGATTTACGTCGCTCTGAGTTCTGCTCTCAGAACACCTTTATTCGCATTCTGCAGTTTTCCATGTAAATTCTCTCTTGACTATCCTAGAGATAATTATCCGTTAAATTCATACTATTATTTCTCTCTGTTACATGGTAGTTTGGAGACAATGATTCAATTCGTTTCCTCTAAGACAATTCCATACAACAGGTTTATCTGTAAAAACCGAATTGCTTTAAAATATTTCGTTTTCTTGGTGTGAAAACTTGGTTGACACGTCTGCAGCACCGAAATTTTTTACTTACGTTTTATTCTCGTACATTCTTATTCAATTATCGTACCCTGAAACCTCCCCCGCATGATATAGTGTTATATTCCAGCAAGAATCGATCACTCACCAGATTAAAAGAGGTAACCGAAGACTATCTTAACATTCGTCGTACGAGAAATCTGAAGAAATCTGCAATCGTTGTCCTTTGTAAACGGTATTAAAAAGAGATGTTTGTTCTACCATCTCAGGGTTTTAAGCATTCATAAAATCACTACATGTAAATTTCTATTTAGTTTTTTGTTTCTTATCTTCTTCTGTCCTACTACGTTCTTCTTAAATCCCTAGTTGGTAGACAAACCACTCTCTTTAATTATCCTTGTCTTACAAAGGACAACGCTATTAAAATTGCCCTGTAAATCGAAGTCACCCGCCATTAATGGCAGCCGTCTGAGGATAGACACTGATACTAACCAACCTATATACCGGGTGATTTTAAAACCACATTTTCCTGGGGCGGTATCTAAAATAAAACTAAACCGAATTCATCTCGTCCGTTAGATTTATTGATTCAGTTTATTCTCCTCATGGTCAATATTTTTACTCTGGTAGCTACACTAAAACCGGTCACCCATTGCTTCATTACATTACTTCTTAGTTACATAAGTAAATAAACTGTGTGGTTATTCAAGCCACGCTCAACAAAGCTAAACCCATCAAACTATGGTTTTGTGATTTTCAACGGTGTTCTTGCGATGCAAAACAAGGCACCATTAACACGACTTATAGAACGTAAGCTGAAAGACGAAGTTGACCTACGACACGCCACTTTTGGACGGCATGTAAAGTGGAAAATTAAATCGTATTTCTTACATTCTTTATCTTGTGTTCTCTTTTGTCCACTTTGGGCATCGAAAAAAGAGTTTAGTTTAAGTAACGTATAGAAAACATACCTACAAACCTCCCAGTTTAATATTCTAAAAATATCATTATCTGAGATGTTAACAATATTAAAAAGGTCAACCAAAGAATGTCCCGAAGTGACACATGTGGGGACTTGTCGTGACGATCATTCCATTTGGCTCATTGTAGTTTTGGTTTATTCAAACAAACACAATCGATGGTGGAACCTTGACCAAGTGATATAACAGGTGTCAAAGCTAGGTAGGTAATTTTTTGACACACCTTCTGAATTTCTAGAAGGACTGCAGAGCTCGTGTTTTCTTAAAACGGATTATCATCAATCACTAACAGGTTGACAGAATTTTTTAATTTTTATGAGAAATTATGAATATAGTAATCAGACTCGGCTGACCTTTATCAAGGCTAAAAATTGGTACCAAAATCATACTTATTTAAATCTAGGTTAAAAACAATAATTAAACGGCCTCAGTAATTAAAATCTGAGTATATATAATAAAATAAACTTTTAGTTTAACAATCGACATGAACACGAACGTAAATTTTTTGTTGCTTTGGTTCCAAATCTTTTTAGTCTTGATAAACGTCAACTGAGCCTGATCGAAACGTCATGGAATCGATCCAAGAGTAATCATTTATGTAAAAAGGAACTGAAAACACTAAAATAACGTTAAACTTAATAGGATGAATAAATTTAAAAAAATTATGATGTTATGATGGAAGCATAACCTACCGGTACAAGCGCCTGTTTAGTAAACGAGAGATTGTTTCGAGCCAATTTAGAAAGTCTGCTCTTACCGTGCTTCGGAGGGCACATTAAGCCGTCGGTTTCGGTTACCATAATCTTTAAAAATATATCACAGCCACTTCCGACCCGTCTGACTAGCATGGAAGTGTCAGGCCAATCACCCCTAATATAGAGAGGCCATACTCCTACAAAGGAGCGATAAAGATTAGAGAGATGATGTTTGTTACTGGGCTATTAAGGAAAGGTGATAACTTCTTAAGTTAAAATCCTCCAAAAGTGCAATATACGTATTTCTGTACATGAAGCACACTATACCGTTTCTACACACAATTTTTGTATATATATTGCAGTGGATTACCAACTTCGCATATAAATTAGTTATGAGACATCTTGTTTATTTAGTTATAATTATTTATTTATTTATAATTTCAGGTTTATTTAATCTATAATCTCGGGTCTGTGAGTCCGTTCCCAAATGAAAGAATTAATTATACACATATAATTTATAATTAATTTTACATAAAAGGGTTCTTTTACAAAAGTTTTACATGTTTGATTTGATTTGTCATATGACGCATGCATAAAGTTCAATTCAAATTATCAAAAAAAAATGCGTTCTTATAACCGACCTTGTATCGATGATAACTTCGACACCTGTGTTGTCTTCTTATCGTTGGGTGCACCAATTATTTTGTTGTACCGGTTGAGTAATTAATTGTTATAACACTTATTACTTATTATCGAAGGGAATTTTTATTTTATTTAGCCATTGACGGTTTCTAGTTGCATTTCAAACTCAATGCGTGTTACTTTTTTGATTCTCGAAGTACGGATCATTTCTTTGCGTTCGGACTTACATTTCCCTCTTTAACTTTACTCACTTCGAACGTTAGGTTTTTTAAATGTTTTTCTCACTACTACTTCCACATGAAGATTGTCTCATCTCACTTTTTAACCTTGCAAACTCATTTTGATATACTTTTTACCAGAGTTCATCATATTATCTCCTACACAAAAACTTACTTATTATTTTTGTTTCTTTAATTAAACAGAAATTAATCGTTCTATGTAATAATCAAATTCTTTGATTAGTATTAATTAATTATGGTTTATAAAATACTGATTGGCTTCTTAACTACAAATTAAATTTAATTTTACTTCTTATTTAAATGTAAACTTGCAATCTAAATTTTAATTCTTTTCTTTTTTGTTTAAACATAATTTTTGTTTATTTATTCAAAAAATAACTATTCAATGCAATTTGTTTAAGGATGTTTATGACCTATATTAAACATACTGTGTATGATTTTTGTTATGAACATACCCGATTCTATAGGAAGGCTCAAGATAAATATTGGGACTACTAAAATTATCATAATTTGTGTTACAATTTGTTCAATAAATCAATTGCTAAGGGTGTATTTGCAATTAAAAAATATTAGGTATCTTAATAAAGAATAAAATAGGGTACTGCTGGAACGATTACACATTGAACCAAAAAGTAATTTCTTTCATAGTTAATTGATAGAGTGCGCTTAAAACCATTTTGAACAGTCTTTCTAATTGAAATTTAAATGAAATTGAACTTCTTTCATTTTTCTTTTTATTTTGCACGACATTGTTGCTGTATAAATGCTTTGATTAAAATTGAATCTAAAGAAGTTCAATTTTATTTTATCTACATGTCTGGATTTTCTTATACCGTTATTGATCTATCTAATACTAATAGGGTAATTGAAGGATTTATTTAGGAATTTTTTACTAGATTTATACTGCAAACATTTATTTAAATAAGATAGAACTGTATATATTAACTTATTTCAAAAACCTACTACAAAAAGTGTAAGGCTGTAGAGGATATGTCATGCATAGATTAGAAGGGCACAAGTAGCATACAAAAACACGGAATAATAATGAGCCGCTGTAAAGGGATGTAAGAAAAGGTTAATCTGTAGAGGCGCAACTACATAAGAATATAGCCTTCAATTAAATACTTACTTCATTCAGAAGGAACTGAGTATTTTTTTCGGTTGTAATAAAAAATTTGAAAACGCTAAACGTTTTCCATTTTAATAATCCGCTGTAGGGTAGAATATTTATCGGTGGGAATGAAAACGTGATGTGAAAATAATTGTGTTTTCCGTCACGCTTTAGTGATTGATGATTTTCAGCTGTTATATTTAAATGGAAGCTCTTTTTAAATGTTTTACGTAACACCTTCTAATCTAACACACCGTTACGCGTTTTAATGAAGACATGCACAATGTGCGTTTTTAGTCATCTTTCATATATTATATTATTTATTATAAGATGCTTCAACAATTTGTGCTTTGAAACTGAACCACCAAGGTTCTTGGGTTCTTAATTGTCTATTACAGTTTGCGAGAGAAAGAATTGTGCTTCTCTGCTACAAACGTGACAGAAAGATAAATGTTGCATAAAATTTACTAGACAAAATTTATGGTTTAATAAAAAAATTTGAAGATGTATTTATTCTAGAATGTTGGATTTAAGTAAGAGATATTACTTTGGTAACAAATTTTGTTTTTAAACATCTAAAGTTTGTTTGTAGAATTTTTTTTTCGTTTAATACACCTGCTAACCTTCCACTTCTAGCTTAATCCGTTAAAATCCTTACACACAAGTCTGAACGGATTGTTAACTTTTAAATAATTTAGATCGTTTGAGTGCAACTTTTTGTAAAAGTGAACACGTATTTTGTTACCTAAAGAATACTAATCAATCCGCCGAACATCCTTTTGTCATAAGGATTGAAACAAAAATGTATGGGAGACTTTACTCGTCTAATCTGTAGGAAAGAGATGTCAAAAACAATGAAGTAAAATTCTTTTGCAATTAGCCGAACTTCTGCGGTTTCATGCACTACTGAATTCTATTGGAACAAATCGCGAAGTTTCTTTCTTATGAGTGTTACTAAAAGTCTTGGGATTTACTATAGTGCTTTTATAGCTAAGAGAATACCTTCAGAAAAATAATGTCAAAGTTGTAGCAAACTTTAATCTGTTGCACGTCATTAATGACGTAAAACAACTACAATTTCTAAAAAAAATACGTAGGTTTTAAATTTAATAGTATCCGCATTAAATTATGGTTTTTTCTATCTATGTATAGTAAAATAATTTTTTTTTGTTTTTCATGAAAAACTCAAGAAATTTCATGTTTTAGGGAAAGTGTTTTACTAACTCTTAATATCGTTTTCAGTTGTATAACAATTTACAATTGAAATCCTATTTTCTGAAAGACATTTTAGCAAAATTTTCTGTTCCAACAAAGTTTCGTTCATTATCACTATAAATCATACTTGGTCGACCTCTTCGAGCCATTAACCTCCTGAGACCATGAAGAAAACCTTCTGTTGCAAGAGAAACAACGAATTCCAAATACACACCGCATAAATTGCACATGTAACCAATAAGATCCATGACTTCGTTCCATTCCTCAGATGTAAAGGTCCAGCTAAGTCCATTACAATGACTTCAAAAACTGAAATGTCTCTTACTCTGTTTACCGGTAATTCAGTGGAACTTGTTTCGATTTTTTTGCTTCAAACCTCCTGCATTTGACACACATTGATAAAATTCCACGAAAAGTTTTCCTTCCCTTCAAAATCTAGAACCTTTCTCGAAGAGTTGACAACAGGGTTTGAACTCCAACATGACATAGTATCTTATGCTCATACCTGATTGGGATTATGTAACAAAAATCCTTCGCATCCATTCTTCGGGTCACTTTTGTTTTCACGCAGAAAAAACCGTTAGCATCCTTGAATACTTACACTGTCTATTTTTTCGTTACCAAAATAATCACTTTCAACAATCTTTAGAATGGTCGTCTTCCCTTTCTCAATTTCATCTACCATGAGACAATCTTTTGATTGATGAGCGGGTTTCTTCCCACAATTCTTCATAAATTTTTACACATAGGCTAATTACACATTTTGATGATTTAAATATTCCTGGAAGAATCTAAGAAACCATCTTTCTTTCACTGGACCCGATAATGCTGAGACAACTCCACATTTCTTTTCCTTGTTAACCTCATCTTCGTTTTCGTGAAGATCCAAAACTGGCCAAACATTTTCTTTTAACCATTAAAGTCCCTCCCACCATTTGGATTTAAGTAATGAATTCACATTACATCCTCTTGACAGTAAATCAGCTACATTGTTTTCAGTACTCACATGTCTCAGTCTTCGGGATTTGATAAAGAACAAATTTCCGTTACACGGTTGTGTACAAATGTCATCCAAATCACACATGCGTTCTTGCATCACAAAACGTGCAGACTCCAGGTTTCTTGATTTGAGTTCGGCAATGGCAACTATCTAGGAATTTTTAAAGCTAAAAGAGATGTCCACTCCTTAGACCACTTTTGTAATTTTGCTTTGATTTCTCCATTCAACTCCTTGTCCCATCTCACGTTTGATACCCAACTTTCCTGCAACAAAGTTTTGGACCCAAACCAACAGGACACATTATAACAAAGGGATCAAAAACTTTTTTGGCTAGTGACAGAATCACATGCTTTGTCTCAACTTTGTTTGTTATCCAAATTTTCTTACGTCGACATACAAGACATCATCCTTCTTATCCCAAAACATTTCAGAACCAGAGTTGCACCTACGTCTTCATTCTTCTCCTCCAGAAGAGTGTGCTCCCATCCTCAGAGATCCATTTTTAAAAAGATATTTTTTAAGTTTTTTTTTGACTTACCTACTATATTTCTTTTGATTAGTTAAAATTTTAATGAAAGGTAAATATTTCCTCCTGTAAGTTTTGGTAATTGATTTGTTCTTCGTTGAGGAGGGCCACCAAAAAACTACTATGTTGTTTTTTTTTTTTTTTTTCAGGCAACGTTTCGTGCAGCAGAATGTGCACTTCTTCAGGCCTTTAAAACAGAAAGTTGCGGACCATTTTTCTGTTTTAAAGACCTAAAAGTGCACATTCTGCTGCACAAAACGTTGCCTGAAAAAACGGCATAGTGGTTTTTTGGTGCCTCTCCTCAACGAAGAACAAATCAATTACTTAAAACTTTAAAAACAAACACAATGTGGCTTCACTAAAGTCATATATCATTTTAAAAGAAATTTTGACAATATGGTTCTAACAAAAATCAAAGCCATGGGTCAAGCATCCATAAAACGGACACTATAAAAAATCACAACCGATAACCATTAAAGACAAAGTATTAATGTTAGATGTACAAAAATAATGCACGTTTCGATAAATTTATTGTTTGTTTGAGTAATAGCTTATTGGCATCATTAGTTTAAAAAATTTTATTATTATTTTCTCATTATGTTGTAACGGTTGTAGTTCACAAATAAAAATACCAAAGAAAGCAACGGCTCTAGAGGTACGACCTAGAGAGAAGAACAATACTATTTGGCTCAAAGTAGCGCACTAAATTAGTGAAGGACAGCAGTGTCCGCTTAGTCAGTGAGGTCCTTGAGCAACTGCAAAGAAATAGACTGCTGCTTAACGAGGCGCCACCTGTTGGGTAATAGAGAGAAATAAAACCACCAACAGGAATTCAATAGGTTTTACTAAAGGTTAATACGCTAAAACGAACACAAATCAGAGAGACAAATAGACAATTAAATATAGCAAATAAAACTTACAGTACTAGGAGAATATGACAGAAATAAGAGAGAGGCTGTCGCATAGAATTACAGGCGTTAGCAACAACAATTTAATTAAATCTTGCAATTAATGTGTCGAAATTTAGTTAAGCTTTTGTTTGTTACACCCCAAATTAAAGTTAGCGTTCCAATTGAGGATTGGTTACTAAGAAAACTCGACGTACACACGTCACTTACACACGGTGACTTAAAACTAACTTAAACTCGGAATAGCACGGTAAGTAGCTCCCGCCAACCCAAAAGGCCTTTTGTTTTAGCTTAATCCATTTTATCTAAAGCGCCCAAGCTCTTATGGAGCTAGTTAAAAACAAAACCGAATGTTGGTGGTGGAGTCTACCCCAAATAAAAATTTACTTATATGCTAGGGATTCAAACCGTTTAATGTCACATGTACGTGAGCTTCATACGCATGAATAGTGAATAGGTTTCTTAAACAGTAAACTTAGCTGTATTCTGTAGTATACTGGTTCCGAGAAGGAAGGTTCTTGCTAGCGACAGTATTTGACAGCTTCAGAAGATAGGTAGTCCCAGGATTTCCTTAGGAGAAATATATACGACGAAGAACGGAAGGCAGATATGTTCCCTCGAAGCAGCAAGTATGCAACGTGAACGACTCCTTAGCCTGTAAGGTTTATCAGCTGTTGGCAGCTTAAATGTAGGCGATACCGTGGTAGTCGTCAAGTTATATAGCGAAGGGTTCTTAAATAGCCATTCCAGTACCCCAGGAATTATCCAGATATGTAATACACGAGTAGAATATGGGAGGTCAACGCACGTAAAGCTAAAGCATACGTCGTAATTAAAATTAACACAGCTACGATATAACAACGGAAAGAAATACTTACGGTGAATGCGGTCGAGTTTACATTTACACACCAATTTAACTTGATTTATTGAAGCACACATTAATAATTTATGTGTAAAATTTTAACTTCACGAAGCACGCCAAACGCCAATAGAAGGAAGTAGAAAATGTCCTCTCGTAATCTTCAAAATTTTTCGTGAATTAAACAATCCACCAATGGAAAAATTGCAATATGCGCGGCAAATTTAACTTTCGTCGTAAAGTGCTACACACGACACACGTTCTAAGAAGGCTCCCGACATACGTTTTACTTTTGCAAATAAACCCGTAACAATGTAGGTACATTCATTTAAAAAAAATAATTTTTCTTGTGAATATAATATATTCCACCGTTGACTGAAGAGTGGTTCTATGCAATCAAGCTAACTTCATTTAAAGGAAACCGTTGACGGAACTCAATACTTTTATTGCAATATAAATCCGTAGTAACAGGACTTTTTTAACTCAACAGGGCGGAAAAATGACATGCTATGGCACTTTTTCACGCTTTTATTTAATTAAAGAATGCACACATTATAAACGCGGATTTGCAAAAAAAGTTTAACGAAGTAGAAAAAATAATTTTTGAAATATAACACAAGACCTTGGTTAATTTTATCCCCTGGGGCGATTATGACCTTTGCAATTTTAACGACCTTACAACGATTACAATTTTTCAAGTTTTAGGGCCTTTACGAAAGTCTTTAGCACGAATTTCTAAATGTTTGAACGAGGGGGAATTCAATCACCTGATTCAGAGTAGTATCGCAGTTATGGAAGTGAGAAGATAGTAAAGTCAAGATTTAGATGCGGTTATTCGGACAGGATTCGGCTGAAGGTTGCTAAAGAGCTCGGTGGACGAATTCTGAAAGAGTGAAGAGTGGGCAAAAGCTGCACAGGGGTGATACTAAGTGGGCCGGTTTAATTTAAGTTGTGAGATAATTCTTATCTCAGCGGCAGCAGAATTTATAATAAACAATTATCGGTTTCTTACACGTGTGAGCTTTATTAAGGCTTCTTAAATTAATGAGTGGAGTCATACCTAATAATAACTTAAATTTCAACATTTCAGTTTGCTTTTTAAGAAAATGAATTCACGATAAGAAAATTTTGGATTACATGTACAGGGTGTTTATAAATCAGGAAAGTAGGAAAATGCTTCAAGGGATAAGCACCATTATTTATTATTTTTTACAAAAAGTTTACAAAACAAAATTATTTATAAACTAACCTTAAGTCTGAATACTAATTTTGAAATCAAAATTTAAATGTGTGATAATATAGTAAATCGGTTGTATTTGACATGAACCAAACCGTGTTAAAAACAATGCTCTATTTTGAGAACACCCAATTGATATCTACAAAAATGAAAAAAATTTTGTTGGTGATCTACATTACCTTAAGTCGCACGGTCGAATTCAAGGACATAGTAAGATGATAATAATAAAAGCTGTAAAACCTAGCAGTGGAAAAGTTACTGCAATGGTTTAGTTTTTTGGCAAGTTACATGGTAAATGTATAAAAAGTTTTTGTTTGCAAATCACTGCTGTGTTCCACGAACCAGAATCATTGAATTCGGTGGTATTTAACCAGAAAAATGAAATATGAATAGAATACTCTGTTAATATATACGATGTGACAAGTAAAGTCTGCATCATATGGTCTCGATTTTTCACATGATTCTGTTATACAAAAATAGTATGATCCTAAACAGAATTAGGCTTTTTACTTTGGGTAGCTCTAACTCATGTTTTAATTATGTTCTATGTGTTCTGATTGTATTGAATTACACGTTGTACTACAATCTTAGTTCTGTCGAAAGGTGCTTCCAAACGATGCTACTATTAAAAATAAGGATTTCTTTATGTGTTAGACACGACATTTTCCAAAAACAACACCTAATGAAAGAAAAACTAATTATTGTAAACGTAACTTATAGTAACAAGGATTTCGCAATTTCGTACATAAAAGCAAAAGTCAACAATAAGTACCAAAACCACGTAAATAGTATCATAACAGCTTGTAACGGTGAAAGTTGGTAACACCGACAGTTCGTCGCTATCACTATTCGTAACGGCATAATTTGTAACGCCAAGGTTTTAATCCTTTGTTTATTCTAGTTTAACTAAATTTGAATTTTAAAAAAACACGGAAACAGCCAAAGTCATCAAAATGGTTAATTGCATTATCGTTTAAATTTATTTTATTGTACATATCTCAGAATTTATGTGATTTAAGAATGGCGGGAATTGACGTGAAACGCTACATGTCGCTAGGTGAAAAACTAGATAAAATTTTATTAACATTTTCAATTATTGTTTTAACACTTAAAATTCCCGTATTAACATTACATGTTAACAGTTTAGTATACTTATCTAATTACACTGTTTGAATAATAATGAATGAAACTTAAATGATGTACGTCAATAATTTTATTATAATAAAAATGTGTCATATTTGTAAAATAGGAATATTTATTTATTTCATAGACACAATTAAAATATGTACTCTATATTTCTTAAAAATTGCAGGCGCTGTTCAAGATTATAACCTTGATGACTCTTACTACACGCTCCTTTATTTGTTTATACATTAAATGTCGAGATATCCGTTGACCACTTTCATATTGCAAATAATATGTGTGTTACAAACAAATTTCTACCAAAATTCCATCGAGGAATTTCCACATTGTGGGATCTGCACATTGAAATGAAGATTGAAGGGAATAATGAAAACCTTTTATGCTATTGGTAGTTCTGGCCAAACCATTTGCTGCGTTCCATATATTTGGAGGAAATAGTGGTTCTCGTCTACGACCATTTCTCAGTTTACGACCCCTGGTTATATCTCAAATAAGTTGTTCCTGTGGAATATCAAATGTCTGCAAATTTTATGTTAATAAAATAAGTGGAATATGAAGACATGTTTAAGTATGGATTATATTAGGTCTGGGACTATGACCAGCAGTACATAATTTCGACTTTTCAAAATATGTATAATTATGCAGTTACGTATGCGACGGTTATTTATGTGACATTTGGACGTTAAATATTAAAAATTTACCAAAGACAGACACGCAAGGAAGCTAACTATGTCTATACTTAAGACTGATACTGTTGCAAATTGCAACAACAAACTAATACATTCGGTAACTTAAGTGACATATAATAAACATACCTACTTGTTTATAGGACTTAGATTTAAGTTATCTATTTTATTTATTCACATACAAAGATTAAATTGATAGCAAATTCACAATATAACTTACACCTTAAGATTAAGCAAGCACTTTTTCTTTTCAGTGCTGCTGATTTATAACAAGTTTCCTAAATTAAATGGTAACTTATGTGACCATTACATGGAGGGACAAATGAAAACCCAAAATAAAATCGAATTTTAGTACTCCAATGATATTAACATAATTTTAATGGCAAACTTAAATATATTGTTTAGTTGATTAGACACTGACAGTTCCTTTTTCAACGGATATTTTGCTGATATATTAATTATTGTTTGGATGATGACCGGTAACTTATGTGACATTTGCCGTATAAAATCTACATTTTAAGAAAATAATTAACATTTACCTTACCTTGCTACTTTACATTATCCTCATTCTAAAAAAATTTGGAAAAATATAAGTTTTTTAGAAAATAGGTGGGTATAGTAACGGGACAAGTTATATGAGAACTGACTCCCAAATGAATGTATTTTTGAAATATTGTAAAACTCCTCAATTTTCTTATCAAATTCCCAGGAAAAATTTCATGCCATTTATAGAGTAATGCATCAGTAGGTTTCCTTCTTTAATAGAAGTAACGATATTAAGTTAGCATTTTAAACCATATTGTTAAATTTTTCTATATTTGAATCATTCACTTTTAAACCAATTTCCTCTAACTTTCGGGTTACTGAGTTGATTCAAATGAAAAAAAAAAACCTTTTGTTTAATTCCGGAAACTCGATTTGAAAAGCATTGGTTGCTGCCTCTTCAAAATCAAGTAGGCAAGATTCAGAATTTAGAGTTGGAAGTCCAATCTTTTGATATATATGTAGAGAATCCTTCGATATGTATCCTCAGTCTTATTTGCAGTAACGCAAAAACACATGGAAATGCTGCACCATCAAGTTGAACATGGAATATTGTAAAGCTAGAAACATATTTCAGATACAATTTTGGAAGTTGCGTCCGCTAACCAATTTTGATGTTGCCAATAATAAGTTTAATAATGTTTCATGTCCAAATAGCAATATCCTATTAGGATTATCAGATCCACTGTCATGTAATAGTAAGTTGCTATATTTCTGAGAAATCAGAAAATCCATGCTGTTTGTAATAGCAGGCACTGCAACTATTTCTCTTTGTTTAGCACGCTGAAGAGTTTTTGATGTTGAGTTTTTTTTTGGAAGCATTAATTTGACACTCTCATTTGCTTCAAGTAGTTTTTCAGTATAGACAAGATTAGGTGTTGCTCTAGTAGTTTTTGTTTTGGCTTTCATTTCATTTACCATACGTAAGTTAATTTGCCATTTTTAAATTCCGACTTTATATTTTTGAAGATATTCCTCTTCTTAATTATAACCAATTAGAAGGTTATCCATTTAAAAATTTTACGACTTACTTTATGTACACAATTAAAAAAGGGGGATTAACTTGAAATGCATTTAGTATATAGGTATATCCGCAGATTTAAATAAAGGCCACGCTCATAAACAAACATAGGATTTGGACATTTCCTATGTCATAAACTACTTAGTGAATTGCAGGTAAAGTGTTTACAATTTTGAAGCGAGTACTTAATCCTATAATAGGATTACTATGGTTGGGTTTACATTACACGTATTTCAAAAATACAATTAGCGAGTATTGTTAGTTCTAATATAGGTATTTTTAGGAAAAGGTTAATGTGTAAATTTCTATACATACTTCATTCAAAAGTTTTTGTTTTCATTTATATTACATTACATTAATTCAATCCACTTTTTTTATTTGAGTGAAACAATTAACACTTTTCTACTAATTATGATTAATCCAAATTTTGGTGTTTGGATGGATGGAATTTGAGAATGACAATTTTCATGTTTAATTTCAAGTTGTCAGAATTAGTAATATGTTGTTTAATAAAATTTTAAATATACACAAATTTAATTCAATCGTAGAAAAATGTTGTCAACACGTGCAAAAAGCAAATTTATTGCACTCGGCATGATTTTAGCACTCGACTTCGTCTCGAGCTACAAACGTCACATGTCGTACTACTAAACAAATTTTTTAAACTGTTATAAAAGAGTAGATCCAACGCTAATTATATAAATTAAAAATATATCAAAACAAACTTATTAAAATGCAAACACTGTCAAAATAAATAAAATAAATACCTACTCAAATAACACATTCAAGCAGATAAACGGACCGAACTAACATCATCAATACTAACAAAATATGTACAGGAAGTGTTGCTTGTAAAGTAAAATTACATTTAAACACTTTGGGGTATGCATAATTGATTGAATAAGTTATATCGTTCATTTAGAGTAAACCATAAACTGCTTTTATGCTTGTTAATTATTAATGGTTAAAATGAAATGAGCTATAAATACGATAAATTAGTACGAACATTGCATTTATTTACTAAATTTTACTTGTGGGAATGTGGTATATTTAATGCTATGTATTGTATTGTAATTTGTAGGGCCATTTACGTTTGTGTTTGTGTATTGTAGCACATCTGAAGCAATACTCGTGATTAAAACTAAATTTCACTTTAGAAATAAGTTATTGGGTAGATAACTCCATATCGCAACCAATATGTTTTAGGAAAAAATGTTTTAGTTTACAATAATTTTTAAATAATTTATATCACATATTGTTAAATAAAAGCTATTAAACAAGTGCTACATCTCGTTAATTACAATAATTTTTCAACAAACTTGGGGTAAATAAAATTAAAAAATAAGAAAGTGAAAGCAATAAAGTTTTAGCTTTTAGCAAAATTTCATCTTAGTTATAATAGAGTTCTATAAATGAAGTATGCATCACAATAGAAATTTGTAACAATGACGTTATTTAAACAAAAATAACCGGTGTTCAAATAAAAACTGGGCTGGGAAGGTTTTGTCTATGGCATTTGGTTATTTTCAGTCAGTTGATACTAAGAATTCAAAATATTAAAGAAAACATTTATATGAACTTGTACGTTATATATATATATATATATATATATATATATATATATATATATATATTATGTTTGAATGCAGAGTGCCACGTCACGACGCGTTGTACTTTTGTTATATGCGTTACAGAGTAAATGGAGATATTGATTTTAATTATTGATTTAGTTACGTAAAATTAATTAATGCATGTGATCAATTTCGTATTCAACTCGGCTAACTAACTTCGTCGGATGCGTCGTACAGGTTGAAAAAATTAATGGTATACGAAATTGGATTAATTGTAATCACTAGATCTTCAAAAATTAGCGCCACTTGTTTGTTAGATCAGTAATTTGACGTAAGTAACAGTAAAAATTAAATCCCATAAATAAAACAGCTGTAACTAATGAACACTATAAATTGCAGGTAACCTAACCAACATACGTTTTGTGTATGATAAACATTGACAGGACGTAACTTCTATTTGCTTTTAGGATTGCACTCAACCACTACGTGAACTGAGAATCATAAAATTATATATATTATATTAATAAAATAAGGTTTTATTTAATATTGTATTTATTATCTAAATATTGATTTTTATCAATAATTCAAACGCAGAATCAATTAAATAAATAGTATTCGTCAAGTCACGCGTTATGAATGTAATTTTTTTAAAGAATAAAATTGTAATATCTGTAACCTACCAACCAACACCTTCACTCCCGATCACATGAAAACAACTTAAATTGTTTAAAACAAATTGGCTCTTCATGTAATAAATTGTTGAAATTGTTTGATTAAACTATCACTATTAGTAATATCATAAATATTGACTAAAGTAAGTGATTTCAGTCTAATTTCCGTGTCTAATCATGGTATGAAAAGGAAATGGAAATAATAGACGTCTGGACTCTTTCGAATGGAAGAGAAGAAAAAACTTGTCAGTTAATGGTATAAGGCGACGTTTGCAACTGATGTAGTTGCTTCTTCAGGCCTAAGCCAACGATTGGGACAAGTTTTATAGGTAGATATTTGTAATTGACCATCAGAAATACACAATAATTAAATAATTAAACTACGAAAAACCGAACGCTTACAACATGCAAATGACTTAAGACTGAAGAAGCAACTACATCAGTTGCGAAACGTCACCTTATACCATTAACTGATAAGTTTTTTCTTCTCTTCCATTCAAAAAGGCCTAGACGTCTTACCATCTGGCACAATTAAACCATTCATACATCTTGGAAGATACAACAACTGAAACTTATAAATCTATTACTTCCATTTCCTTTTCATACCATACTACTAATATTTAATTATAATCACAATTGTAGGGGAATTCAATTATTAACGAATCTATTCGTTAATCACTTTTGTTCACTAAAAATTAGGTGCGATTGCGGATAAGAACGAACACGTGTTGAATATTTGACATTTTCGGTGCGCAAGTATGCGGGTACAGTCTCATGATCAAGTGTTATTATTAAAAACGATGTAAAAGAGCAGCTAGCTGGAGCAAAACTTTTATTTTCTGCTAAAGGAAGTGAAACAATTAATAAATCCGACAAAAGCATTTAGGTATAAAATTTGTGCTAACGATTTGGGGTGGTTACACAAATACAATTATACGTAATCAATTTCAATTCACCTCTCAATTCATAGCAATACTTTTACATTTCCACTACTTATTTCTAAAAAAAGTAATCGTTCGTATTACGCGATTCCGGCGTGGTCAGTCTAACTTTCTGCCGGTTAAAATATCAGAGAAGTCCGCGACATCCCCATAAGATAAAAATTTTAAAAAAAAAAATAAAAAAAAAAAAAAGAAGAATAACAACGATTTGAGGAAATTAAAGATAAATGATTGATATGCGTCAACTTTTAAAGGAAGCGTTAGTGTGGCTTTCTGTCGGCAGACGAAGAGAATTCTATATTCCTCTATACACCGAGTGTGTCGTAATTTAACGTAACAACTGTAAAAACAAATAAATCAATACAATTCTACGGTCTGCCACCCCAGCCTTTTATTTGAACACTTTTTACATTATACCTAGCAGAACACACAGATTATTTTAGAGTATTTTATAAGAAGCTTAAATGGTGATTATTGTGCTGAGGATGTGAGATCACTACTTTGGCTGGCCAAAACAGCCGAAACACAAAAAGCCAAAATATACCGCATAAAATATACTTTGTAATAATTGTACATTCAAGTTGTAATTAAATTAATTAAAATATCTAAACAATACTTTTTGACAAAATGAAATTATTTATTATATTACTTCAATTAATCTGTTGACGGCGCTTAAGTACTTAAGTGTTGCGTCAACGGCACCTAAAATATAAGCGCCGCCGACAATATCATAGCAATGAAGTGACATTTAAGCATTATTAGTTATGATTTGTTTGGCGCGATAACCGTAAAACGGCTCCGTCAACTAGCTATAATAATTTGGGTAAAATCATAATAAATATTGTGTTAAAATTTATGAATGAAAGGAGAATGCATCTGTGCATAACTATTAAGTGAGTGATATAAAAGGTAAATAAGACAATAAACTGAGTGAATGTTAAAATAGGATTAAGTTGTAGACAATAATAATAGATAAGTGTTCGGCAATAGTTAGCGTAATAAATTTTAGTGTATGTTTGTAAAGATCGGTTTGTTTCAGTTGGCGAACGTTAAATGTAAAGGTCTGTGCGTGTCATTTGAAGTGAGTTACGCTGTATAAATAGTGTTACTGAAAATTTATATGTAATTAAAAGAAAAAGACCAGAAGAAACATCTCACAGACTCACCGGTCTGAAAATTGGGAACAAGAACATATATTTTTTCAAAAAAATAAAAAAACAGTTAGATCTCCAATAAAAGTGAGTAACAACGAAAATATTAAAATACAAGCAGATATTCAAACGCAAAACGAACAAGAAGAGGCTGATAAACTAAAAATGGAACATACATTAGAAAAATTGGAAGAATGGAAACAAGAAATAAAAGAAGACGCTAGAAAAACATGAAAATGTTAAAAGATGAATTTCAGAAAATCGGGTGAAATCAAAGAGTTGAGAGAGAAACTAGAAAAAAGCGACATAGAATGGAAAATGATGAAAGTTGAAAATGAAGAATTGAAAATAAGAATAGGAAAAATGGAAGACCAGCTTGAAAAACAAGAAAGAGAGAAAAGGAAGTTAAATATAGTGATCAAGGGAATTGAAATCGATAATGCAGAAGTCAAAGATACGATCGAAAAAATCATGGAAGAAAACATTGGAGTAAAACCAGAAATTGTAGAAGCTTTTAAGATAGGAAGAGCCGAGGGGAAGAGCGTATGCAAATAAAACAGTGTTAGTTAAAATAAAATCATGGGCAAATAAGATGGAAATAATGAAGAAGAAACACGCTTTAAAGGGAACAAGAATTACAATAGAAAATGACTTAACAATAAAAGAAAGAGAGATTCAAGGAGAAATCAAGTAGTTTGCCGAAAAAGAAAAATACGAAGGGAAAAAAATCAGAATACCAGAAAATGTGGAGTAACAACACACTATATATATGGAATGACAAAGAGAAGGAGATTCAAACAGAAGTCCCGAAGACACAGACAAAAAACTGATAAACAAAAACCAAGGACAGTCTAACGGTAACAAAAATGGCGTAGAAAATGGTAAAAGATTGTGGAAATTAGGAACATGGAACATAAGAAGCTTAAATGGAAAGGAAATAGAATTGGAAGAAGAATTCGAAACAGCAAACCTGAACATATTAGGAATAACAGAAACAAAAAAAGGAAAAGGCGTAACAACACTGGAGAAGGGCAATATACTCATATACAGTGGAGTGGATGAAAAGGAACGAGCGGCTGCAGGAGTAGGGTGTATAATCGATAAGAAGTGGGCACACATGATACACAACTGGAACGCCTGGTCGGAAAGGACTCTTTCAATAGAATTAGAGACGCTAAACAACAAACTAGAACGGTAATTGTAACGTACGGACCGGATGAAAATGAAAAGTGGCGGTGAAAGATAGATACTGGCTAGAACTAACTGAAGTAACAGATAGAGCAAAAGAAAAAGTTTACTTAGTTGGTGATTTTAATAGCAGAATAGGAAAACAAGACAGCATTTACAAGGAAGTTGTAGGAAAGTTTGGAGAAGAACACCAAAACAATAATGGTACAAGACTGCTAGATTTCTGTTTAATACAAAATATGGTCATAACTAACACATGGAACAAACATAAAAGTATACATACATATACCAGAGAAGTAACCAGTAGATCTGAGAAGTCAATTATAGATTACATAATTGTGAAAAAACAAAACAAGAAACAAATACTGAATTGCAGAGTAAAGAGAGGTCCTGAGATAAATAACGACCACTTTTTAGTAGTAGCAAAAATAAAGGATACAATGAACGAAGATATAAAAGGAATGAAGTGTACTAAGAGGGAAGAATTTGTAAAAATAAAAACGTATAAATTGAACGAAGAAGAAGTAGGAATAAAATATTCACAATTAGTAACAGAAAAGCTAGATCAGAGTGTAGAAAAGTTAGAAGAAAAGACAGTAGAACAAATATGGACAATACTTAAAGAAACGCTTATAGGCACTGCCATCGACGTTTGTGGAACAAGCAAAATAACAAACCTAAGAAAACAAACAGTATGGTGGAAAATAAAAATCCAGATCAAAAGAAAAAAGAGCTTGGAAAAACTACTTAACAAACAAGACGAATACAAATTATGAGATATATAAGCAAGAAAGGAAGCATGTTAAAAATTATAGTAAATGAGTCAAAAAAAAAACAGTTGGGAAGAATTTGGGAAGAAATTAGAAAACAAGAGTAAACGCAACCAAAAGTTATTCTATAAAGGGGAAATATTGAGCGAAGATACACTAGTAATGAATAGATGGAAAGAATATTTTCAAGAGTTGCTAAACAGTGCAGGGGATAGAGTAGAGACTGAAGAAAGCATCCCAAGTGTACAGCAAGAAGAAGATGACGAGGACTATATAGAAATGGGGGAGCTAAATAAAACATTAAAATGATTAAAAACGGTAAGACATCAGGTGTAGATAATGTAAACGCAGAGATGATAAAAAATGGGTGAGAAGGGGCGCATCTTACTATTGTATGTATATAGTAGAGTGTGGAGAGGAGAATGCATACCAAAAGATTGGGAAGTAGCTTTAATTACGCCAATACATAAAAAGTGATACCAAGGAGTGCAACAGTTACAGAGGAATTTCTTTGCTATGTAGTGCATTGTATTTGAGAAGATTTTGGATAATCGTCTTAGGGAAGAAGTTGAGATGAATTTAAACGAAGGGCAGAGCGCTTTTAGAAAGGGTAGGAGTGTGCACGATCACATATTTACAGTCAGGCAGATTATCGACAAAACATTAAAACAAGGCCGTAATGCAGTATTAGCTTTTATTGATTTAGTTAAATCGTTTGACAAGGTACCTTGAATTGCAGTTTGGGACAGTGTAAATCGGCAACTAATCAGCGCGATCCAGAATCTATATAGCAACACAGTTAATATAGTTATTAGCAGAAACAGAAGATCGGAAGCCTTTCTAACGACTAATGGATTGAGACAAGGTGGAGGTTTGAGCCCATTTCTGTTTATAATCTATATAGATGACATTATAAATATTTGTACAAGCAATGCAAAAATTTAGGATAGGCTATAAGAATCTATAGGAAATGAAAATATCAGAAGCAGTGTTTGCTGATGACATAATGATAATCGGATCAAACGAGTCAGAACTAGAAGAGAATTTAGAAGTATGGAATAAGACACTAATAGAATTTGGAATGGAAATGAATAAAGACAAAACACAAGTAATGGCAATAGGAGACCAACAAAGCTTAAACATTAAAGTAGACGGAAAACAAATCAAACAAGTCAGCTCATATTCATACCTTGGAGTGGAAATAGAAAACACAGGAGGACAAGAAACGAAATTAACAACAGGATAAGCTACCAACACATATTATGCTATCAATAAGTGTATTATAATCACTCAGATTTTGCTACAAAAATTGACACTTTTCGACTATTCTAATAATAGCAGTATACGTTGTCAAAATATGTCACGCTAAAATTCTATAAAACAATTTTTATTTTTTTTTTATTATTTCTTTTCTACATTACTGATTTTTTTAAATTACCGCAATGTATAATTATTTCCCTTCTTTGAATGGCGTTGACGTTAAAACTATAAGCGCTGGTTTTTTAGCTTTATAATAGGGAGCATGTAATTTTGTCAATTTAATAAAAATATTGAAGATACTTTACCTGAGTAAAGTTTGGGTTTAGGTGGACACAATATCTTGTTCATAAACTGGTGGGTCCACTTTTTCTGGCGTATCAAGAACTGATGGGAGTGCTTGCTTTGTTGTATTTGCAAACGATGGTCGTTTGTTTCGATGTGCAAGGAATCGATCTAATATTTTGCACTGCAGTATGAACCGAAGCTGAAACACATTATAAACATTCCTACAATAAACTTAGACTGTGCAATTTCAGCTTCAGTAGTTGTTCCATAAATGTTAGGATGTTCTTTTCTTCAAAGTGTTCTTAAGAAAAATGAACATTGGAGGGATGAATTCTTCAGCACTCTAAACTCACGCTTTCTTCGTACCTCATAAGTGGATTTTTTATTAGTTTGTAGGTACTATTAGTGCTAGGGTTTCTACAGTTAATGTTTTTGTTTTATCACAATTGGGCATCTGACTCATGTTAAAGAATATTTAATATATAGTAGCAATTAAGGTGGCTTATGAGTTGAATGAAAGGACAAGTATTAAGTACTGTGAAAGAAAAAGTATTATCATTTAATGCCCAACAATGAACTTGTCGGTTATAGGAATTTTGACATTTATGTAAATCTTAACTCCTATTTTTTTATTAACTGTGTACAAGGATGCTATTTAACAAATGTCTAAGCGGTTTGCAAAAGTTTATTTTTTTGATTAGTATTGACAACTAATTGTTAACTTAAAACAATTTCGTATTACCTGCTGTAAATTCTCAAAACCTGTACAATTACAAACAAACACTTACACATCTGTCGACAAAGTTGCTTTAGTGCAGATCTCTATTCGGAGTATTACGTTAACACGAGGTGGCATTAGATGTAACAAGGAACTAATTAGATACTATTTAAAATAATGCAGGTAAATTATGGAAGACTACTTTGTAAATACAAATTTGATTTACTTTTTTTAAATTCTTAATCAAACTGGTATTTATACGATTAATTACCTTATCTTATCTATATTTACAAAAAATATAAAGAGTTGTATATTTCAAATAATCTGTGATTGATTGTAATCGTGACAGTTTAAAAATTAAGGGGGAAACGCATTTGTCAAAACTAAACTTGAAAAGAGAGTGTTTTTTACGTACAAAACTTATCATTTTTTATCATTTAAATTGTGACATCTCATCAATAACAAAATAGTAATAAATAATAATGCAATTTATTGATATGATTCAATATCCTCCCAATTCTTTCTTTTTAACGTAAATGTGTTAAATCTCACATATGAGTCCATTTCAAACAATAGACAATTATTTAAGATTTTTTTTTGTTACGTGCAAGTAATTAATTTTTAAGTATGCACTGCAACACAATTGTATTTAATAACTTCCTTTCATTGTGAATAAACGAATATTTTATTGCAGCAAAATCATTAACTTCTACTTCATAACTGTAACTATTATCTCGTCTCTTTGTTAATTGTTGATTACGTCAAGTTTTTTGTGTATACAAAAGGTGTAATTATATGCAACTTTCTATTAGCAAAACCATATCTGTGAATATTAGTTCAATTTGGATATTTATTTTATTGTTTTGTTTTTGCCAATCTGAACTACTTATAGAGGTTTATTTGTTTATTTGACTTTGGAATTTGTATTTAAATTATACTATAGTATTATACAATAGATTTTGTAAACAAAATTTGCTGCTATTTTATTACATTTTATAATTAGAATTAAAATGGTTTTTTTAAATACATAAGTCGTTTCTTTAATTATTATAGCCAACTATATGTTGGAAAAAATTTCTTCCCAAGTGAAACTTTGCGTTGAATCTCGCACACATTTTTGGAATTAATTAATTTGAGAAAAACATAACTTTATTTAAGTTTAGTTTTCCATCCACCTACGTTTTAAAAAAAATTAAATAAAAAGAACTAGAGCGGGTAGACAGGCTTCTTTCTTTTGGAAGATTAATATTAAAATGGATTTATTGGATGGCAGAGCAATGTTTTTACTTAAATTTTGTTTTTCCACATTTCTGTAGAGTCCTCTAGCCATAAACACCAATACTTTTTTATCAACTTTTTAGTTATTCTAAAATTCTTAGACCCTCAAACCCTACAATGCTCTCCAAGGATTTTTTATGTTTATTTCGTCAAATTAGACAACACGCTTACGTTCTTGTTTAGCCGAACAATTAACTTTTAGTCGAAATTGATTTAATCACTTTGCTCTAAATCCAAGCCTAAACTGAGATGAACCAATTCATTGCCTAAAACTGCTAATACCAGGTAAAAGTATATTTTTATTAAAATATTTTTTAGTTGGAAGACATAAAAAATTTGCAAAAATCAATTTTTCTTTTTTAATTAACTGTTAAATGCTTTTAAATTGTAACATCTGTTACAATCACGCATTGCTTTATAGCTCATTTACATATATTTTTATACACGAAATATGGATCATTTAATTTTTATTGCTCTGGTGATTCGTTTTATCGTATTCTTCATGTAAATACGTGCACACCGTGTGTTCAAAGATTGATAGCTATTTTACTATTAACTTGTGAGGTTTTTTATCATTTCGTTCTTACCTTTTAATGCATTTCCCAATTTTTTGCTTTGGAAAATTCAATTAGTTTTCTTTTAGTATGGTTTAATATTGACAATAGTAATGATACTGCATCAACTAACCAGTGTTATTAACCGCGTTGTCGTCTGATTTAAAATTTTTGTTTTGATTGAAAAGAGAAGATAATAAATTGGTGTGAAACTTTCTTAGGTCTTATGACTTTTAGAAACTTCAGGTGAAGATCTAGATGAAGCTTTTTGGGATTTGTGCGCTAATAGCGCGGAAGATTTAAGCAAACGTTTCTTCTTCGGTTTTGTAAAGACTTCAACTATAAAGTGACATTTACAAACATAACCATTTCTTACAGTCTTAGGTGCTAAACTTGAAAGTCTTGCGTTTCCTGAAAATCAAAATTGTACAAATAACACATGAAGACATATAGCTTCATATTGTTTCTGTCACTGTTCTTATTGATGCTCATAGGCCATATGAAATAATTTCCAATAATCTAAGAGAATTTTTTTATTTGAAATTAACTCGGAATTAAATATAAAACGGGTACTCCTCCTGTATAGGTTTTAATAAATTTTATTCCTTTTAAGGATCTTCTAAGGTGGAACTTACAATACTGACTTCTCGTTCGCACCAAAAGAAAAAAAAAAAAAAAAAACAAAAAAAAAAAAAAAAAACAAAAAAAAAAAAAAAGTCAAAAAAAAAAAAAAAAAAAATATAACTTTCTTAATCTTTAAAATTAAAAAAAACAAATCATTATAATCCACAATAATCCAAAAATAAAACCAAAATATTCAAAAAAAAACTAAAAAAAACAAAAAAAAAAACCAAATAAAAAAAAAAAAAAAAAAAAAGGTTCTGCCCCTCCCCTAAATAAAATCATTACACAAATAAAAAAAAAAATTTTAAAATAAACTCACAAAAAAACGGCAGAAAAAAAACCGGATTTTTTGATTGTCCCTTTTTTTTTTTTTTTTTTTTTTTAAAAATATTTTTTATTTTTAAATATTTTTAAATATTTTTAATATTAAATTTTTTTTATAATTTTATTTTTTTTTTTTCTTTTTTTTTTTTTTTTTTTTTATTTTTTTTTTTTTTTTTTTATTTATTTAATTTTTTTTTTTTAAATTTTTTTTTTTTATTTTTTTTTTTTTTTTTTAAGTATAGGTTTTCCTTTTTTTTTTTTTTTTAATTATCTTCATATAAAACTTTTTACGCCTTTTTCTTTTGATATTTGGTTTTATATATTTTTTTTTGTTCCCCAAATATTCTTTTGCCTTCATTTCTTCTTCCATTCGCAGTTTGGTCTTCCTTCATATTTCCATACTGATGGGCTTTTAGAGCACGGTTATTTTAGATTTCTCCTGTTGTTGATCGGTTATCAGTATCTCTAATGTTGTAATAAATTGTTCTTTTCCTTTAAGATTATGGGCATCAATAATTAAATTTATTGTTTTCTGATTCTGTGTATAGTTTAGATCCAATGTTGGTACTTCACACTGAAAGTCAGCATCTTGATTTTTTCTTAAAAATATCGCTTTTGATTTCTGCTTCTATGAGCAGTATGTTGTGACGGTAATTTTTATTATCGTACTTTTTTTCGGATTTTCCCGCTATTAGCCCCTGGCTACTGGCAACCAAACGCACCTTGTTTATATTTATACGTGACTAAAACATTAATTTTCGTTGTAGGAGTTGACATGTGCGTGCGTGAATGGGACGACCTCTTTTAGGTGATTAAATGGTTTCTTCTGATTTATCAGCTAGAATGTTGTTGTTTATTGTTGGATGTGTCTATATGGGTTTATTATGACATATCTTGTGGGACGTTTTAATCCGGCAACGTTTGGAAAACGTCGTAAGCAATTCAACAGGTGGCTGTATCGCCATTTTGTAAATTTTTTAATTGTTTTACATGGAGGGTTTAAAATAAGTTTTTCCTACTGAATTTCTCTCTCGAAGAGTGGAAATATTTATCTTTACCGAGTTAAGTGCACTCTATGAACTTCAAATTTAACGCTGGTAGTTAAATGAAAATTTGATTGGGTTGTATGCCGTGGCTTGGTGCCTTCTTCGTCACCGCTACCTGGATTATGACTGGGAGAAGGCTGTCCGATGTCATAACAGATTACTAGTCCAGTCTTATGTGGTGATTTATTTAATCGTATGGTACATTTAAATATTGTATTGTGATGTAAGTGTTATGTATGATGCCCCAGAAGACCAGTATAAACCTGTATAGTGTGGTGATGAAACCGTGTGCAATTGTGGATTGGTTTGTCTTGGCAAAGCATTTGCTTCAAGGTTTAGGAAAACCACTAAAACCTAAACATGCCAACCTTCACCCGCCCTAGTATTCATATGTAATAATATTAACCAAGTGTGTAAACATTATAGAAGGTAAATAAGAACATAAAATATAACAGCACAGCCACTGCATGACGACACATAATAGACCGGTCTAAGCGCCAGTCACCACCATGACGGAAAAAAAGTAGGTTAAAGAAATAGCAAAACAATCTCATCTCCACAGTGTGTTTACTGTAAAGTAAAATATTGACCCCTGAAACAAATATTAGACATCTGATTCGTCGTTACTCAACCTCTAACACCAGTTTGCAGAATATTTGTTGTGTGCCCTATATTAGTATGTGATTGTGTTTTGTGAAATTGTGTTGTACATTTTTTCCTAATTATCCGGGAGGGTCTTGATGACCAGGTCCATCCTTGTGAAGCTGTCACAATATACTGCAAATGGGTTCAGAATTTAAGTCTTGATTTTATTTGTACGGTAAATCGCCGTTATCTTCTTGGCGCGTTTTTTTGTCAACAATTTTGTAATCATGAATTATTTGTTTATTTTTGTGATACTATTGTGATCGTTTAATGTATACATGATACACAAAGTCAGGCCGCTTGATTAGGGCAAAATATTTCTAAATTATTTCTTAGTATATCGTGTGGTCAGACGCTTAAATAAATTCGTGGCGTCTATTCTCAATTTAAATTTTGTATTATCATATTGTGATAATCTGTATACTGTTGTGTCTCTTATTATTTTAAAATTGTTTGGGGTCTCGTTTCACTTTGGGGAATCTCTAATCCTTCTCCTGTAGGTGTTGATTTTTGATTCTTTCATGCGACCCACTCTACGACACCGAGCTGCGGGTAGGTTTCTCAGCGACTGTCTACTTTAATTTATTTTATTTAATATCTAAACAACAAACCTGTAATAATGTAGCCTACATAAAAAATTGATGTATTGGACATTCTCTTCCTTGAATTCAGGAGTCTCATACGAAAGTAGCCAATGTTCTTTATATGATCCACAAACTGAAATTTCAAAATTTTTAATAATTGAAATTCTTGTGGTACTAAAGTTCTTTTTGTTAGTGGCGACGTAACTGATGATTTTCATCAACTTGCTACTTACCCCCCTCTCTTCTGACGTCATGGGAGAAGGAGAAGTCAGATATCTGGGAACCCTATTTAAAGGCAGCGACTTTATTAAAGTGTCATTTAGCTGTGGCACAGATAATTATTTTTAAATCTAGGGGTAACAATTTTTTTTATTCAGATCCTAAGTTTGTGATTTAATTATAAAAATCGTTTTGTTATAACTTACTTAAAAGGCGATGTAACAATATGATGTATCTATTCTAGAAACTGTTTACTTATTGTTGTAGTATCAAACGAGTAAATTTTTAGAAAGACTATCTGATTGCTAATAGTTGTACTATCTGCAATGCTAGAACAACGCCAATGCTGGAAGTGTGTCGTTTCCGAACTATCTCCATTTCGCCACTAAAGTATGATATTCAATTAGTTACATATGGCTGTATCTGTATACTTTGTTTATTTTGATAGTACTGAATACCCCTTTCTTCTTGGGAAATAAAAACCCAAAGTTTTCTTCAAAACTAATGCATGTAGTTCAGTAATTTTTGTACTTATATGTGTATTGGACTGTACACAATTTTTTATGGGGTAAAGGCTTTTGCGTATAAGTTTTTTTGACACCAAATTAAAATTTATGTATTTGTATAAAAAATTGTAATTTGATGCATAAAAAAAACATTTAGAATTTGATGCATCAAATTGCCTTTAAAAAAAAGGGTTTCCACGTCAAATGATATAAAATTTAAAAAACATTTTTTCTATGCGCGGTAAAGGCGTTCGCATCTTTAGTTTTTCTTTAGCACCAAATTAAAATGCATGTATTCGATGCATAAAATCATGTTTAAAAAGATGGTGTACACATCAAAATGATATGAAATTTGAAAAACAATTTTTTCATGGGGGCAAAGACTTTTGCATCTAAAGTTTTTTGGGGCCAAATCAAAATTTCAATATTTGATTGTTTAATTGTTGTAATTTGATGCATATAATCTCCTTTAAAAAATGGTTACATCATGAAAATGATATGACATTTGAAAAAAAAGTTTTATGGGCGGTAAAGGTTTTTCTGAAGTTTTTTGGCGCCAAATTAAAATTTATGTATTTTTTTGTATAATTGTTAGAATTTGATGCATAAAATCTGGTTTAAAAAATGGTTTCCGCGACAAAATTATTTGAAATTTGACAAACATTTTTTTATGGGCGGCAAAAGCATTTGAACCCAAAGTTTTCTTTAGCGTCAAATTAAAATTTATGTATTTGTATAAGTAATTATTGAATTTGATGTATAAAATCTCGTTTAAAAAACTAGTTTCCGCATCAAAATGATATGAAATTTGAAAAACAATTTTTTATGTGGATAAAGGCTTTTAGCATCTAAAGTTGTTTTGGCGCCAAATTAAAATTTCAGTATTTCATTGTTGTTATTAAGCATGAAATCTTGTTTAAAAAAATGATTGCTGCGTTAAATTAAAAAACATTATTTATGCACGGATTTTAAAGGTTTTTTGGCGCCAAATTAAAATTTAGGTATTTGTTTAAATAATCGTTAGAATTTGATGCATAAAATTGCTTTAAAAAAATGGTTTTTGCATCAAAATGATATGAAATTAAAAAAAACATTTTTTCTATGGCCGTAAAGGCTTTTGTATCTTAAGTTTTTTGGCGCCAAATCAAAATGGATGTATTTGATGCATAAAATCGTGTTTAAAAAATGGTTTACACATCAACATATAAAAAGCATTTTTAGGGGCATCTAAAGTTTTTTTTGTTTTATTTATTTGCTGTCATATTAAAAAAATTTTTTACTGAAAAAAAAAAAAATTTTTTTTCAAATTTAAATACTATATTGTTTGCTTAATGAATTTGAAGTTTTGGTTGCTGTTTCTAATTTTTGGTTTAAAAAATTTTTGTGTACAATTAAAAAAATAATAAAACAACACTTGTGAGTTTAACATTTTAAATTTTTGTCCTGTTTCACCTACCTTTCGCTTCAGGGGAGATGTTCCACATCGTAATCATAACCTACTAAAAAACCTGTCACTTATGAAGCTGGGTTAGTATTGTCGAACGCTGCTTTTATTTACTTAACCTCAATCATTTGCAAATGTGTTTGTCAAATGAAAAAACAATAGTCTCAAATTTTTTTATTCACTAATTACGAAATGGTTTTGGGACTAGTAAATCAAATCAACCAGAACTAGTAGAAATCAACCGAGTTTGCATTTAATTTTATCGCCTACAACCCGAGCTGATACGACAGATTTCAATGTTCCACGGGGGGAACTTGTAAACAGTGTCACATACAAAAATACAATACCTTACTTCAGGCTGCAATAGCTGCATGTTCCATGTTTGTTGTTGTTGCTGTGGTTGTTGCAGCGATTTCATGCCGGTGACCGTGCGTAAGGCGTTGTCCGTGTCATTTTGCACAATACCGACGTCGGGGTGAACGCCCAATAGATAATTTATCTAAACTACTGATTTTGCTTTATGTATTGTACACCATATATTTCAATATTTGATTAAAATAATTTTTTCATATACCTTAAGCTAGTTTATAATGGTTTTTTAACGCAAATTGCTGTTGCACGATTATACTTTCAATGCAAACTTGAAGCTGCTGAAGGATGATTTATAATTGTGCTTAAAATAGGGAAACGGTAAAACTCACTTTTAGGGTGAACTTTATTGAAATTGCTCATTTGAATGTCAATGACAAAACCGTTTTAAAATAAGTCTTTTGTTTTGGCACATTTAATTATAGTCTGAATGATCGTAATTTTATATCCGTCAAGGTAGATGATTCTGAATAATTGAAGTTCTCGAAGTATTTTGTTTTCATCCGTGACTACACCCCTTACACTGAGATAGATTATAAAGTAAAGTTTCGTGAGCCTGCTTATCCCCAATTTATATTCAAGAGTGAAGTGGTGCATCTGGCTCGAGCAAACACTTTCCGGTGAACGTCTCTATTCACTGGAGTTTATATGAGGGGATTGTGACCTTTCAACTAAGGCTAAAGGTATATATCCAAAGCTACGAGATAAGTTCTATCGTTTTGTCCATTGTAATTGTCATATATGTTGAAATAATGTCAACTTGAAAGTACATCTGTTACCCATTTAGATAATCATGTCAACATATGTAAAATGTTGTTACTTCCTATCTGATAATTAAAGTTGAAATGGGCGTTTGCAAAACTACAATGATTTAACCCAGTTTCCAAAATTAATTTTCACTTTGGACTAAATAAATAAAAACATTGGCATACAGTGACATTAAGCTGACAATTGCGTTAGTGCACGTTTCGTTATAATTCTTTCGGAAATGAACGTACAGAAAAAAATGAGGCTTCACAGCTTTGATCTGAAAGTTTGCAGCAAATTAAAAAGTAAAATTTACGGTTTTGTATGCAAATTTAGGAAAAAATTCATTATTTAATCGCTAAATTAATGTTGTCTTTGTGTGTTCTGAAGTAAACGAGTTCAAATTAAACATGAAGTGAGACTTGACTTCTAATTATAGTATTTCGTGAGATTAGATTTGTGCAGTTGACGGCACTTGGCTTTACTTGTAGATGAATTGTTTTGAAATTTCATAACCGCAGTCTCGATGTTTATTTTCAAAATGTTTTTTCAGCATTGCTTGCTGATTATTAACTGTCTTCGAAATGGGCCAAATTAAAATTAGAAATTGTAATTTACAACGTTTACTTAACCGGTTGCTAGTTAGTTAACCAGATGTTTACTTTATACTCAAGCATGGTGTTACCTTAGAATTATTGTAGCATAGCTAGTTGATATTCTTCAGGAACTTTCTAAATGCTCGCCTCATCGCATATGAAAAATTAAAGTGCGTCAATTTTATTTAACTTGTTGTGATTCCCATCTGCACTGACTCTGGGGGTTATCGTACGTGTTCTACAATCACAATCGTGCATGATATAAATTATAAATCATTTTAAATTGCACACGTTTTGAAAACGATACATTTGGAAAGTTACACCTAATTTTCTCCCGTTTTGTGATCCCAAAAAATGTCACTTTAAGTTGCTTCGCGTGTGGCGTTTTATCTGGTTTCCCTTTTTCTGTTAGCTTTTATATATTTGCGCTTCGTGCTTTGTCAATTTAATGTTTGAATTAACACCAACGTGTAAAAGTGTAGGAAGTAAATTACATTTTTATTAGTAACTTCCTAACCAATCCGCTGTATTGCACCAATAATAATTAATTTATGTCTTAATGGGAAAAAGAATAGCCACTGTAAACTGTAGAGTGTAGAGTTCACGAGTTATCTTTTTAAAACGGACACGCTTGATTATAATCAACAGTGGATGCCACAATCGATTGTTAACAAACACGTGCTTCGTCCATGTTTGGGGGTTTCAATGCATTATCCTTCAATGCATTACTTTCTAGCTCTAGAGGGAATTTTTTTCGCAAATTGGTGCAACAATATAGCGTTAGCCTTAACTGTCATTGTTGTGACAGATTCGTCATGCAAATAATAAGTGATTATTTGTATCTTAAAATATTTATTTCAAGACTTTGTTCGTGGAAAATATACATTCTGTAACACGGTAAGGATGAAAATTCGCGATGTTCGTGACTCCTAACGCTCGCCCCCAGAACTTTTCATTTGCATCGAATTTTCATTCTAATTTTGTTACAGAATATACTTTTTTTTTTAAAAATATGTTTGTCGGATTTGTTTAAGGATTTTGTTCGATAAGTTTATTTGACTCTATTTGTTGTAGTGTAATAATTAGTACGAGGATGAATTTATAAGTACTTAGCCTACTATAGAATTTGCCATGATATTTAAATACCAAATTTTATCTATTTAACATAGCGAATAAGTTGGATGTTCAACTAATTTAAAACCAATCTTTCTTCTCTTTTAATTGTTTTTGGTTTCTGAATTATAATGGTGGATCCATGTTTTGTCCATAATAATAATTCTGTCCAAAAGTTCGAAGAATCTTCTTCAAAACGACTGCATATTTCCTTCGACATTTTTATTCGAACACGCTACTGATCAGCATTTAAGCATTTTGAAATCATTTCGCCGCAAGTTTCTAAATCTCAAACACAGGTTTATAAGAAATGTGCAATGTTCCTGCTATATGACTGAACCCAATTTTTCTATCTTGTACAATCATGTCATGGGCAGAATCATTATTTTTCGCAGTGGACACCGAAATTGGTCTTCCAAATCGGTTTTCATCTTTGACGCCTGATCTTTGTCTCTTAAATTCAGCAACCCAGTTTTTAATAGTGGCATATGTAGGACACTGATCACATTTCAGACATGTCGTTTTGAAAAATTTACAACTTTGTCATTGCTCAACTTAGTAACGATGTTAAATTTTCTCGACTAGAAGGCGTCGAAGCTAACTAGATATCAATCGACCTTCGTATATTACATTAGTGCTCTTTATTACTATATTAACTACTTCAATACGTATACTGTGTGAGTAGTAAAGTCACTAATACGCACTTTACTGGTCACCCTATACACGACGGGGGACCCAAAGTAACAGGAATCGGGTTGTGGTGGGGAGAGAGAGTGGGGGAAGTTATTGTTTGACCAGGTATCCGTTAGGAAGGCGTCTCCTGAGTTAGTGTGCGAAGTTCTGTGGCTGTGAGTGTATCGGTTCATCCGTAGGAATTTTTGTAGCGAAACACCTTTTTCTATTTCGGCGAAAACGTGATGGCCGATTGTCGAGAGCAACGCGCGGCTGTAAAATTTTGCTTCCTGTTGGAGAAATCTGCCGCGAAAACTATTGTAATGCTTAAGTCTGCTTATGGGGATGCTGCTCTAAGTAAAACTAGCGTCTACGAGTGGTTTTACGTTTTAAAAATGGAGAAATGTCAGTTGAAGACCAACCCTGTTCAGGACGGCCCGTAACGTCAAGAAGTGACGAAAACGGCGACAAAATCAATTCTCGTACGTAAAAACCGTCGCTGAACCATTGATCAACTGTGTGACATAAGTAGAATATTATGGAGTTCAATTCAGAGGATTTTATCCGAAGATTTGCACATGAAAAGAGTTGCAGCCAAATTTGTCCCTGGCCTTCACACAGGCGAGCAAAAGGAGCGTCGAGTTCAAGCATGTTTAGAGCTTCAAAATCAGCTCAAAGAGGACCCTGATTTTTTTTTCCAAGGTGATTACTGGTGATAATTTGTGGTGTTATGGATACGACCCCAAAAAAGCAGCAATCAAGCCAGTGGTAGTCACCTGGCTCTCCTCGCTGCAAAAAGCGCACCAAGTGAAGTCAAACATCAAGACAATGCTTATTTGTTTCTTCGATTGCAGAGGTGTTGTGCACACGAAGTTTGTTTCCTCGGGTCAAACTGTTAACCAAAAGTTTTGCTTGGCAGTTTTAAAAAGATTAAGGGAAAGTATCTGAAAGAAAAGGGCAGTCTTTGGTCAGGCACGAATTGTTCCTCATGACAACGCGCCAGCCTACACCGCTCTTTCCGTAAAGCGTTTTGGCCAAAACGGCATGACCAATCGTTCACCGCCCCTACTCACCGGATCTGGCCCCTTGTGATTTCATTTTTTGTTCCCCAGATTTACAAAGGACATGAGAAAGCGTTTTATCACTGTGGAAGAGGTAAAACAAAAATTGCTGGAAAACCTGAAGAGCATCTCGATAAATGAATTTAAAAAATGTTTTGAACAATGGAAGCATTATTTGCAAAGATGCGTTGCCGTCAAATAAAAAGTGATTAAAATTTGGTGTGAAAATATTAATAAATAAAGAAGTTATGACAAAATTCTCGTTTTTTTGGGCCCCCCTCGTATGCTATGTTGTATTACTTACACATAATAGTATTGGTTGAACCGATGAACCTGTTGTGCGTTTGGTTAGTATCTTCGATAGCGTTAGAAGCAGTTTTGAAGTGGCTGGACGACTGAGTTGGTAGAATGTCGAAAAGATTTATTTTGATGCAGATCAAAATTGTGATGTATCAGAATACAAAATTCTTATCATTTTGGCTCGTGGGCTATGAATTGTTCGAATTAATTGAACGGCTGCTGTTGTTTGTCACTCGCCCAACATAGCAATTTTACTTCATAATAATAATTTCGGACAACAGAAAAACACCAAAAACTGCACCAAAAACTTTACTCCGACACGTGTTTCAATAGCTAAGCTATCATCGTCAGCGTTACCGATACTGCTGACGATGATAGCTTAGCTATTGAAACACGTGTCCGAGTAAAGTTTTTGGTGTTTTTCTGTTGTTAAATACACGCTGCAGTTAGTGTTCCTTTCCTTTGAATAATATCGGAAATAACACTGTCATCACTCACTTGCTTAACTCAATTAATGATTATTATTACTTCTTTCATTCTTTATGTGTAGGATATCTTTTTTGGACAGATTATAGGTTATATTTTACATTGTTTTCAGTGTTAGTTGGTTTGACGTAGAAACTTGGAAATTTGTATTTTAAAGTTATTGAAGATTAACCTCCAGCAATGAAATAATTATTTCTGTGTATTTTGGTTAGGGTCTCTTGTTGACTCAACCATTTGGTGTTGTATTTTCTAGGGACCGTTCTGTAATAAACTAAAATCAATTACTCAATTGGTTAAGTATACTGCCTTTAAAGCTTTAATAAAATTTCATCTTTTTACAGAATATGTGGTAGAAGGTACAATATAACTATTAATTATTATTGTTGTTGAACCTTTAGAACTATGTATGCATCAATATTATAAAAACCTCCCCCTCTGTAAATTCTCTAGAATATGTCTCTTTCCCCTTTTGCTGTATTTCAAGTTTTATCTATGCTTGTTGCTTTCCCTAATTTCATATTTTAATTCTTTTTTTATTTCTTGTTTCTTTATTTTTGTTTTTCCTCCTCTTTTCTAATATTTCAATGCAATGTTTCTTATGTTCCCTTTTCTCTATCTTATTTAAAAAATCTCCTCAGTTCAGATTATACGAGGATATATTGAAAAATTCTTAGCCTACTATAGAACCAAACAAAATTTCAATGTCAAAATATTTTATTACTCAACATATTCTCCTCTTAATTGGATACATTTATTACAGCGAACCTGCAACGTCCCTAGATGTTTCTTCTTGCTCTGCAAACCAGACCTCCACAGCTTCTATTACCTCCTTGTTGGAAGAAAATGTACGACCTTTTAAACTTTTTTTCAGTTGAGGAAAGAGGTGATAGTCGGACGGAGCCAAATCGGGTGAATAAGGGGTGTTCTAGTAATTCAAACCCTAAATCACGAATTTTTGCATGGCAACATGAGATTTGTGTGCAGGGGCGTTGTCCTGCAAAAACAAAACACCTTTGGATAGCTTTCCGCGTCTTTTCTCTTTAATATTTTCCCGTAGAGTGGTCAGTAATGTCGAATAGTAATCTCCAGTTATTGTTCTACCCTTATCCAAAAATCAATCATGATTACTCCATGGCAATCCCAAAAACTGAAGCAAGAACTTTTCCAGCAGATTTTGGACACGAAACTCTTAGGTCTTGGAGAACCAGAGTGTCGCCATTCCATCGATTGTTGCTTTGTTTCTGGATCGTAGAAATGTACCCAAGTCTCATCCATAGTAACAATTCGGTTTAAGAAGTCTACATCGTTTTCAAATCGAGCACAGATCGAACGCGATGCTTCTACCCTTGCACGCTTTTGGTCAACATTCAAACATTTGGGGATCCATTTTGCAGCAATTTTTCTCATGTCCAAATTGACGTGAACCATATGATGAACGCGTTCGTATGAAATATTCAGTGCTTCAGATATCCGTTTTAGCCCAATTCGACGGTCTGATAAAATCATGTCATGAACTGCATCGATATTTTCGGGGACTGACACAGAAACTGGCCTTCTCGATCGGTCATCATCTTCAATGGAAAATTTACCTCTTTTGAAGCTTGCATTCCAATTTTGACGGTCGCATACGAAGGACATTGATCACCAAGGGTATTAAGCATATCTTCGTAAATCTGCTTACCTCTTAACCCTTTTAAATACAGGTACTTGATGATGGCTCGATACTCCAATTTTCGATTTTCACAATTTCGGTGGACATCTTTTTCATTTAATTTATTGCGTGACTCTGGTTTACTTTTTGACGTCAAACTTTACACTGACACTTCTAATAAGTTATTGTTCGTTGCTATGGTAACGCAATATTTTGTTTATGCAAGGAACTGGTCTAGGCTAACTAGATATCAATACATCCTCGTATACTTCTCTATTCCTACACTTTCTATTTTCAATCTGTTCCTACCCTATTAAATTTTCGCATTTTTCCTTATTCTTCTATCTTTTCTTATTTCCTTACAAAGTTCTACTACCTTAACCTGATTTTCTCTTGTCTTTATCTTAAACCTCTCTATGGTTTTTGTCCAAAACTAGCTTTCTCTCCATTCTTTTTATCCCATGTTTCTTATTTCTGTTATCATTGCGTTCTCTTCTTTACTTCTTCCTTCTTCCCATGTCGACCCATTGTTATTTTTTTCTTCTTTTAGTTCATTTTGGTCTTCTCCAGAATCTTCGTACTAGTACTTTATGACTGACATTTTGTTAATTAAGTTTGTTAGACACTAAAGACGATAAGTTTCTAAGGTTTTAGAGTTAACTTTGAACACCCCTAGTGAGTCTTGGGAGCAGTATGCTCTATACATGGTCATGCCACTAGATTGGGTTTGTTTTGCAGTGTGCCTTTCAAAAATAATCATTTAATTTGACTGATCTGTACCTTCGATATTCACATTTCTTAGCAGAGGGTTGCAATTCTTTTGTCATGTCATAAACGCCCGCCATATCAAACTACATTTAAACTTTTTGACTCATGCATACCTTATTATGTTCCTGATATCAAGTCGAAGCCACAATTGCATTTATTGTCCTTGTATTACAATGACAGTTCATTTTCTCAAAGTGACAAATGAAGATAAAAGTGAATGACTCATGCACACACACCTGCATAAAAATAAGAAAATTGCCAGTACTTGACATCGACACTGTATCTTAGACTGTGTTGCATCAAAGAAGGTCGCAAATCATTGATCCCTGTTGGGTTCAGCAAGTGTCAAAAAACAAAGGTTGCACCGTCTGGGGTTGAATGCTAATCAATAACAGACTTTTACATCCAATTTGTTGGTTGCTTGGCGATTGGAAAGCGATAATGTAACTCAAATTGACAGTCAAATGCAGAAAGCAAAAAATAGAAGTTTTGTTATTTTTCTTCTTTGCCTGTGGTCTTTGTCTGTGTTTTGGATGGTATTGGGAGTTTTTTTTTGTAATAATGAGGGGCAAGTGGAGGAACAAGAGACAAAAATGATGGCTAGAACAAAGTCGATTGAGTCAAGAAAAGAAAGCCAACTTCAGAGCAAAAACCATAAACTCAACCAAAAGCGGAACTCAATCTCAGCAATCTATCAGATCGGATCCGGTAACGCCACAAGAATGATACTTTCCAGTATTGTTCTCACTACTGTGCTGCAATTTGCAACGGGCCACACGAAGTTCTGTTCTGATTCTGACAACATCGTCCCTGACGTAGATCCCAAAGGATAATCACTCTCTGCATTGCCTGTTAGCGCCAATTCTTTCACTCAAAGTCTGGACACTCACTTGGGATAAGGGACGCTATTGCTTGTGGAAGTCTCTGTTTTGGAATATGATACTCTGCTTTCAAAACACTATTCTCTACTCTTTGAAGTCTCCATTTCTTGCAAATGAAACATATTGTAAGGCAGAACACCGAGTGAGGAAAACACTGCAAAAACAGACGGAGTCGAAACGGGCATGAAGAAAAGAGACTGGCAGAGAAACAAAAAAGAGGGAAGAAGATAACAAGAAGAATCCAACGGGGGAAGAAGGAAACAATAACAAGAATGGAAGAGGAAAGATAAGAAACAATAAGTTCATTTTAGTTCTGATGTACATTGTTATCATTTACCATCATTTTGGGTTTTATTTTGTATGCGATTGTTGCTAACCGAATTTCACCCTGCATAAAAATTAATTAGCCCTCTGAAAAATCGCCTGGCATCTTAAACCTTTTTTGTCTGTTAAATTAAAATAATTATATATTTACTAAGGAAACTCCGGTGGTAACCCTTTTACTCCTTTAAATAATTTTTCCAAAATCAAAACGCGTTTATATTAGCGTTAGAAGAATTATTTATATTCCTACGATATCAGGATATTATTTATTTAATAATTTAATATAACTTTTTTCTAATTTTGACATAGGTATAAAGTGACTTTTTCATAATCAAAATAGAAGTCAAAATATTCACTTTTCGTAACTAGTTACAAAAAATAAAACTTTAATTAAACTCAATTACACATTCGTGATCATATCATGCGTTTTATCACTGGTTACATCATAAGTAGTCGCTTATATATTTTTAACACGTCCTTTCACTTTTACGTCTAGAATCAATTTCCAACATTGTTTTTATTAATTTGCATTTTTAGACCAAATATAATAATAAAAGTTTAAATCTTGTTGTTGGTAATAATAAGATCAAGTTTTTATTGTAATCTATGTTGGAGTTGTTTACGTAACCCATAAATTCAAAAGTTTAAATTGAAAGATTTAATAAAACAAGAATTTCTTTTTTATTGTACATTAACGAGTTTCTAATAGACATGCTATGGAAGAATTGATTCAATTATTATTACAGTTACCACAAAAAAAAATTTAAACTTGGACCAACACCACAATTTCTATAAACAACATTTTGCAACATTGTGGCTTAAGAGGCATCATTTACAATTCGACCCAAATTAAAATCTGGGCTTTTGCTGGCCAGGGTAACAGCTCAAGTTATTTCTCGTATCCAATTGCGCACAACCCGCGAAGTAGAATAGGGGCGTTGTCCTTTAACAACAAAAATACATTATGAAAATGTTAATTCAACAGATCCCGAACTATTTTGGAGAAAGTATAGTGAAATAAGAATACTTACTTGTTGGAAAATATAATCTTCGTCTGGATAAAACACTTCGACTGAAGGTTTCATAATAGTTTCCAAATATCTAAATACGCAGCAGAATCAAGACGTCCATCGATAGCCCAACAAACTCCTGGACCCGCGCGCTAACCCAACCCCACATTCACAGAAAAATAACCACTTCGTTTTTAGGACATATGTGATTATTTTCGTAACGAGTTCCTTCCATTCTAAAAACTTTTAGTGGTCCATCGTTGCGGCTATTGAACTTTTTCGTCGCTAAAAATCACTCGATTCCAAAATTCCAAAGGTTCGTTCACATATCGCCTTGCAAATTCCAGACGACTCTCATATTTTCGTCACTGAGAACTTCTTTCGCAGCAGCATTATACTTCTTTATTCCCATCTCCTTTAATCTTTTTGTGCAGTTATACGGCATCCGGGAAAATGTGTATCTGCTATAGCCCTGGTATGTAGCAAATGGTTGTTCTGTTACGTAATGAAACAACTCGAGATCTTGAGCACGTGTAGATACTTTAGGTCTACCACTTCCGATGGCTCTTTCCAAAGTGTGTTCAAGATTCCATTTTACACACCTACGGCCCCCGCTAATTCCGAAACAATCCGCGCTTTCAAATCAGCACCGAGAGAGGTGGCATTTCACAACACTTGAAATTTTAAACTAAAATGGAATTTACATTTCTTACTTTATTTATTGGTTCACACTACCCTTTCTCAAACAGTAGGTAATTGTTTATTTATTACATACTTCTAATGACCAATGTAACAACCCTTAGAGCAATATGACCAAAGGAAGTAAATTAAACAAGCAAGGATATTCTATTGTTATTGAAACTTATTCAAAAGAAAAGCCATTTCCTTATAATGCTAATGGACAGGATTTTCTTTAAGTATTAAGATTACAATAGAGGACTTATAAACTTCGAAAATATCTAATTATAAATATTTACACTGCAATTGCACTTTCCTTAATAATTTCTTAGCAATAACATACACTTTTAAGTTGTCATAAATTTGATATGATATAAATTTGTGTTTCTAATATTACATCACAAACTAATCTTTATTCGCCAAAAATTGTTGCTTAAGTTGTAAAGCTTCGTACACACCGAACAACAAACCGAGCAACAAACATAACAACGAACCGAAAGTCAAACAGAACGACAAACGATCTTTTATGATTTCCACAATCCGAACAACAAACGGAACGTTTGTGCTGTTCCATAATTATTTTCAGTAGTTTTCAGTTCATATATATTTATTATGAGAAGAGAAAATTGCGGAAAATTAGAAGATAGTGCCAACCAAATTTTTACGCAGAAAAAGAGTAAAAATTTTAATTTTTTTTTTTTTTTTTTTTTGGTGGGGTTTTTCCCAAAGACAAAGGGACACATTTTTCGCACTTAAACACTGATTAATTTAAAACATTTTTCTTCTGTCAACTCCATAATATTACCTAAAACACAACAAACCCACAAAAGGGAGGACAAAAATAAATATTTATTCTCCCGCATAAGTTTGTTCGCCGTTTTGTTTAGATTCTCCATTTTGCAAAAAAATAGGGTCGCTTTTTTTTGATGGCGGAGAAAAAACCACAGTTGCGGGAACGCCGCAAACCGTTCGTGGAACAATCAGGACTTGCGAATCTGTTCTAAAATTCGTCGTTCAAATAAATCTTCCGTTTGCCCTTGGGTTCGTTGTTTTTTTTGTTCCTCGGTTTGTGGTTCGGGGGTGTACGAGGCTTTACAATAAAAATATTAATATGAACTAATATTATAAAAGGGGGTTATGTAACTATAATTAACGACTTAACGTTACGTTAGTAGATTCCATTTACTATTTACACATATTTTCTTGGAACATTCGATAATTAACTATCGGGATATGATGACCCTATGCTTCGCAGGTTGTGCCAATTGGATTCAACAAATAACTGGAGCTGTTACCCTGGCCCGCACCCTTTTCGTTGGGCCGCTTACTGTTACCGAAGACAACAAGGGCCAAATTTCCGTAACCACTAATCCCGATACCCATGGAAACGATTAAATTAATTATATGAACCTGACTCAATGAGCGACGCCTCCAAGAATGTATTCACCCCCAAAAAACAAAAAACAAATTAAACAACGGTATAAAAAAAAAAAAAAAAAACTTAATTATAACTTATGTAATAAATTCTTGTCAAAAACTAAATATATACGTTGACAATAAGAATGCCTATATTTTTTTATTTTAACACCTTTTATATTTACTACAATAATAGGTAGATTTGGTTAAAAAAATAAGTAATAATCAGTCAACCCAAATAACCATGTTTAGTTTTTGATTTAATTTAAAAGTTATTGCTTGTAGACGTTTTTAAATCAAAATTATTTCTAATTTTATTTTGTAAACATTTCCTAAACAAAATTTTGATTCGATAATTAATCGAGCTATGGTGTTTAATTAGCATACCTTCAAATATATTCTTAAAGAAAAAATTAAGTAAGCAACGTAAATTACCTATTTTCTAAAACGTGCTTAGTGTAATGATTCATTCTACAGTCCTTCTATAAGATAACCCCTGCTGAGACTACCTGCTGTTAGAATTGTAAATGATACCCTTAAGCCCCTTCACAATGTGCAAACTTTTGTTTACAGAAATTGTGGTGTCCAAGTTTTAAATTTCATGAGTGTACACAATGATACAGCAAAAATAACACATGGCGGCGTGGAAATCTGCATTAGAACGTTATATAAATATAACCTAAATATGTATACATAAAGCAACTTGAATATTTTTCAAAAAAAAAAAAGAAAAAAAGAAACAACAAAATTAGGAAACCTAAAAGGAACAACAAAATTAGGAAAAACACACCTTCAATTCTAACCCAAAGTTTGTATCAGCTGACTAAAAAATTACCGAATATCAAAGAAAATTCCATGGCCTACCCATCTCAGTTTTTATTTGAAATACTAATTGGATACCCATTGTGAAGTAATTTTATTTAAAAATATTATATTTTAAATAGGGTCGAATCAATTAAACAGTAATCGAAAGTGATCTTTCGTGTTATCAAAAATTTAATTAGTTTTTCATTTATTTGTAATTTACTCTTTTTTCACATTCCGTTCGTAATTATTTTTAATTAAATTTTAATTATTTTATTTTTTCTAGTTTAATTCAATTTGCATACTATTCTACTTATAACATATTAGTTATTTCATCCATTTTTACCTTTAGTTTAACCTATTCCCACATAATTATTCGCACGATAAAGAATGTTTAATTGTATCAATCGTGTTGAAATCGAATTTTAATGCATGCACCTACTATTAAAGAAGTGAAAACATTCGATCTTAGGAATGTTGGTCTAATATGTTTACGACATAAATATGTTTTTTTTTCAAATTTGTGAATATATTTCACCAAAGTATTTTAACTATTTGTTTATAATGAATACGTAGTATTATTTTTTAAATAATTTTACAGTTATGTGCAATTCGAGTAGGATGCTTCTGCCTACGTGGTATTTTAAACTGGATATAGTTGTTTCTTCATATTTCTATACTATAAATAAATACGATACACCAAATGAATACAAAACAGTTACAAATAAAAGTTTGGACATTACGGTACCATGCAAGTGGGGAATAGTGGTCGTTACAAATATGGAAAAAAAATCGGTTTAATTAAAAAGAAGTTGAAAGTTCAATCACTTTAACTGTGATATGAGAAAACAAATAATTAGTTCTGATTACTTAGGGGTAGTATGTTGGTTAAATTAGAAGAAAATTGGTATGTACGTTATATTTAGATTGTTATAATAAACTATTTACTATATTTTACAAATATACTAAAAAACACCTTTTTTTATCATTTAATAATTTTTGTTTCTTGCTTACGCGATCAAGATATGAAAAACCGAAAAATTTAAGACAAACTAATGAAAAATTGATACTTTATTCAGTATAGAATTTACAGTATATGGTCATCTAACTTCAGGTGACCTTTTCTTTCTAATGCGAGTGTCATTTGCGCACTGGGGAAAGAAAACCGATAAATATAATCTTTCATGTTGGCAGTCATTACCGTAGTTAATATTCTTTGCTAGCACTGTGATTTGTTAAAATTCCCTAGATTGTGGGTTGGCAGTACTAATTTAATAATATTATATGCCATGATATACCTATAGTACCAACCACAAAAAATTAAATCTCCGGTGCTTTTGATAAAATTATTTAATAATAATTTTTTTTCTTTTAAATTTGTCAGCATACAAAATATTGTTCGTTACACGCCAAAAAATTTTCAGGACTAGTATCCCAAATAACTATTATTATTATTATTAATTGTTAAGTATTTTTTCATGGTTTTTCAAGAAATCTTTCTAATTTTATTTTGTTAAAAGCTTTGGGTTTTCTCACGTTAAATCTAGGAATTCTTTTCAAAAAATTAATTTCCCGACAAACATTAAAAAAACTTTTGCGGTTCAACTGAAGTAATTCCACAAAATGATTTACAGGGATTTAGTAAGTGGTTATCAATTACCTTTTCGTGTTTCTTCGTAAAAACTGACTTTGTTCCCAAAATAATTTCTTCTTTATTACTGAAGCAACAATGTATTCGAAGATTAGATGGAGTCGAAATAGTAGTTGTAGTTTCCAACGTTTTGTTACCTATTGTAAGAAGCTTCATCAAGTCAAAAACTGGATAGATCGTAAAACTTGAAACAAGCAAACAAAAACTTACTGAAGCATACATAAAAGTTTTAGTACCACACATTTGAATGTTGTTGAAACATAAATGATTTCTTGATTATTCGTTTCTTCATTGAAGTTTGGTTTAAGCTCTATTAAACATATAAAGAAAAATAAGAATTTCATTTTAAAAAATGGGTTTTTTGAGTATATTAGAAATTTACGATTTTGCACAAAAAACTGTGGGTTACCATTTAAAAAGTTTGTTGTGACGTCATTCCCGTGAAAACCAGAGGCAATACCGTAATGTCGACAGGCTGAAAAGATGTCCTCCTCAGAAATAAAATTGATGGGTCTGAGTTTTTTTTTTAAATCAACGATGTGGCTGCAATTGGCTCTGTTTCGTCGGAGTTGGCCCACTCAATATTAATAAAACTATCAAACCTGTAATATATTTGAAACGTAACTAATGCTAAAATATAAAAATTTTTGAAACCGGATTAGTATTTCTTGTGATTACCGCGTCTATTATGCAAACTATTGCGATGAGTAAAATTGATCTGGCTGCTCACAAATCAACTTATAGCAGTTTCGTACACATTTAAAGCTTTTCGCTTTTTCTTCAAAATTTTGTTTTTGTTTACTCAATCTTGATTCTTTTCATAGAGTTTGCTTTCCTGAAACAAATCTTGTTTATCTTTATGTAGATTTAAGTTAATTATTAAGAATCTTACCTGTGCGACCTATATCGGTAAAGTTCCGTTACGTCAAGAAGTTTTTTTGTGATTGTGAGATACAAACAATAACTGATGTAAGAAAATACATAAATGGAACTCTGTGAGGTTTTCTGTGTACTAAACATTTATTTTCTGTCAAGAAAAACTTTTGAAAACTTTCTGGTGAAAAAGGTGTACACAAACAATTAATTACTGTGGGAAATTAAGAGATAATATTTATTAGTCATTTTGAAGGGTTGTGAATCATAAAAAAAGTATAAGAAAGCCCTCAAATTTAAGAAAGCTCTAGTAATTGGCATGAATAAGAAAATCTAAGGCTATATGACGTCACCGTCTGTCAAATAGTCACCGTAAAGCGAAAGACCGTAAACATATTAACATTTTTTGTTCAAACTTTTACAAGCTTTCGTTTGATACCAATATTTTTTTTACCATTTAAAATTAAATTTTGAGGTTTCTAGAAGTTTCTTTTGTGATTAAGTTATTTCCCAAATTCCGCAAAAATCGGCGTCAATTTGCATAAAAATCAAAGGCCAGTTACAAACATGTTTTAATTTATATCCGTCATTTTGTAGGTAGGTTAGTTGGTTAATATTTGTAATTTTTGTTGGTACCAATTCGTAAAAACTAGGGTTTTAGTTTTAATTTAATACAAAGTGTGTATTTAAAAATTAAACATTTCTTTTATGCGTGTATTTTCATTAAGTTTCTTAACAAAGATGTTAAACAATTGGAACAAAATATTGTGAATAGTTATTGTTATTTTTCGAATTTTTAAAATTATGGATTGGAGATGCTAGCCACTTAATACGTTAACATTAGTCAATTTGATTGATTATTTGATTGAACAAAATTATTTTCTACCCTGAGATTAAGATTATTTTGCCATTCTAAAATCATATTTAAATCATATTAACATCAAAAACATCACATGTATTGAGTGACTGTCACGGTTGTTCAACTATTTTAATGGACAATGGGCTATGATAAATCAAAACAATTTATACAACGTTGCTTTATTTGCAAAGAATTTGGCTATAGGTTTTTATGAAAAGTTTGAGAACCACTGACAAATTCGACAGAATTCAGAAATGTTACACCGTGTTAATAACTTTTGAGCACAACATGCTTGCGTAGCTAATGCAGGTCAGCAGTGTGAACAATTTCTTGAATGATTTGTTCTCATTTTTCGTTGGAAATAAAATGCTGACCTTTCAATTCTAATTTATTTGTGGGATAGTAGTTACTTTTATTTAATGATGTTTGCAACCAGTTTAAATATTTCCACATCTATTAAAATCACCCTGTATGGGATCCACAATCCTGGGACGGGACATTTTCATATTTTCATCAAGACCATATGGTCTCTGGCGAAACTTTTGGTTTCGAATTTACATACAAGTAGCTACAAAAAGAGGGAAAATAGAACACTTTAGGATTTGTTCGACCCGCCACGTAATAAAATATGTGTAAAAACTTAAGCCTAAACACGATCGATCGCCCCGAGCGTTATTTATCTAAAAACTACAATCAATCCTAATTTTGTTGAATTTTATTATGTGGTGTCCATGCATTTGAATTTCTAATATAATTAGCTTTATTAAGACAAATTACCCATGTTTCCATTCAACTTACTTGAAACAATTCTTAACACCATTAAGAACGCCATAAATACAACAAAAAATAAAACATTTGTACACACTTCTTTTTTCTCTTTGTAACAGAACGAACTTTAAGCCTACTTGCAGTAAATGAATTCACAAAACTGCTCTAACTTTATCAATAAGAAAAATTTAATTTTACTTCCAGCACCACCAATACTGTCAGCCCAATTTCTTTAACTTATGTTAAAGAAAAACTTGATTTTAACCTCTTTTCATTAATGTATATGTTGATGATATTATCACATGTATTCTAAAAACAAACGTTAATACAACATTACACATTTTTAACGGATATGATCAAAATTTAAATTTTACATGTAAACTGGAGAATAATGGCCAAATTTCCTTCTTTGATGTTATGCTGATTAACAATGGAGATAATTCCCCTATTTTTACCAATTGGTATATGAAACCTATGTCCTCCAATAAAATTCTGAATTACTATTCAAAACATTCGCACAAACAAAAAATTAACGTTATAAAAAGCATATACCTTAAAATTACTAAATTAAGCAGTCCTATTTTTTATGATGATAATAAAAAACGTTTTCTTAATATAATAAAAAAAAATAATTATCCAAAAAAATTGAGCCAATTAATATTTTCACATAACGGACTCAATAATTCTACTAACCAGGATCTAATTCTAAATATTAGTTCTAACGTTGATTTAAACCCTAAACACTATGTCCAATTAATTCCTGGTTTATCTAATAGATTAATATCATTGTTAAAAAAAGATGATTTAATCTTAGTCCTGTATAACAAGAACACAATATACAATTCCATATATCCAAAATTAAAAGACAAAACACCTAACCTAAAAATCAGGATTAACGTATAAATTACTATGTAATAAGTGTGCCAAAGTATATGTGGGTAACACTAAACAGAATTTAAAAAATAGGATCAATTCATAAATACAATTGCAAAAACAAAAGTGAAGACACATGATTATCAGTACAGTAAAACGATTGATTTCTGAGATGATCTTCATCAACGTTTTCAATTATAATGTTAATTTCAAGAACGATACATGTAACCTAAGTAATATACAACGTGTCTAAGATAAGGATGCCCACTATGGGGATCTCGGAAATGGTAAGAGATGGAAGGTCGGTTACATGGAACAAAAGTTGCGCATTTGAGGGGATGTATTTATAGTCTTTGAAGAACTCTGATATCTCTTTTAGTCTTTGAGATATTTGAAAAAAATTAAATTTTCTGATTTTTGTTTTTATTTTTTTCTGACGTTATTTAAAGGGATATCAAGAAAAGAATAGCACATTTTCATTACCACTTTTCTAGCTCTACCTAATGGTTTTATCCAACTTTATTTTTTAAATACACGAAAAAATATTTTTTGCCATATTTAATTTATTCCTAGATACTGAATTCAACAATATGTCACACTTTATATTTTTGAGACGTTTTGGATGAGAAAATTAATATTCAATGTAAAATATTGAAAACGTACAGTACCGAAACATTAGAAAACCGTAAAACTAATCTTTGTAACATTTCTTCGTTTTCAATATCGTTTCCATAAATGTAATTTTTAATGTATCTCTAAGGGAAAAATCCAAAGGATTGGAGAACGGGCTAGCCACAGTACATTTGCATAAGTGCCAATACATCTTTCTGGAAATCTAACTGACAAGTATTCTCTGACAACTCTAGAATTATGTGCTGGTGCACCGTCCTGCATAAACCAACAACCTTCAACTTCTTGGATAGACAAATCATTCAAAGCTATCTCTAATTCATTTTGGAGTAAAATTTGGTATCGTTCAGAATTTAAGGATTCGTGGTAAATGAAAGGACCTATAATTTGAGTACCAAATATAGCAGCCCACATATTAAATCGAAACGGTGTTGGTGTTTGACCGTTTTGTACAACCGTGGATTTTCTCTTGCCCAATAATGAGCATTTCTACGATTAAAAATTCCATTAGTATTAACTCTGCTTTCATCGGACCATATTATTTTATTCGGAAAATATTCATTCTTGACATTGACGTGTATACCATTCACAGAATATTCTACGTCTTTCTGGGTCACTTGGTCGAAGTCCTTGGCAGATTCTAAATTTATATGGATGTACTTTCTCCTTCTTTAGAACGTAATGAGCTGTCGAATGGGCTATACCAGTTGCCTCTTCAATGTTCCTAGTAGAAACCTCTGGATTTTTCGTTACAGCTAATAAAACAGTATTGGCTCTTTCTTTATTGCAAGGTTTTTTGCGAGATTTTATAGGTTTTTGGAACGCACCATATTTTTTTAGAATAACTGCTAATCTGCAAAAAGTTCTTTTGTTAGGTTGACGCCTTTCTGGATATTTGTTTAAATACATTCTTTCGGCTTCAGAACAATTACGTTGACACAAAATGTAACACGTCAGTATGTCGAATTTTTGATTATTTGAAAAATGTTCTCCTACCATATTGTTTTTAGGTAAACCAAAAGGTAATTCACTCAAAGACCACCAAACAAACGTAATATGTACAACAATCAATTATGACAGTTATGAAAACAAAATGCAAAGCCAACTTATTTTTATCAAATGCAACAGTACGAGGGAGATGTATTTTAACTGTTTAATTAACAGTATTTTCACTAAATACATACTTGTGAGTTATTTTATTCGCAACAAGAATTAGAAAATGAGAAAACATAATTTTATAATAATTTTAAGGTTTTTAATATTTCTAGTATTAGTTTTAACTGTACTTTTCGATGTTTTACATTGAATATGAATTGTCTCATCCCAAACGTCTCAAAAATATAAAGTGTGACATATCGTTGAATTCAGTATCAAGGAGAGAATTAAATATGGCAAAAAATATTTTTTCGTGTATTTAAAAAAATAAAGTTGATGATGGTTGCTAACAAACGAAACGTTGTATCAAAAATGGGTAAAACCATTAGGTAGAACTAGAAAAGTGGCAATGAAAATGTGCTATTCTTTTCTTGATATCTCTTCAAATAAGGTCAGAAAAAAATAAAAACGAAAATAAGAAAATTTAATTTTTTTCAAATATCTCAAAGACTAAAAGAGATATCCGAGTTCTTCAAAGACTATAAATACATCCCCTCAAATGCGCAACTTTTGTTCCATTTAACCGACCTTCCATCTCTTACCGTTTCCGAGATCTCCATAGTAGGTATCCTTATCTTGGGCACGTTGTATACAATGATCTTATATCTACAATTAAAACAAAAAACTAAATAATTAACAGAAGATCTACCCAACACCAACACTAAAATTAATAAATAACAATAATTGAACTAATCTACTAATAAATAAAGAAACTGAAATAAGAATCTCAATTAACAAAAATAATAATTTCTTTTATCAATAGGTTAACCTTGACCAAGAATTTTATAGTGACGCTTTCATATTTATCTGCAACAACACTAGTTAAAAATTTTATGTTCATTTTATGTCGTTAGTTCTAAAGTGAAATATGTTTCTGTATTAATTATTTGTTTACGAATTTTAAATTACCCGTTTTTACATCATATATGGTGGAACCAGAGCTTTTAATTATACATTTTTAGTGGAAAATTTGACTTCTAATTATTTATTTTAAGGTAAGACACGTTTTCGGTCTTCTTTTTTTCCTACTTTTTATACAAAATTATCTCTACTTAGTTCTTAATTTTCTTAGTTAATAATTGTTAAATTTATATACTAATTTGTTCAATGGTATGTAAATCAATTGTATTAATTTCTGATTTTCTTTTTAATAAATAGGTCTTGATACAGGACAGCCTTGTCCTGACAAAAACGTTGACCGCAAAAATTTCATGGGGTTTTTATTAGTTCTAAATAATTCACTCCACTACCACTCCGACCAGAAGGTCCCAATCATTGGAATATCTATAATTGTTGTAAATTATGTGATCTACAACAACGGATTCGTAAGGAGTTAAATAAGTCGATTCTTTAATTATTATAACCAACTAAACATAGGCCAAAATAACAACCGTTAATCGCGTACTGTAAATTCGCAAGAAATTGTACAATAGAATCACTGGATAGCTTGTTTCGTCCTTTTGGGACTCATCAGGAGTGAGAGAACTCGAGTGCAATCTTAGTTTTTTATTATCTTTCTTTCACTAGTTACATCTAATACTGGAAGTTTTGATTTTACGGATTCTTTTACTTAAACATTAAAATCTAGCATCAAATGTATTCGTTTACCATTATATTGTGATATAACGCGAGCTTAATTAGTTTGAATCTTGACATTTTGAGCAGCTCGTTCAATTATCTCGCATTCTATATAAATAGAATTTGCATAATTTGCACTTTAATTTATGTTGACGCGAGTTTACATAAATATTCAAACTGTGCAAAATAAATACCAAAACGTATGTGAAAACTAAACAATTCAAATAAATATGCTTTCACCCGCAATTCTTGCAAATATTTAATCTGTATCATTTTCTTGTTGGTTTTGTTTTAAGATTTTTTAGAAAGTGTTTTTAATTCAAGTAAATGTAAAGCGTGTGATAAATTTAGCGTGTAAAGAACTGTAGGTATCTATTGTTACTCAGGTTACTCTACATATAGATACATTTTAATTGTACATACAGGAACCTGTTGTATTATTCTCATTTTGGTTTGATAACGTTATGCATAAAAAACTACAAGTTAATATTGATTATTCATACCGAACTGGATTTTATTAGGAGAACAAATGCAACTAAGTGACGAAAGCTAACTCATATTGAATTGAAGACACACTGCAAGAGAAGGCTAATTCTTACGATGGCGATAAACGTAATACGTATTTATTAATTAGTATCATTGGTTATTTTGTAAGCTTTTTGAACATCTCATACACCCCTTCAGGGCTTCGGAACTCTAACACCTTGAGAAAAGTTGTAAGTTAGGAAGTGCTTCAACTTTTAACTGACGCTCTTTTGATGTACGTAATGGATTGAAAAACAACAAAATAAACTACTGATCGAATTCGGAAATGTTAACGACGTTACTTGCCACAAAATGTCAGACGTAATATCGAATGGAATGACACTATTATAAATGACAAGGACAAAGACACTTACGGCAACGACGACGTTAAATTGACTAACAAGACGTAACAACTTTAATCTGCATAGTAATTTCCAAGGAAACGGAGATTTCTTAAATTTAATTTTCCGAGAAATTAGTGACTTATTGGACGATGGTTTTGCGAAAATGAATAAACAGTTTCCCAGTACTGTTAATTTAAATGATTATTAATTATAATTATGCACACTGACGAATGCAACACAAACAAGCACTTTTTGTTGTTTGATATGCCATAGTACTTTGTAATGTTGAGCAAATGTTCTAGTAATATGGAAACTAAGTACCCCTGTTATTAAACGCAACTATGCGTGAAATGTATTAAACAATTTGCAATTATTTACTTAAACGCTAAAATTCCGTCTCTCCCACAAAACCACACGACCGGATCGATGAGCTCGTCCTACAAGAGTTTCGCTGATATCTGGGGAACTCTAAAAGAGGCTGTTATGGCTGTGTGTATCGGTGTCTGGAGTGGAATTTATTATGCAACTTGTGATGGTTTTTGAGGAATAACACCCTTGCGGAGACGTTAGATGTTCTTTCTTTTTATCGACTAAACAAGTGTCGTTTACTACAGATTTTAAAGGAAATTTTCTGCAGCAACTAATTTTATTTTGTTTTTATAACGTAAATCTAATTTGCATTTTTATGTCGGATTTCAAAAGTGGATTTTGTTAACGAGAAAATGCATTGTAATTATAGATAGAATCTGTTTAGGGATACCATCCATCACGTTATAATAACCTCCTGTTACAATATAATAACGAATTTAAGTATCGCAAATAATTTTGAATAACGTCACGAAATAATAAATTTTTGTATGTACAAGTGTTCAATTGCAAGAGAAACTTTTCTCTAAACTTTTAACAACAGCCACAAATTAACTTGGTTGTGTTAAATAGCATTATTTATCCGTTCTGTCAATGAATGAAATATACATTATTTCATTCATTGACGGAACGGTATGCCACGGATGGATTAGTTCGTCTTCGGAAAGCGTTTGGTTTAGGAAAACTTTCAAAAACCTGTCCATGCTAAGCGATACGAACCCTAGCATACTTTTATTATACTGGGTGAATCGGGAGTAGCGCACTAAACTCTAGGAGTGTATTATACAAGTGAAAATAATGTAAAAAACTCATATGTTCTTATCCGATTTTCATTTGTTTTCAAGTTATAGCATATTAACAAATAAACAAATTATACACATAAAAATTTTCTTAATCATAGCGTTCTTTCAATAAATGTTCAAAAAATACCGCCATTGATTTCTAAACATTTTCTGCTTCGTCTACGAAGAGCGTTTGTTGCTCTCCCTATTGATTCATTGCTTTTCTCTTTAATATGGACTACAGTATTCTCAATTCGTGTAATTAGTGCATCCCGTGTGTCCACTTCCATTTTGTAGACTTCATTTTTCATCCAGCCCCATAAAGAAAATCTAGTGGTGTGAGGTCTGGAGATCTTGCAGGCCAATTAATAGGACCTCCACGACCAATCCAACGCCCTGGAAAACGTTCGTTCAAATGTTGCTTGACCTGACGAGCGACATGTGCAGAAAGCTCCATCGTGCTGATAGTACATCTGCATTCTAATATTTACAGGAACATCCTCGAGCAGGCCTTGTAATTCATTTTGTAAAAAATGAGGTAGTTGTCATGATACATGATAGTTACGAGTATTATTAATGCCATCACGGGTAAATGTAGTTTCATCCGTAAAGAGTATAATCGATACAACACAATGATTATTATTTATCCACCGACAAAACTCCATAAGGTTAGCCTAATCCTCTGGTTGTAGGTGCTGTACTCTCTGTACGTGATAAGGATATAAGCCTTGCTCGTGGAGTGTGTTTATAACTCTTTTTTGTGAAATTCCCAATTGAGTGGCAATTCTCTGTGAGCTAGTAGTGCATCTTCTTCTACTAGATGTAGAATATTTTCTACTTCTACAAAACCTTGTCGAGTAGCGCGTTCAGATGTTATGTTTGCATTGGGAAGCTTACCAGTCTCGCACAATTTGTTGAAAACTCTAATACGTTTTTATCAAGATGTCTTTGGTGTAGAAAACGTTGACGATATTCTTCAGCAGCAGCTGTAGCATTTCCATTACAGAAACCATAAACAAACACCGTATTTGCATATTCTAAATTTGAATAAGTATCTGGCATTTTGCAACACTAAGAATCACATAAATTCGAAATTAAATGTTCAGTTACTGTTTACTGTACACTGACAGTTCATCAAAACGTCAAAATTATCAATGTCTTTGAGCCTCGAGCATGGCATACTTTGATAATGTTAAAATTCAGATAATAAATGGAAAGCTAGATGAACATTTTTAATTACGCCATAACTTGAAAACAAATTAGAATCGCATAAGAACATATGAGTTTTCTTACATTATTTTCACGTGTATAATACTCCTAGAGTTTGGTGCGCTCCTCACGACTCACCCAGTATATTGATTAAGAATATGAAATAACAAATATTACTCTCAAAGCCACATTTATATAAAACCAACAGAAAACCAAAAACTGCACCAAAAACTTTACTGGGCACGTGTTTCAACAGCTAAGCTGTTATCGTCAGCGATACTGATACCCGAATAAAGTTTTTGGTGCAGTTTTTGGTTAAATAGACGCTGCAGTTGGTGTTCCTTTTCTTTGACGACATCTATATGTTAATATTCGTGACCTTGGTCATCACTTAGTCATCAAGACCTTCGCGTATCTCCGGAGGATACAATGTTATACTTCGTCAATCATCTTTTACTAATTTACTATTTTTAAGTGTGATAAGAAGATGAGCATATTTACAAAAGCGAGAACTTTAATCACACAGGGTGTGTGACTTGCGTAAAAGCTACACCCCCATACCAGAAATACCAGAAGTCATTGAAAGGGTTGTCCAATCGCAAAAAAAAGTACAGGAATTATGTACATTTTATGTGCTAGGAGATAAGAGAAGACCTGGTACGGTACGGTCATCCCCTACGAAGATATGGGGAATGAAGACTTTATCGATTCTAAACGTGTAGTGATACGATATGATCTAACGACACGAAATGAAGTATTCAAATACAACAGTTATAAATATATCCCGTGATTCAGACAATTTTGTGAACCATGAAAAAATTTACGTACGTCTACTCTAAATCCATAAACCTGGATGTGTTGAAATTAAATCTGTCAGAATTGACAAATGTACAAACTAAGCTAAAATACACCTGTTATATCGCTTTGTCGTTCATGGCAAATTTTGTTGAAAAATTTTTTAGAATCAATCATTATGTAGATGAGAAGAAATGTGGTAAGCAATGATGCTGAAGTTAATTAGATAGGTAGGGGTGAAAAGGTTAAGAAGAGGAAGGGAGAGGGATGAAATTTCTGTCAAAGAAAATTTTTATTTTATTCAATGAATATTCAAGTATTTATGGTACAAAATTCATTCAGAGTGCTAAGAGATAGCTTTCTAATAGTAGAATATGATCAAGGGTACATAATTTTTTCATCCCTTATGTTCGGTGTCGAATCACCACACATCAAAATTTTGTATATTTCAAACGGTAGGTATTACTCTAATAGTTTTTGCGGTACAAAATTCATTCAAAGTGTAAAGAGATAGCTTTTTGATAGTACAATATGATTACACTTTGAAATCAAAGATACATAATTTTTTCATTCCTTATTATCAACAATGAAGTATCACACATTGCGATTTTTCCTCTTTCGTGAGCGTATTACTCCAAGAGTTTTTGAGGTACAAAATTCATTTACAGTGCCAAGAGATAGCTTTTTGATAGTAGAATATGATGGCACTTTGAAATCAAGGGTACATAATTCTTAATAAAAAATAAAGTACTACACTTCACAAATTCTTTTGTTTCGTAGGAAATTGTCTCATCCTTCATTTTCGACTGTAAATAACCACCTTTACGAATTTTAATATTTCACCCATCATGGACGAACAACGCATCAGTGCTGCGTTTATGGTGATGTTAGGTGCTGTATTGATCAAAAGCAAGAAAAATCGTAAATCACCACGATGGTGGGTTTGTAGTTTTTTGACTCCACTCTTCTTACTTTTTACAATTTTGGCCTTTTCCCTAAGAAATTGAGACTTTAATGTATGAAGTTTTTTTTCAACTTCAAGGTCTTTTCGGTTTAGAGTCACAGCAGTATAGTGGATTGCATCCAATCTAGAAATAGAGTTCTTGTGGCTGCTTACATCCCACAAAATAGTTTTCTGTTCACAAATTTTGATGAGCTTCAGTATATCACTTTTCAGCCAGTTATCACTCATGTTCAAAGTACGCACACACAAAAACAAGCGCACAATGTCACTATTTCAAAAGCATTAAACGAGCGTATTGTCGTAGTCGACAGACAGCCACGCATTAAGTAAACTCAGCCGTCTGGATAACAGCGGTTTGCAACACTGTGCCCAAGCGGGAAGACGTTTTCATTATGTTGAGCCCATGCGCCGCAACTAATTTGCCTCCAACAATATCTGCCCCCATCATGCGCAGCGTCAGTTTCCATTTGAACTTGTCCCGCAACAAGTCTCCAGGAACATGATAGGCGCATGTTGGGCGCAAATTTTGTTGAAATGGACACTTAGCTTCAGGAGATATAATGAAATGCGAACAAAAATTTTTTCACTTATACACGGTGGCCAGAAAAATACGGACAAACGCCAGGTAGAACGATTCTTTGTTCAATTCTGAGGCGATAATCTTAATCCAAAAGTTATGCGATCCTTCCTTAAGGCGCACGAGACCATTATTTTACAAAGAATTCAAGAAGAGCCGAACTTTTATTGCATATTCTCTGGAGCGACGAATGCTTGTTTACGAGAGATGGCGTCTTTAATACCCATAATTTTCATTTTGGGCGGACGAAAACCCAAGGCAGTAAGGGAAATTGGACATCAGAGAAGATTTTCGGTAAATGTTTGGCTGGGGATTTTAAATCTCCGAGTTGTTGGACCAATATTTCTTCCAAATCGTCTAAATGGAATTGAGTACGTTAACGTTTTTAGAAGAAGTACTGGATAATATTCCACTGAATTTGAGACCCAACAGAATTAAACAAAGAATTTTTGATAAATTTTAGCCGTATATCTTAAGGTTTGATGGTCTCGTGCGCCTTAAGGAAGGATCGCATAACTTTTTGGATTAAGATTATCGCCTCAGAATTGAACAAAGAATCGTTTGTCCGTATTTTCTGGCCACCGTGTATATTATCCTCTTGAATATTCATTGAATACTCAATTTCATTTTGCAAAAATAGGTAAAAAGTTTTTCTTTTGTCAAAAAAATTCATCCCTCTCCCTTCCCCTTCTTACACCTTTCACCCCTACCTATCTAGTTATCTGCAGCATTACTGCCCACTACATTTCATCTTATCACTATACATTTATCACTGTTGTATTTGAATACTCCATTTCATGTCGTTAGATCATATCGTATCACTACACCCTTAGAATCGATAAAGTCTTCATTCCCCATATCTTCTTAGCCGTACCAGGTATTGTCTCATCTCCTAGCACATAAAAAGTATATAATTCCTGTACTTTTATTAGCAATTGGACCACCCTTTCAATGATTTCTGGCAGGAGGGTGTAGCATTTTACGCAAGCCACACACCCCACATTTCGACCTTCAAAAAATATGACTAATTTTGGAGTATAAAGTTTTTAAAATCTGTACAAAATTAGCACATAAAAACTACATAATTCGTAACCCTTGAGTTTTAAAATTGGTGATATGGGAGTGCAGCTTTACGGACCTGCCTAACAAGTAAAATTGGCTATACTAACACGGGAAGTTCTACCTTTAGAAACTGTTCGCAGTGCCAATCATCCTTAGAATACACACTTATAAGATGTGAAGCAGAGTGGTGTCACGTTCAAACACAATTGTATATGGTAACTATCGTTTGAGTAGGTTGATAATCCCTCTTTTTTATAAAAATGATCTCAACATTAACAGGAAGATAGAGAATTGTGATACTTAGATGATGAACCAGAAGGAAATCAATATTTGATTAACTTTCCTAAGTATTTATTGTCTTATTATCTTGAAGAAATTTGATACCATAGTTACAATCGCATACTACATTTATTTAACTTTCTGCTACTAATCAAATAATCGATGGTAGTTCACTTCAACTATAATACTTAACACGTGATTTGTGTTGTCTGAAATCATTATCTTTCAGTAAAGAGTATGTTATATCTTTATGATTTCGTAAAGAAACCTTAGGCGGTATTGTAAATAACACAGATACACAGTATGATTTTCGATAATTATTAGTAATATACAATAATTGACCGTAATACTATTTTCCCATGGTGTCAGGGTTTGATTTCTTTTTTTCTGGTTTACAATCAATTAATAAATAACCAGTTTAATTTTTTTTTTTATTTTTTTTATTTTATAGTCTACATGGCGCATTTGTACAATAATGAACTTAATCTCTAGTCCTGTCACTCCTGAAAAGTCCCATAAGGACTAATCAGCTGTTGAGTGATTCTCGGTGTTTGTTTGCTACAACAGGCGATTTGAGATGGTTATTATTGCCGAAATTTAGTTGACTATAATAATCGAAGAATCAATGAAACTGCTTACACATCTGCCGACAAAGTTACTTCAAAGCAAATTAATTTTTAGACGTGATACGATAGAACGAGTCGCCAGTAGATGTCTTAACAACTTTTTAGTAGAATATTTTTGAGGAAATAACGCAAATGCTGTGAAAAAACAAAAATAGAAAACGAAATTTGTGTCAAAGCTTCTCAAACAAATGAAATCCTGATGGTGATCGCATAACATAAGTGACACCGCAGATTCTTAACAAGTATTGATGAGTAGATTGAAACCATTATTTCTAAATTTTGAGAACTTATTGTGACGGTTTTTTCTATCGATTATGAATATTTGGCTTAATAAATTTCGTTTACGTGGTATTTTATGCCCGGTGGTTACGCAACCAAACGTTCAAGTTGAAAATTTGATCGATAGACGGCGTTGAAATCGACTTATTTCATCCCTCTGTGCGTCACCTTGAAATGACGTCATAAAGTTGGAGGCCCCCAAATTTTATGAAAACTCGTGTAACTCAAAAACACCTTACCAGAATTTTTTGTTCAAAAAATCATATAAAAGAGAATTAAATGTTCTACCAATAGTGTCTTCTTACTTTTTTTCAAATATCTAACAGTTTCTTAATTATTAGCGATTTTGTTTATAAATTACCAAAAATTTCATTATTTTCAACCAGATTTTTGTTTATATCTAAAAAAATTGTTATGAATATTTAATAACTGCAGCTATTTTTCCTCTATTCAACAAGCTCTTACATATTGTGATAGCAGTTAGAGTTCTCGAGATATTGCATATACCGCAATAACTTGCTTACACCAGTCATGAGAAATGTTCACTCCAAATCACACACTGTCTCAATTTTTGAGTATTTTGCAACCATGACCGTGGCAATAAGAACACATCTGGCTGCAGAGAAGTCCAAAGCTTCTACATAAACATTTAGCAGAACAGTCTTTCTTGCATGTGCACCTTACAATGTTTAACAAACTCTCTGGTGCAACAGGTGATTCAGATGGGTGATGCTACAATTTGCTTCCACCCCCACTGCGTCTCTGGTTTGTTAGTTCCTAGCCATTACTGATCCTAGAATGAAAGATTTAAAAAATTGTGCTTCTTCCTCGGTTAACAAGAGCAGGCTACTTACTTGGTAGTAAACGCTGTATAAATGTGGTCTGACCGCACTGCTGGTAAGTGTATGCTGTTGATTTGTTGTAAATCTTCAGTATCGTCAACTCTTTAGCCTTTGCAATGTCATGTGAATCGGTTTCTGGAGAAGCTACTTGGATTTCGTTGCGTAGTTTAGGGTCGGATTCAATAACCTTGAATACCTTCTTCTTACCTCTATTATAAGCAGCCGAAGTGGTATCGCATCCAGCCATAACATGAATGAAGAAAAGTAAGTTTTTCATGTCTCCCAAAGCCGTTTGATTCTTACGAATGTTGAAAATTTGAAGTGGCTTTGAATCACACGGTCTCACATTGTATAAGCGTCCAGATGTTGAAGGTGGAGATAGAGCTGTTAAAATATCCGTGTCATTGGCTACCACGGCTGTTGGTTCCTTCTGTGATAGATCCATCTGCGTCATTTTCTGCTTGATTTGTAGAAACCCCTGCTTTTTTGAATGCAGCAAGAAGCATCGTTATCAACTTCTTCTTACTATTTCCATTTCCAAGAAAGTGTGCTAACGATGTGGTTGTTGGTAAATTTGGACGTACATTGAGATCTGCTGATGTTTTCACAGCGGTTCTTCGTCTTTGCTTTTTGATTTTGTAGTAGCTACCCCATAGTCATCAAACACTACAGTAGATTTCGAAGATCCATAGTGTATTTCTACGTAGTTGACGTACTACTGATATACATCTTTATGCGTCGATGGTTTTTGCACACGACAGCAGAAGCAAGCCACCGTCAATTACGTGCATTGAATCCAGACGGTAATGTTTCTCGGAAGGAGAATAGGTTTTGAATAATTTTACCAGGTTTGGGTGCAAGTTCATAACGAAGAGCATCTTGTAGCAGATCTGCATCTGTCTGTATAACGTACAGAATTTAATTGAAGGATTGTTGCGGATTCATATCGACTGGTCTTGAACTTCCTCGTCAATTTTTAAAATTTTTCTAGAAAAATACTGAAATCCAATCAAATTCTTTACCACTTTAATATGTAATAGAGGTGCAAACTTTATTGTCTGTTAACTTTGGCAATGATGAAAAAATTCTTCAACTACAGATTGTTTTCTATTTCGGAATTTTTAGATCTTCGTTTTCGTATTGTAGACGGTTCAGAAAAAGAACTTCTTCCCATACAGTTTTAAAACAATTTAAACATTTTATTTTAATAATAATATAATTAAAAAAAGAAGATTGCTAGATCAATATAAGAATTTAGAGTACATTTTTGCTTGAATTGGTCTACAAACTTTGTCGTCGTGTGCCACTTATTTCTCAATAAACTATTGTGCAATTGTAAACACAGAACCACTCTATTTCTTAGCAGTATTTCATAAATTTTTAATCAAAAATTTATAGGTAAATTCTTTAACATCTGCTTTTGAATTTAATTTAAAGTTCCAAATAAAATTGAAAACATATAAATAATAAGAAAATACGAAAATGGTAATTACTCCCTTACCATTAGTTGTGAGGTTAGAATGTCATTGCGGTAGTTTGTTGAAATTATTACTCGTACCATTTCTATTAATTTATAGAGCTTAAGCGTATAAATGGCAAAATAAATTATTTATTAATTCTAATGTAATCATTTGTGTTAATATATGCCGTTTTGAATATTGCTTGCATAGTTTTTGGCAGATGTCTTTGTAGAATATATGTAAGCTAAACATAGCTCCGTTAATTTAGTAGTTGAAGGACATTTTAGTAATGCTATAAATATATGTTAGTAACATTTATTACTTTATATTATAAATGAAGAGTGGAGTATGTATTTGGGTAGTTTCGACTCTAACTAAGGTGTATTAGTTATGTTGAAAGTAAACTATGATATTGAAAGTAATTTTTTAATTGCGTGATATAATGATTTTATTACTCAATTCAAACGAGTTAAATAATATTTTAGGAGTATACTCTGCATAAGTTCAAAAATTTTCAATTGGTAATGCAATTGGAACAATTAGGTACCGATTCAGCGCTGTTATTTTAGATGACAGTTCAGGGTTGGCAAAGAAGCAACGCGCAGAGTTTCCGTCGTTTGTTGTTCCAGATCCTCCATGTTGTGGCTGATCAACCAGCAAACCCATTTCAGCTCGGAATCGCTTCACAATTTCTTCTTTTCGGCTCTTCATTTTATTTTGTTCTTTCTGGCTTCTAACCTGCCATTTTTGGATATCCAGTCTGTAAACAATGTGGAGTAGACACTTGTAGAACCTTATCCAGGTGTGCAGAGTCGATAATCCAAAGTTATACATGGCAGGTTCAGCGGTTCTCTGGGAAACTGTTTTCAGGTTATTCATTTCTTTATCAGACGAGCCACATATATAAAAGACTTGAGGAGATAGCGTTGCAGACTTTCCGGTCTACCATCGTCATTAGCAACTTGTGCCCTACCAGAACATGACTTCTATTTGCCGTTTCCACCTCGTGCTTGATAGGCTGTAGGAGTTTTACTTGGCATTGAATGTACTCAGCCTCGTTTCGATAAAGTCTTCTTCTTAAAATGAAAGAGAATAAGACGGCAAATGCGAGTAGAAGATGGCCGCGTATTCAGCCAGACGATCAGTTTATCGTTTTCTATGGCACTCGAGCACTAAGGAGCAACGGCCGGAAGGCGTGCATACAGATGAATAGAACGAAGAAAGTTGCAAACGATGCATTATTATCCGACTCTGAAGTGAATCTCTGCTTGTAAGCCTGTCCTGTACTGCCATTAAATTTCTCTTTGAAAGTAGTCAAAGCTCTAAGGGTTTACTCTCCTCCGAGATAATTTGGAGCCTCCTGTACGTGTAGAATCTTTGTAATTTAGAAGAGACTGTAAGCTTACTTCTGCAAAGGTTTTGTTAACGGTATAGGTCTCTTGCATCCAACACAACGTGATAGGACGGATAAATGCTGGCATTTTTCAGTTTTGCTTGGGTGATCAGATTCTGATGTTTTGTAAGCTTTGCATCAACAATTAGAAAGATGGCTGCTACTCCTGGTTAGGGTACAGGTTTGGCGAGATTCTGGGAGAATTTGTAGGCTGCCATAAGCTTCCTAGTTCTTGGTGGAGTTGTTGATGTAGCTTGTTTGGCAACGTTCGCAGCACTTCTTTTCCCAGTTGATCGAAGGCTTATTTTCTCGCAAAGTTTCTCTGAGTCAGTTTTATCAACCAACTCTTTAACTCTTCGCTTTTGGTCCTCTCGCTGTTACTGCGGAAGTCCTTTTCGGAACGACCCCGACTCGGTCTAGGAACGCCCTCTTAGCCTGGTACTGGTCTTTGGAAAGTTCAACACAGTTAAACCAGTTATGGGTATTTGCATGAAACCGTTCTGAATTCCTATTACTCCTTTCCCACCTTGTTGAAAAATATGACGTAAAGCGGGACACATGTTTTTGCTGCTTTTTATATATTTTTCGGCTACAGTCCTTTAATCCAAAAGAGCCTGTGACGAAGGAAAGCATATTTTTATTGGCATCGAGCATGGAGAGAGCGATAGAGGATATAGTTTGGATATCAACTCAATTAGCGGAGACGCGTAATGCCTGAAACAAAATATTATTATAAACATTGGAACAATTAGGAGCAGCTAATTTTTACAAATATATGTTCAGAAAACATTACAATAATTGTAAATATATATATATATATATATATATATATATATATCGAAACTAGGACTCGTTAGGACTTTTTGTAGGCCACGCTTAGTTTGTACTAAACGTTTTAACTTTATCATTAAGGCAATAGTAAAGCTAAGTTTGTAAAATGTTTCATGAACTTCAGTAAATTAAAAATGACTTACCTTGGGGAAGCATATTCCATCATGAATTCAAATTTGATTCGCCGCGTTCTCGTTGAAATAAGCACAAAACAAAACAACACATAAGCTCAAAAATAATATCGTTTTTCAATTCCAGAACATGCAAAGCAAAACTTTCTGAACACGTTCTTACAGGTTTTGGGTTGGTATTACATTAGCATTCAAAATCTGTTTTTGTTAGATATCGATATGGTGGTGTTGTAGGCTATAAGGATAGAATTTGTTTTTTCGTAACACTTAATTTATAGGAATCTTCGAAGTTCCAACGTTATATGCTATTTCTCGTATTCCAAAGGTAGAATTTTCAACTGCTGATAAGGACAATCATGTCAAATTGCATATAACATCATTGTAGTTCCGGATTATCTGCTTTATAATTATGAGCTGCAATTCGATTTTCCGGTGAAATAAACCATACTATAGCTACTTCTGCTGTCGAAAGCTCACTCATTATCACTAACAATACCAAGATACAATAAAATTGTGATAGATTGCGCAATTACTAACACAACCGTGACAACAATAAACTTTAATTCATCGCCTACTTAATTTTTTGACGATAATTTTCGATAAAAACGATTTTTACGGCTAACAGTGGGTTTTTGGTAGACATAAGTACATGTATAGCAAAATTGTAGAGAAATTAATTTTACATCGATCTGGCAAAAATATACAAGGTGTTCCATTTGATTTTATTATTATTCATCATTTTCGATTACAAATTGAAATTTTTTTCTCAAACCTTGTATAATCGATATCAACTTTTAAATCATGGCCAGTTAGGGTAGTTATCGCCCTAAATGTGAATAAAATTTGAATTTGATATTTCAAATAATAGCCTAATAAACGTGAAAGTCGATATTGACCCAATTAAATGTTTAAAAATGGATATCTCGCAAAGTAACATTTTTTGACTAACACTCATATACATAAAGTCACCATAGTTTTTCAAGTAGATTCAGAATAAAAAAATAGAAATTAGTATTATTATAATAAAAGAATCGTCAAAACGGATTTTGAAAAAATTTACTTTTTAAAGGCAATATCCAAGGTTTGCGTACTACACGGAATGGCTGTATGTAGTAATGATTTAAGTGTTGTAATTGTATGCTTATATTATCTTACTATAAATTTAAAAACAAAATTTTTAAATATTAATCTATAATACCCACAGAAAAGTAATTGTGTCCCAACAAACAAAAACCTATCGGCCAAGTACAGGCCAACAAGCAATACGCCGACAAAAATTCGATCGGGCCGTTAACGGCAAAAGGTATCGAACCAGTGCTTACATGCACCTCCGGCCGATAGTCGGCCTTATGTTGCATACAGTAGCTTTCTCGTTAATGGCCCGACGTCATTTCGTCAGTACGTCGTGTAATGGCTAGAATGCGGTATTATGATGGTAAAATGAATTTCATTATTAAAATTAATGCGGACTATATGAAGATCGGAGATGCATCTTCAGTGTACTTTTAACACATTATTAATTTTAATAAAATACAATTTTTAAGTAAAAAAAAATGCTTTATTCCAATAAAAAAATTAAATTTCCGATTTAAGTTTTATAAAATATTTAAATTTATAAAATGTTCTTCCTTTTATTTCTCCCTCCCTCACGGTCGGAAACATTTCTCAACCATGACTTGATCGTTGACTCTACTTCTTGTTGTGTAGCGTTCTTACACAGAGAATTTTTTTTTACGCTGACTGCAACAATAAAATCAGTATTAGGTTTCAAATATTATATTTCTTACTTAATGGTTACACAGAATAATAAGAACCAGAAGCAAACTAGCCATTACTTTTTTTATGCTCACAGGTATAATCTTTTGGCAACATGATAGTCTTAGAAGAACACTTATGGAATTGTATACAGTGAACTTCCAGGTACAATAATCTTGTCAAAGAACCAGGAACACACTAAAAATTTTTAGTAATAATAACAATTTCAAGTAAATAACCCTTTGGTTGATTTAAAATTAAAATGAGAATAAAATGGATAAGTGACATAAACAATATGGTATCCTGGCAAGAGGAATGCTTCGTATCTTGTTTTTATTCTGTGGTAAATGGTAGGTACAACACTTTAATAATACCTTAACTAGTTTGAGGTCATTAATTATTTTGAACCATCTTCAGAAAATGTCAACAGTTAATGTACAATATAAAGAAAATCATTTAAAAAAATTATCGCATTACAAACTGAAAATTGAAACTTTAGTGTAATTTACAAAATTGTCACTACTAGATTGTAAAGAAGATCGAGTAGAATTTATATAAATGATTTCTAATTTGTCTAAAAAACCTTTTGTTAATTTTATAAATAAAAACGGGGTATATTAGATTAATTAAAAATTAAACTACATAATGAAAGTGTTGGTTAAGACTTAAATGCATACATATTTTTATATATAAAACCCCCAAATTATAGATAATCTATTCTTAAATAAAAAAAAGTTAATCCTAAGTTGATTTACAATCCAATAATTTTAAATAATATAACTCATCAAGATGAATTAATTGTATTGTATATACAGGGTGTCTCAGATAAGGGTGGCAATATTTCAAGGGTACATAGAAAAGCTCCAGATTAGAGATTTGAGATAATAAATCTATGTCCGGAAATGCGTTGCTTCCGATATACAGGGCCTTGAAAAAATTCAAAAATTAATATGGTAGTCAAGTGTTTTTGAAGTTCAGGTGAAGACAACGATACTCAAACCTCTTGCCAGTTGCGGTATTAATTTTGTTTTCGTTGTCGCCATGACAATATTCATTGTTCACTACGTTTTTATTGTCACCTGAAGTTTTTCGATAATGAGCTCTTTGAAAGACATCCAAATGGATTTTATTTTTTTCGCGGAAACGACGCGTCGGAGAAGAAAAAAACAAGAGAGCGTTTCTTTTCCAAATTGATTGGGAATGTGAAAAATGATTCCAATATTTGGAAAATCTAGGAAATTGAACTACTTCAATCGGATAAAGTTACCTTAGCGAGAAATAGAAACCGTTACTATGGTAACGCTACTTTAAATATATTTGACATTCGTCAAAAGTAAAGTCTAATAGTTTCTGTCACTTAGATTACCTCCTAAATCAATTTTTTGAAACACTATGACATTTACTAACGCGGAAGCGTATGATATGTTACGAATATATTTTCAATGTTTTGAAAATCCTGCAATTGCGGCCCGAGAATATGTAATACAATTTCCACGAAGAAGACATTTTTCTCGAAAAGCGTTTTCAAGATTATCTGCAGCGATTACTTGTTTTTGTGACTTTTAAGAAAAATTGAAATGAGAACGGTGTTGTTTTTTACTTCGCCATGAGGCTAGCTACATTTTAGTCAAAATCACATTGCGATGTCTTCATTTGTTTTCGATTTATAGAAAAAAAATTGTAACAAACGTAATTTATTTGAAAGCCAACGGGCCAATGGAACATTAGTGATAACAATAAAAAAAACAAAACATCAATGATAACAATAAAATTAAAGAAAAAAAACATCAGCAATAACAACAATATAAAAGGAAGGAGCTTCAGTAATAACAAAGAAATGAAGGAAGCACAAATCACTTGTGCCTGGTTGCAGGAGGTTTTTTTTTTAATATTTGATTCCTATGTCAGCTAATAATTAACGACGCAGAAATCTCAATAGCAATTGAAAGCGTTTCATATGTAATAATACGACTCATAAATGATGACAAATAATATTCTCATTAATTATGAGTATTATTTCCACTATTTTTCTCAAATTTTCGGAGAAAATCGGCTTGATTGAGGAAACCTGAAATCAGCGCCGGACAACCATCAAGCTGGAACCACATATTTCTACTTGTTTTCAAGGAGATGTCATCTAAAAGTGGTGGAAGAAAATAATTCAAAAATTCCAAAAACAGTTGTCCGTTAAGGGTTTGCCAAAAAATGTGGACCTATAATTTTTCCTTCCACGATTCCGCACCATACATTCAAACTCCAGCGATTTTGGTGTTGCACTTGCCGCATCCAATGTGGATTTTGCTCGGATCAGTAGTGCATGTTATGTAAATTTACACCTTCTGCACTACTAAACGTTGCTTCATCTGTCCATAATATTAATGACAGAAAATTTGAAATTTCCCGAATCATATTTACCATCTAATGACAAAGGTTCAGTCTGCTATCATAATCAGAATCTTGCAATGCTTGGTGTAAAACAATGTGGCAGGGATACATACTATGTTCTTGAAGAATTTTGTGAACAACTGTTTTTTGAATTTGCAGGTCGTTGGAAACATTTCTGATGCTTAAAGTGGGATCGTAATGCACATAGGCAAAAACGTTAGTAATGTTTTCCTCCGTACGTCTTTTACGACTTCTTACATCTGCTTGAATGGGCTGCACATTGCCAGTCTCCCGTAATCGCCTAGCTAATCTTGAAAACACTTCTCGAAAATAATGTCTTCTTCGTGGAAATTGTATTACATATTGTCGGGCCGCAATTGCAACATTTTCGAAACATTGAAAATATATTCGTAACATATCATACGCTTCCGCGTCAGTAAATGTTATATTGTTTCAAAAAATTGATTTAAGAGGTAATCTAAATGACAGACACTATCAGACTTAACTTTTGACGAGTGTCAAATATATTTAAAATAGCGTTACCATAGTAACGGTTTGTATTTTGTCGCTAAAGTAACTTTATCCGATTGAGGTAGTTCAATTTCCTAGATTTTCCCCTATAAATCGAGAACGGATGGAGATATCGCCATGCGGTTTTTACTAAAATATAGCTGACTACATAACGGCTAAGAATTTGTAAATAAAACACTACCGTTTTGTTTAACTTTTTCCCAAAAATCACAAAAATATATAATTGTTGTTGCTAACGTCCTCTAGTTTGTATGTTTCAAACTAGATGATTCAACAAAAATATTTTCTTAAAAGACCATAAAATTCTCTTTCAAACGATATTAAAAATATTTCAATAGCATCAATGGTTCAGAAGATATTGCAATTCAAACACTATAAAATGATTTGACCTCCTCCTCCCTTATTATGACAGATACGAAAAAAGTCATGAGACAAAATGATGCCGTATAACACAAGCAATAAAACTATACCTTCAAAGTTGGGGCTTATCGTCCAACTTTCCGAGATAGCATAAAGTTTATGTTCCTTCATAGCATTTGCGCCCCCTTGAGGTCGATTGACGAACTTTAAAACAATTTCCAGCCTTTTCTCTTGGATTTTTTTTCAAGCCTCTACGCCTTACCATTGTCGAGATACGGCCGCTCCGTATCCTAATCGGGACACCCTGTACAGAATTTCGATCAACTTTACCTTCGGCTGTGCCTTCGGCAATGTCATTTCTATTATTTACATTCAAATTATTAGTTACACTAATAGCAGATAAATCACTTAAATTAAATGTGTTAGCTTCCAAGTTAGCACTAGTAAGTACATTTATGTTTTGTCGATTTCTTGAAGTCGATGTAATTTGATTTTCAAGTTCAGTTAATCCGAATCAAATTTTCTACCTTCTTCTTAGATAACCGATAACGGTGACTTTTACTAATTCTTGACATATCACAATAAATTAAATTAGTTACTACTACAAACACGATTTTGAAACGTTTACTCTTTGAACAAACACACCTTAAATTTATATTACTTAAAGATAGCTTTAAGTCTACTTACAGAGTAATTTATTAATAATTGTTGAACACAAAATCAGAACATTTGCATCAAATTTTAAGCAGACACGTTATTTGAAGTGATGTTATTTTGTCATCACGCACTAATTTCACGCACTCTATTCGTCCCCTTTTTGGCGCGGTGTTTAAAAAGTACATAGTTAAATAATGATCAGTTGTAAGATGCAGTAACAGCAACGGCAAAGTTTACCTATAACCGCAGTCTAGCAACCGTCGGCTGCAAGGTGTAGGGCCAGCGAAAATATTACACTGGCAATTCTTACCAGCATTTCGCCATCAATACAGGCATAAAACCAGCAATCGGCCCATGAATCAATGTTTCTTGGGGTTTAAGTAAAAACAATATTTTTTAAATTTTAAACGAAAATAGACAAACAATGTCACTTGTTTCTAGTTAATATCATCAAAAACTAAATTTGTTCAAATACGATGAAGGTTTTTAATTATTACTATAAATAGATAATAAATATGTTCTCAGCAGCCATCTTCTTAATTTTGCAATCTCTCAACTTTACAAGGTGAACTTATTCAATTATGTATTTTGTGGGTAAATTTTAGCACACTGTTCCGTTTATTTTTTTGTGGAAGAACTTTTTTGAGAGAACCAACAATTCAAAAACAGTTTTTTAGTTTTTGAGTCTCCCAAATAGAATTCAAGATTCAACAAAATAGAAAAAAAATTAAATGTTGATAAAATGCATTTGATGTATTTTACTTAATTCTTAAATAAACAAGAAATAGGTGTTTAAATAGGGTGAAAAAGTGTATGTTTTAATGATTTTTTGAGATCACATTTAATAACAAAATTTTGTCAAGGATCTGTGTATGAAATGTAACTGACATCTATATACAGAGGGGTCCAAAACGATGCACACAGTCTTTGACAGTAAATATCTTGTAAACAAAATGTCCTAGAGTTACAATTCTTTCGCGGTTGTGTAGTGCATTGTTTTCTCAACAGATGGCAATGGTTATGACTCACATGATGAGAGTGTGATGCGCATGTGCAAATAAAATAACAAACGAACTGTATAAACAACAACATGGCTGTAAGACTGACTTTTGAGCAACGCAAGGCCGTACTGAAATGGTATTGGAAGTTTGAGAACATTCAAGAGGTACAACGACGTTGGCGGGCTGAGTTTGGTACCGATCCACCAACACGTCGAACAATTGCCCATATTCGGGATAAATTTGAAAATGATGGGACTGTTAAAGATGTGATTAAAGGAAGAACGGGGCGACCACGGACAGTAAGAACTCCAGCTCGCAGTGCTGCGGTGTTGCAACTTTTCGCACGATCACCGCAGAAATCAGTGAATCAGTGTGCACGCAAAAGTATGGTAAGCCGATCAAGCGTGCGGCGAATACTGAAGTCTGCAAAATGGAAGGTGTACATTCCACGATTGTTGCATGCTATGAACGAAGACGACCCGGATCGAAGGGTTGAATACTGCGAGTGGTTTGAAGACATGGTTCGTGATAACGAGGATTTTTCAGGGCAAATTATCTGGTCTGACGAGGCTCAGTTCAAACTGAATGGAACTGTGAACCGTCACAACTGTGTTTACTGGGCTCCTGTAAATCCACACGTTCACGTGGACAAGGAAGTGAATTTACCTGGTATTAATATGTGGTGTGGTCTATCATCGCGCGGGTTGATTGGCCCTTTCTTCTTTGAAGGTACTGTAAATGGTGAGGTGTATCTCGAAATGCTAAAAACATCGATTTTCCCTGCTATTCGAGAGATGTTTGGCGATGAGGTGTTCTACCTACAACAGGATGGTGCTCCACCGCACTACCATCGAAATGTAAGGGCGTACTTGGATAACACAGTACCTGGACGTTGGATAGGTCGAAGAGGTCCTATTGAGTTCCCACCACGGTCTCCAGACCTAACACCACTGGACTTCTTCCTATGGGGAACATTGAAGAATGAAGTTTATCGACAGAAGCCAGCTACACTGGACGCACTACGAGAATCCATTGAAGCATCATGCGCAGCCATCACACCGGACACACTGGTAGCCGTAGTTCGATCAGCAGTTCAGCGGCATCGACGCTGTATAGCTGTTAATGGTGGTCACTTTGAACACATATGACTATCTGTTGAGAAAACAATGCACTACACAACCGCGAAAGAATTGTAACTCTAGGACATTTTGTTTCCAAGATATTTACTGTCAAAGACTGTGTACATCGTTTTGGACCCCTCTGTATATTTGACCACTGAATAAACGTATGTTTTAGTCAGCTTTTCTTTTTTTTTAATGTTTAAAATACAAAAATGGAACATAAAATTTACCTAAGTAGAAATTTAGAGACCAACAAAATTAGTAGACAGTTTCATTTCCAAGCTAGACACCGATTTTAGTATAAAATCGACGTCGGCAATGACGAAAGTTCAAACAGAAATTAACACAAAGTTTATTTGCTTGTTCTAATAATTATTGAAGCAATTTAAATTAAATATTTAAAAAAAAAAATTAATGTCTTAACTTTATTTTAATTCTTTTGAAGAAGTGAATTTGAGAATATATTTTTTTCTTTAATTTAAGTTTAATGATGAAGGCTATTCACCATCAAACGAAATAAATCCAAACATCCCACATCGAAGATGACAGAGACTCCTGCCTATTAAATCGGTTTCCGGTTTATAGACATATTATATATACACAAAAGTACTTTTACTTCTGCATTTACAATATTTTAAATATTACATGATGTTATAGTAGGGTAATGCTGAAAGTCAAAAGAGATGTTTGATAGTATGAATCAAATTTATCAGATTGTATCGTACTGGTTTTATTATTAGCCACACGCAAGAGTGTGTGAATGATAAGGTTACATCGTTATCTGAAAGGGATGGCCACTTTTCAATATAGGGTGAAAATGATACGTGTCCAATATTTATGCCGCTATATATCAATCTACTCGACTTAATGCTTGTATTATGGGGTTGCGTATCGTTTCTGAAAAGTTCAATTCAACGTTCGACTTAAATTTAAATTGTTACTCTTTTACCAATCACTTATTATTTTTACTTTATTTAGATTTAGTAGAATATGGATGCGGAAAGATATATTTATTCTTCTCTTGCGTGTTTGACAGATCTAGATTTGTCTGTAGGTACTTTACCAGAAAGATCTTATTCACTTTATACTTGTTTTAGAAATACGTAAGGCGAATATCAAAGGCCACTACTACAGCAAGATAATTCTAATGGTTTTATTACATGCAAAATACCTGCACATATAAAGGACCAATATCCCAACTTAGTTACGTAAGCACGCCCTTGTACTTTCCGCCATCTTGACAGTACACACGAATCCGTTCAGAGAGTAGATCTGTGCTACTGTATTACAAATGTTTTTCTCAAAGCATCAAAATGTGTGTAAAATAGACTGATTTTTAGAAAACTGACTATCACGAAGTTAAATTTAGACAATTTTTGCCGCCCCCTTTTTATACCAGCGTGAAGGAGGGAGAATTTAGACCTCAGAAAGGTCTTTCTGAAGGTAATTTTATTTTATTTTAATTTATTGTTAAGTAAAATCCATTAAATAAATTTAAATATTGAAAGAATCAACTGTTTCTAAATTTGGGTATATAAACTATAAATAAATAGTCTAACAGATGTTACAATAAGTTTAAACCATTTAATACTCATTATACACTTGCACATATATATGTATAGAACATCATACAACCTACGACTATACATAATGAATTATTCTAATTAAGCTGATATTAATATTCAAAACTAAAATTTTCTCGTAATAAATAGAAAATTATACGAAATTGGTTTTAAAAATCAATAAGAATAAAAAGGAGGACTTTTTTTTATAACTGATGTGAGACAATTTTCCTTCAAAGTCAATTTATAAAACCTTCCTTCTTGCTTTTTTTCGAGCAAATGTGTCTATGATGTCTTATACACCTCTTGAGTCAGCCTACTCTCGATGTTGAGTAGGGCTAACGATGTCAATCTATCATGGCTGGTTGAAGCTCTTAAATAGTTTTTCACACGACGAAGGGTAGAGAAGAATCTTTCTCCTGTACAGTTTGTTGCTGGTGCACTAAGGACCATTCTTAAGACAATGTCAATGTTTGAGTAGATTTCAACTGCATCGAAATGACGTAAAACCTTGATTATGTCCGTTAAAGTCATGCTGTTTTTTCTTTGGGAGTATTTTGCACCAAAAAGGTTTCAAATGTAAACACTCGTCAACAAAAACTGGCTCTAGATCTTCGGGGTACAATCTCAATAATTCTCCTGTATGTTTGGTGATTTCTGTGGCTTCTAGTCCTTTAAGAACTTCAAAAATCCAAACTTGTTGTATAGTTGAGTGTATTTATTTCCACGTCTTTTGAGTTCGGAATGTTAGCTATCTAATATGACATTGAAAGTGTTCACACGAAAGTTATCAGAACCTGTGAATTCAAATTCAGCATCAATGCTTTGTTCACTATAATAATCAAATTTGGTAGATATTTTCCTTTTGCGTCGGTTGTCTGCTGCATACTCTTTTCTGCCACATTTGTCTCTTTGCTGCTTTTTCTAGGCTATCAAAGATTTCTCTTAGTTCTTGAAGAAATCCACAAAGAGAATCATAGTAACTAATAATCTTTCCTAACTCTGTAGTTTCATGCTGCAGTTTTATGTTCACCTTGTTAAACCTTTCCAATATGGTACTCCAAAAAATTGACATAAATGTTGTCTCCATGGAGTTCAATTCTGCTGCACAAGAACCTATTAAATTTAGGGAATGTGCTGAGCATGGCATATACTCCGCTAGAGGATTAAGTTCCTTGATACGAGCCTGAACACCGGTATACACGCCAGACATATTTGAAGCGTTGTCGTATGACTGTGCTCTGCAATTAGAAATGTCCAAATCAAGTTTTCCAAAGAGTTCTAGAACTAATGTGACAATTTCCTCAGCTTTATGGCTCACATTTGGCACAAAACAAATAAACCTTTCAATTAGAACGCCATCACTGGCAACATATCTGAGTACCAAGGTCAATTGATCAACATGTGATATGTCCGGTGTAGAGTCTAATACTATACCAAAGTATTTGGCTTTTTAACTTCTTTTGTAATTGTGTTTGTAAGTTTGTCTGCCATAACAGCAATAAGTTCTTCATATATTGTCTTTGAAATATAAGATGTAGTACCGGAACCTTTATCACCATATTGCCTTAAATGTTCCGCCATGAAAGGGTCGAATTCAGCTAGGAATTGCAATAGTCCGAGGAAATTCCCATTGTCAAAATTTTTAGGTGTTCATGTGTACCACGTAATGCCAGACCCTGAACAGTTAAATATTTAACTGCCGCCACTACTCGCTTAAGTACCTCCCTCCAATAATGGATTTCTAGTTCGAGAGCTTCAGTAAGCTGGCTGTCAACACAGCCTTTTAAACTACCTCTAAGTTTTAGTTTCTTTAAGTTATCTTTATGATTAAAACTATTTTCATGTTCTGAAACTCGTCGATTAGCATTTTTCCAATCATTGTATCCGCTATGAAATGCGCCAGTCTTATCAGACTGCCCAAATAGCATACATGAAGCGCAAAAAACACATCCTTTTGATGGTGAATAAACCAGCCATGTTCTGTTTTTGTTTCGCCATTTTGGAGTTTTTGAAAAATAAGCTCTTGGACAGACAACGAGCTTTGTCAGGATATTGTCTTTTAGATTGATTAAAGTCTGAATCTGAATTTTGTACCACACCATTAGTAGTACATATATAATCTCGTAGTTCTTCATTTACAATCCACAAAGCCGGATCCGAATGAAACACAAAATCAGTTTCCCCACTTTTTAAAGGTATTTCACCTTCAGTTTGTTTTTCAAATGTAACCTGCTGCAACTCAGTTTCACAGATAGAAGAAACTGACGGTAAACTGTCATTGCTTTTTAGATTATTAACCGTCCCATTTACACAATCCGCATTTCGTGAAAAAATGTTGTTATTTTAGGAACCTGCTTTATAATTTTTCATTTCTTTCGTCTTTGTCTTCGCGCTTTTTTCTAAACTGTGCCCCACTGAGTTTTAGTTTATGACTCATTGTAGACACACACGGTATTATTACAAACACGGAAACTCGGAAACACGTTAACAAATGTTAATAAACTCAGGTCTTAGCACAATAAAATTAAAAACATTGCAACACTACGCAACTACGCATTTCAATCCTTACTGTTGCTTGTTTCAGTTGCGTTGCATTTAAATAAGTAATAAAAGTTCATAGCTCGGCAAGTTTGACTCAGCCCGAGCGTTACGTCATACGATTGAAGCTGCTTTGCATTCCGGCTTTCTATAACGTACGGCTTCGTTTATAGTCTGAAAATTTTCTGAAAACATTGCGTATTAATTTTACGCCTTTTAGCATGGCGCGCCCATAGGCCGGCGCCTGTAGGGCCTATTGGTAAATCCAGCACTGCCTAGGAGGGAGTTTAAAAAAACTATTATTTTGATATAAAATTTCTGAAGAAACCGATACAATTATACTGTTTTAGATTGTTGAGTAAGTAAATATTACTCTAATGATTTATTTTTTATCTTAATTGATTATTTAAATTTAAACTTGGTTCTTATTTACCGCAAGTATCTTATATGTAGTTTTCAATAACTCTCTCTCTCCCTCTTTTTCTTCTTGGTGATGGATTTTATTTTAATAATTTTTTGTGTCCGTATCATTTAGGTTGTTTAATCCTTATTGAATTTGGAAATGACGTTTCAATTTGTATAGTCTCCTCAATTTCTTCATTTCTCACATGATCTGTAGTGTAGATCTGCAACATCTTCTCCAAAAGGACATTTCAGCGGTTGTTATTTTAGTTGCTATTATCGTGTAAATACTCCAAACTTCCATTTCATATTATTATTAATCTTATTATTATTATTATTAAAGAATATGTTGCCGAATATTAAGGAACAGAAATATTTTATTTGCTGGTTAGGAAAGCGTTTTGCATCTTACTATAGATGCTTCACTGGCACTGGCTGATGTAGCATCTACAATAAGATGCGAAACTAGTACGTAGAATTTTTCTGTTTCTTAACATTTGACGTTAATGGCTGATTCTTCGTATACCTTTAAGTCAAGCTTAAATCTTAAACTCGCTTAACTTGACTGTTTGGTAGGTATGCACCTCTGAGTCTCACATTTAAGCCCACAATTTTGGCGAGTAAGCCAAGCTTTAGTCAGAGCTTTTTAATTGTGTTGAGTTATTTACTGCTAAATTAAATTCTGATTTTTGAACTTCCTTGTGTGATATAACATGGAACTGGAGGATGAAATTATTCAAGAAGACGATATTCACGCAATTGACATAATTGCATTTGATTTTCTTCCGCGTCTTTACGTTTACCTTAATTACATAGAGGAAATGGATGATTTAAGTTTTATTCGAAGGTTTAGATTAACAAATCCTACATTGGTATCTATCTTAGAACTAATAGAAGATCAATTGGCATTTGAAAATAATTTAAATAATAGTGTATCCCCAATAAACCAATTGTTAACTAGACGGGATTTATCCTGAAAGAGGATGTCACCATAGCATATTATTTTTCTAGGTTTCATTTCACTTGAACATCGGATAATTTTATGCAGTATTCTATTTCTATATAATCTATTACATAATAAATTAGACCGCCCGTATCGACATCGCTAAAATTTCATGTACCCAAATACCTCTTGCGTAACTTTTTGCCTTTGTACCGACCTCTACCTAGAACAAATGCATCTTTTAGATCACCAATCTCTGTTTATAGCCGAAATTATAACTCTACAGCAAATAAATTGGATATTAATAATTGTACTTTAGAGTCTATACCTAGAATAGTTTTTGATAATTTGCTTTAATTGAATACAATGTTTAGTTATATTGCATATACAGGGTGTCCCACCGGGAACGCCATCGATAGATTATAGGAAAACTGTGGATGGGAAAAATTTGAAAATTTGGTAGTATACTAACATCGACGGGGGCAGTTCCGTTAAAATATTTTCAAGACGGTGGCACATCCGGTTATACCGGAAGTAGATGTCAACTTGCTTATCTTAAATGGAACACCCTATATATTATTCCATTTTTGGATTTTGCACAAAATTCTAGACACATTGTATGTATAATCTTCTAATTAGAATAATATATAGGGTGTTCCATTTAAAATAAGGAAGTTGACATCTACTTCCGGTATAACCGAAAGTGTCACCATCTTGAAAAAAATATTTTAACGAAACTGCCCCCGTCGATGTTAGTATACTATCAAATTTTCAAATTTTTCCTATAATCTATCGATGGCGTTCCCGGTGGGACACCCGGTATGTATGTAGAGTAATTAATGTGTTGCACTACTTAAAAATAATTATGTTAATTTTGTTTGTCCTATAATTTGAATTCTTTCTGTTGGACAATTAATTAAGTAAATAAATAAATAAGTAAATAAATAAATAAATAAATAAATCATTAAATAAATAAATAAATTAATAATTAAATAAATAAATGACAGTAGTTCCCACCAAATAAACATAGGTGATTTTATGCACATGAATCAAAGTATAACTATTGCTCCATATACTTCAGTTGCCCCTCAACATGTTGAAGTCTTTTGTCTAGAAGAAGATTATACTTATTTGCAACGTCAGATGATTTTAATGACTTAACAATGGTTGTTTGTCGGCTTTACTTGGAAATCCGCGAAAGCAGAATACAAGACCGACAAACACAATTACATTAAGCAAATGTGAACCTTATTTAGATCCAGTTTGGTTATGTTCAGACACGACCAATGATGTAAAGGTAGGCCTTTGCAATTTGCTGTGTTCTTTAATTGTAAAATAATAATGATATTAAAACCCGCCTTCAATTTGACGTAACATTTAATTCTACATAAGCATACTATATTTTAGATTTAACACGCATAACCAATGGATACAATAGGAAGAAAAACTAGAAATTTAACAATAATCTTGAAGATAACTTGGTGGGCGACGTTGTCTTATCGATCGGTGAAGTAATAAAACTTCTTCATCCCATCTGTTATCGATGGTTTCATCATTATTGTCAAGTGGTTGCCTTGGAGTGTCTTTTGTTTTCTGAATATAGTTCTTCATCTGCTTCACGTCGAGGAACTTCTTCTGCAAAGGTGACCTTTTCTTTATAGCGGTCTGCAACATTTGACTGATGTGTCGTTTTATTGAATATCCATCATCTAACTGCACTCGATAATGTAGACTGCTATACTTTGCCGTTATTGTGCCGAATTTCCAAATAGTTCTGTTTCTTTTATAATACTTCACTTGCACACGTTCTCCTACGCATAAAGTTCGCACTCCTCGATTTTTCGTAGTCTTCTAATGTTGCATCTAATTTGATGCGTAATTTCTATTTAAATATAACTCTGCTAAAGATTTACCACAAGCAAGTGGTGTAGCTCAATACGTTAAAAGGATCTCTTGAAGTTTGTTCTTCATATTCTTTGGTTCGTTTGCCATAGCTTTGAGTCTTATTTTCAGCATCTGAACATTGTTTTCTGATAACCCATTAGTTGCTTAATGACCCGTGGCTATAAATTTTTGACAAATAGATACCATGTGTACGGCAAAACGACTTCAAAAAATTGTTGCATTATCTGAGACCATGACCAACGAATAACCATGGGATGAAAAAATTTCATTAAGTACTTTGATTGTTTTCATTGATGTAGAAGCTTCTCGAATGCTCTTGATTTTAGCCCATCTGGATCTTGCATCAATGATTAACAGCAAATTAAAACCTTGAAATGGTCCGGCATAATCGATGTGCACTCGATTCCAATTTTCTTGAGGTTGGTCCTAATGATGTAACAGTGCTTTTGCTGGCGAGTGTCGAATATTAGCACATGCTTCACAAGACCTTACCAGATTCTCAATATTTTTGTCGAAATGTTTCCAATAACAATATCTTCTGGATAATTGCTTCATTTTTGTCATACCTATGTGGGTACTATGTAGTTCAGCAAGCACTAACTTCTGAAGTTTTTCAGGAATAACAACACGTTGATAGCGAAAGTACATTTCTTAAACGGTGTCGCTTCATTTATAAAATTGGTAAATTTTCAAAAAACATAGTCTTTTATTTGTACTTGGGTTATATTTTGAGTGGCTCAAGTAGTGGTTCCTTCCCTAAGATATAAGGGATTTGTTGTACCCGACATGTTTATTTGACTGAGGGAAAGCCAATTACACCAACATGTAAAAACTACAATTTGGTTTGCAATCGAATACTTACATGAATTTCTTTATCTTCAATCACCTGCTGGATTTATTAAGAAACATCGGTTGAAGTGGAAATTTTCTTCAATTCCCGGTTGTGTATCCATCTTTCTTTGCAAATCCAGGGAGGGGTGGGGTGTATAATCAAAAAGAGAATGCCAAATAAATCAACCAATGGACGGGTATTTTGGAGAGGATCTTAAACAAACTAAAACAACAATAATAGTGACTTAAGGACCCAACGAAGATGAAACAGCGAAAAATAAAGACGATTTCTGGGAACAAATAACAAAAACGATAGAAGCGATTGATGGTCGACTGATCATAATGGGTGACTTAAATGGAAGAGTCGGCAAGATAAATGGGGAAACAGGAGAAGTTATAGGAAACCACGGTGAGAACACCAAAAACAACAATAGCTCAAAAGTGATTAATTTCTGCATAATCAATAATCTCGTAGTTACAAATACCTTTTATGAGCATAAGGAGATACATAAAATCACAAGAGAAGTTGTTATTAGAATTGAAAAATTGATTATAGATTACATAATAACAAAAGTATAGAAATGAAATAAAAGACACAAGGGTGAGAAGGGGAGCAGAAATATATTCTGATCACTATTTAGTGACGTCAAAATAAAGATAACAGAAGATAGTTACGAAGAATTACAAGTGACGGATAGGAAGAGAAGAAAGGGTCAAGAAAAAATGAAAACATATATACTGGGAGAAGAAGAGACGGCAAAATTATACAAAGAAGATGAATAAAATCGATGTTAATTTAACAATAGAAAACAAATGGAAGTGTATAAAAGAAATACTGATAACGACAGCCAAAGAAGTATGTGGGACTTACTTAAATTAACAGAGGCAAAGAAACAAACGAACTGGTGGTACGATGAAATTAAAACAGAAATACAGGCGAAGAAACAGAAGTGGAAACATATTTGGGAAGCAGAACAGGTAGAAAAGGAAAAACATACAAAATCACACACATAAAAACCAAAGATGGAATAATATTGGGACAGGAAAACGACGTTGAAATGAGATGGAGACAGTACTTCAAAGAAATGTTAACGATAGATTAAACGCAAATAAGAACAATAGAAAAAGAACACAGGCAAAATAACACAGAGATTAACGCTGAAGAACAAAAGAAATATAGATCGAAGAAGTCATAGAAGCTATAAAGAAGTTAAAAAGAGGTAAAACAGCCGGTCACGATGAGATTACCACAGAAATGGTAAAGAATTTAGGCAGTAAGGGTCTACAAATGCTAAAGGAACTGTTTCACAAAGCATGGATAGAGGAAAATGTACCTAACGAATGGGGGAAGGTAATACTACTGCCGTTGTATAAAAAAGGCGACAGGAAGGAGTGCTCAAATTACAGGGGCATTACAATACTATCAGTGATAGCAAAGATATACGAGTTGATACTGGTCATGAGGTTAGACAAGGTAACAGAAACCCAATTAGAAGATGCACAATGCGGATTTAGGAAAGGCAGACGAGTACAAGACAATATATTCGTAATTAAACAGCTAATAGAAAAATTAACCAACGATAATATATATGTAGCCTTTGTTGATCTCGATAAGGCGTTTGACAGTATACCAAGGAATATAGTATGGAGTAGCCTTAAGAAGCGAAGGTAAATAGTAAATTGATAGCATGTATAAAGAGTATTTACAAGAACACCAGAAGCTATGTAAGAACAGAAAACCTGAAATCGGAAAAGTTCCCAATCAAGGAGGGATTAAGACAAGGAGGAGTTCTTAGTCTTGCACTATTAATATGGTGATGGATGATATAATGAAGAAAATCAGGGGAAAAATAATGAAATTGAAAGTAGGATATAGAAAGATGGAAATGGTGGAAATAGCGGAAAGCGTATTTGCCGACAACTTAGTGAAATATGCCAAAAACGAACAAGATCTACAACATAACCTAGAAACGTGGAACAACGCCCTATTAGCTAGAAATCTGAAAATAAACGCTGACAAGACAAAGGTAATGGTGTTAGGAAAAGGTAATTGAGAAGTTACAGAGCAACGGAAGAATAGATGGTGAAATAAATGATAGACTAGAAAGTGTTGCAAAATTATACTACTCTCTAAGCAAATCTTTTGTAAGGAAAAAGGAGATATCTAAGAAAACGAAGTTAACGATATTCAAATCCGTTTTTAAGCTTATACTAACTTATGGAAGTGAAAGTTGGGTAATATCGAAGAGAACAGAAAGTAAAATTCAAGCTATTGAAATGGGATATCTCCGAGGAGTAAAGGGATTTACCAAAAAAAACAGAATTAGAAACGACATCGTGAGAGAAGAGCTAGAAATAGAACCGATCATAAAGAGCATTAATCGTCAGAAACTACGTTGGTTTGGACATGTAGTAAGGATAGGGGAAGAACAAGAAAGAGTATATGGGAGACAAGATCACAACAAAAAAGAGAAAGAGGAAGACCTAGAAAAACATGGAACAACGAAGTAATAGAGAAGCTGAAACAAAAAGGACTGAAATGGAACAAAGGGAAAATATTGGCAAAAAACAAAAAAGAATGGGCAAAGAAAACATACAGTGATGTTTAAAGTTTATTATATTACCTTACCTTATTATATTACATTATTTTAGTATGTTTAGCATATTTAGCTTAATTTCAAAATATATTGTAAAGTACTTTATTTTTACTGGATTGAAATTTTAGTTGTAATATCTTAACACTTAACGGCAACTAACGTTAATAGATTATACGGGGTGATTGTTTGGAACCGTACATCAAAAGAATCTAGAGACGGGGAAATCGTGTGGCTCTGAAATTTTGTTGTTAGCCAAAGTTTCAAATCCCCATCCCTAGATTCTTCTAATGTACAGTTCCAAACAATCACGCTGTATATATATATATATTTGTTAACCAACACATACTTCTTATACGACTTTAAGAAATATAAACAAACTAAAGGAGCACCAATGGAATCACCTATCTCACCTGCAATTGCTAATTTATTTATGGATAATCTTTGAAACAAATGCAATTCAAGAATCTTCCAACAAACCAGAACTTTGGTTACGATATGTTGATGATATCTTCTCCATATGGCCACATGGTAATGAAGCATTACTAGCTTTTTTAAATTATTTAAATAATATTCATCCACAAATTAAATTTACTACCGAAGTAGAAGTTAACGGAAAACTACCTTTTCTTGACGTGTTACTAATTAGGAAACCAGACGGAAGTTTAGGACATACAGTGTATAGAAAACAAACTCATACCAATAGATACCTACATGCTAATTCACATCATCATCCACAACATCTAAATTCTGTTTTAAAACCTTATTAATTAGATCTGCTAGACTAACAGGCAGCGAGCATATACACGAAGAAATGAATCTTCTGAATCAAGCTTTTAAACAAAATGGTTTTTTCACGTCATCATGTTATGAAAGCAAAAGGATGAAACAAAGAAGTGACAACGAAGTTAACGATAAGAGTACGTTTACTGTATCAATTCCGTACTTCAAAGGTACTACAGAGAAGATAAGTAACATTCTCAAAGAAACACAACATACGAGTAGTTTCTGTACCTGTTAATAAAGTTAAGTCTTTCTTCCGTTCCCCTAAAGATATTATTCCTTTAGAAGAACAAGGCATTTACGAAATTCCTTGCGGAGGATGTAACATCTCTTACGTTGGACAAACCAATCGACGTATTTCTGCGAGAAAAGAAGAACACAAACTAGCAGTCCGAAAAGGATGTTTAACTTATTCTCTAGCTGAACATCATCACCAAACAGGACATAAAATCGATTTTGAAAATACAAGAATGCTAGGAAGAGAAAAATGTTGATGTAACCGCCTCATTAGAGAAAAAATCGAGATAGAAAGACGTCCTAGTTGCATTAATAAACAAGATGATGGAAAAGGTTTACCTAACATTTGGAAACCGTTATTAACTTTACCTCAGGATAGAAGATCTCCAAATATCCAACAAGTAGTACAACAAAATATGCAAAGCAACATTACCATGATACCGATACGTAATGCTATTGGTTACTCTGGTCCAGCGACACGTTCAAGGTCAAAATCGCATAGAAACTAAAATTATTATTTATTAACTACTTGAAAAAGTTGCGTGTTAGCGTGGCGAAACGTTGTAATTATTTAATAATTATTACACGTGTTTAACCACAAAGATTTTTTATTACAAACATGTTTACACGTGAAAGAATAAAGCATTATATATATATATATATATATATATATATATATATATATATATATAAAGTTTGGTTACGTTCAGATAAACTTTATTTTCGCTCAAGCTCACAAATACAATGTCAAAATTATTTTTCTCTAATTCTACTTTAGAAACAATAAATTCTTGATGATTTATAATATTTGTTATAGAATATACAATTAAATCTCATAACAACATTAAAGCTAATAACTTTCTCTTTATCACATGCAAACCAAGAATAAACAAACACTTTTGAATGAACGGTTTTTGAAAGAGCAACTTAAAGATTTAGCGTATTAACGAAAAGCGCTTAATATAAATACCTATGTCAAATATGAATATAAATATCTTTAAGTAAACAAAAAGCTTTTAGACTTGATAAACAAAAACTGATGGAACTTCGGGGTAATCATCATTTATCTAACAAAAATCAATTCAATTGTAGAAATGAATGAACAAATACCCTTCTGACAACAAAAGAATTCAACAAATGTATTGTCTATGAAATGACTGTTATTTCAATTTAGTTATTACCTGAAAGCATACTAATTAAAAACAATAGCTTATTGTTTCAGAACTGGTATTATTATTATTATTATTATTATTGATAAATGCTCATTCATTAATTTGAAAACTGAGGGATAATTAATGATATCTTTTTCTTAAGGTGTCTATTATGTTTTTTATTGAAAACTTGTTTTTTAGTTATAAAAATAACTAATAAATAACATAACAGATATGTATATAAGTTAAAATCAGTTAAGACTGCGTATGTAACATATTATAATAATTTTGTTACAATGCTCTGTTTCTCTCAATTAATATATACGACTGTATTAATCGTATGCCGACAATTAATATTTTGACATTTCCCACTTTGACGTTTTGTTTTGATTGTTGGTTTAATATCCCTTGTATACATAACCACAGACATAACTGCATTTAACTTTATTTCTGTTTTCTAAAACTCAAACATCAGTATATATTAGAATTAGCGGTTTAATAAGTACATAATTCATTGAAATTAATACAGAAAATTAAATAAAATGAGCGACATCTGATTAAATGTTATAATTATATGCGTGTTTATTACAGTCGGGGCAGAAGGAGTCTCTTTAGAGTAAACAAATGCAATCTCTTTACATACTTTACCAAACAAACTATGCCCCATACATTCTTCACTTATCTCTCAACAGTCAAGATTCGATTTTTTACAGCATCTATTAATAATTTTAATAAATTGACAGTCGAAGTTTAAATGCCCCTAGAACTTGAACTTGATGTTAATTTGCATGTTTGGTCTTGCTTGTGCCAAAATATTTTTCAATCCCAAGTGTGAGAATGTTAGCATTTTGTAAGTAAATTTGATTTTAGGATTGTGAAAAATCAAACTTACCGTTTACTTTCAGATCACATACAGTATCTGTTCTTACATTATAAGACATTTGATTTCCAACTGGTATTAAAGTTACCGATACATTACCGTAACGATTTGGGGCAGTAACATTATTATACTGAAAAATCTAATATTTTGTTTACAGTAGATTTATAAAAGTAACCATGATTTTTTTTATTTAAATTTAATTTGAGCATGAAAATATTTGTACTTGTTTGTTTTTGTGATATTAAAATAATTTTAACATTTTCTATGCACCACATCAGCGAAATCCTTACCGAACTCTGTCTGTTATTCAGTTCGCTTGATTAGCTCACTCAATTTGCAAACACATACTCGTTCGATAAAAAACCATCACTGTACAAAAGATATACCTACTACTAAAAATGAAAACGGAATTGAACCAAGATGATCTAACTGCTGTTACCATAATTCGTGATTCGACCTTATGCAATAATTTTACTTTAATGGAACACAAATTAACCACACATATTATGAGACTTTATGCACAAATAAGTCTTGCTTGTAATTTGGGACTAAAGTTACACTACAAAAGTATCAATCATACCGAAACTATGCCAGATAATACTAGCCATATTGTAATATTGAAATAGAATATTATATACAGGGTGGGGCATTACCAACGAATTATTCTGTAGAATTAAAACGACAAATAATGTAAGAAATCTTAAGGCATACATATATCGAGATTATTTGGGACCACTTTTTAAACATATTTTGGATTGTACAGGGTACTCCAGAAACACGTACCATATCAAAGATGGGTTATTTTAAATGGACCACCCTGTATTTTTTTTTTTTTAAATTGTACGATAAAAAATAATGTAATCGACAAATAAATCGATTTTAACTGATTTGCAGACCCTCCATAGAAATACAATTAATTCAAAATAAATAAAAACAAGCAAATTTGTCTTACACCACCTTACTAAGAGCGTTCAACATCATTTTTGCAATATTTACTTTCTTCATGTTATAATGTACAGGGTGTTTTTAATACTACCGCATAATACTAACCCTTTAAAACTTAAATAACTAGCTTAACTACAATGGAACACCCTGTATTTGTGTAGCCTGTTGGAAGTTGGAATTAATTACCTTTCAATCGGTATAAGGATTACCAACCCCTAACTCTCATAGTTTTTGCAATATTTTAAAATTTACTATTTTAACAATTTGAGATTTACTGGAATCTAAGTTACTTGTGAAATATCCGTAAAATGAACATTATCTTGCAACCACTTTTAATATAGAGGCCGATTTAGCTTTGAAATAAAACATAACATAACAGAGATGTCCCGGGCTCTAAGAGTCAGTCGAATCACGCCCACCGGTCATAAACAACAACCATAATTTGTTACAGCAAAAACCGATCACACTGTAAACATTATTAAAAATTTTTTTTAAATAATGGTTTTAGAAATTATGGTACCACTATTAGAGCGATTTTTATCAGTCTTAGTTAACAGATTAAAGTTTGTCGATGTTTACAGTGTGATCGATTTTTGATGTAGGTACCAAATAACGGTTGCTGTTATTTAACATCAGTAAATTGTGACCGGTGAGCGTGATTTGACTGACTTATAGCCCGGGATACTAGCCATAAGCACATTTTTGTTAATCTTTTTTTTTACTTATATTCTAGTAAATCGCAAATTGTTAAACTAGAAAATTTTAAAATACCTCAAAAACTATCAGACTTAGGGGTTAGAAATCCTAATACCGATTGAAAGATAATTAGTTTCAGCTTCCAATAGGTTACAAAAATCCAGGGTGTTCCATTTAAGTTAAGCAAGTTATTTAAGTTTTAAGTTTAAGTGTTATGCGGTAGTATTAAAAACACCCTGTACATCATAACATAATAGTAAATATTGCAAAGGATGTTAAAAGCTCTTAGTAAGGTAGTGTAAGTGAAATTTGTTTGTTTTCACTTATCGTGAAGTTACTGTATTTTTTTGGAGTGTCTGCAAATCAGGTAAAATTGATTTACCAGCGAAGCGGAAGTAAGTAGGTATAGAGACATGTTATAGGACATACATCATTTTTTATCGTTCTACGGAATAATTCGTTGGTAGTGCCCCATTAAAAAAGTTTTAAATTGACTATAAAAAAACAGCCGAAAAAAAAAGCTGAGATTTAAACAACCGCGGAAAAAAAGCCGATGGAAAAATCCGACTAAAAAAAGCCTCGGAGAAAAAGCCGATGAAAAAAAAAGTCGCCGAAAAAAGCCGGGCTATAAAAAGGGGTGACGCTCATAAAAATGTATACCGTTGCAATATTTTTGACTGAATATTACTGTGATTCCACATTTCTATTAATTAAAGATTGTACCTTAATGAAAAAATAATAAATAATCAAAGTATTATAATTAACCATGTAGTTAACTTATTGATAATTTATGTCCGCATTTATGGTGTACACATTTTTACACTATAATCATTATCAATGCTATAATATTCATAATAGTAACCTTTTCGATATGTTAAATCTTAATGTTGTAGTATCTTCTAAATCTTTAAGAAATCGTAGCATTCATTCTATCATAACCTTTATCCACTCCTGACAATGTCGTCCTTGTTCAACAAACTTAATATTGGTATTTTTAATAACAATTTTAATGTACTTTAACTATAATTCAAGATAAAATACTACAATTATATAAAAATAGAAACACTCACTGTTATGTTCTTTTTCGGACGCTTTGTTGTCTATTGAATTAACAAACTTGTATTACTATTTTTATATTATTATTATATCGTAATAGGTAATGAAATTTGATAATTTGTTTTACAAGTAATTAACTTTTCCGTCATTTTTAACACCACTGACCACTTTATGCGGTTTCTTTTGTCAGATTTTTCCGCCAGTTTTTACCGCGGCTTTTTTTACCGGTTTTCCAGCTGCTTTTGTTTTCGCCGGTTTTTCCGCGGCTTTTTTTACCAGTTTTTATTCCCCAGTTTTTTTCTATGGTTTTTCATTCCACCTTCGAAAATCTAATCTAATGCATTGGTTAGGTATTCCCCAAAGAGAAAGTGTACTGCACTGTAGAAACTACAGAAAGCATTATTAACTTTTCGCAATGTATTCTGGTAGTAAAAAATCATGAGATCTTTTTGCTGAGTGTCCTGTTGGTACCAATTGTTATATATTTAAAAATCGTTAACTATGGCGATATCTTTTAGAAATCGTGAAAAATGAAAAATCATCAATATGATTATGCAGGTTGTGTTTAAAAAATGTTTTACCACTACTTTACGAAAAATACGAAAAATTATCAGCATATTATTTTTTAACGAGTGTTCTAGCGACGCTAGTTAAAGCTATCGGAATTTTGTTTAAAAATAGTTCTTCTTGTTCTGTATTTATCCTTTGGGATGCATTTTACCGTGCATCATCTAAATAAAATAATTCTATTTTACTTTCAAATTATAAAAAAAACATTCATACATTGAATTACAAATTTACTCAACATTCTATAAACATTGAAGTTATTGGAAAAAACAAACATTGAGAAACATGAAACACAAAACTGTGCAAAGGGACCACCTTGTAAAATTTAACAATATCCAAGGCGATTATAGAGTTTCCTTCTGACATTTTAAAGAGTTTGAGGTGATATTAATCCAACGCCATGTCGAATTTTTGTTCAAGGTTATCTAAATTATTAGTTAATTTTTGAACACTTTACTTTTTCAGTATCCCCATATGAAGAAATTTAACGGGGTTGGATCAGATGATCTAGCTGGTCATTCTATCGAACTTCTTCTTCCTATTCATCTTTCTGAGAGTATGTCGTTGCTTAATTTAGGTCATTTATTATCGAGCATTCAACACCGTGAACATTGTTTAATTGTAATAGCTCTTCCATTTTTCAATGCCAATTTGGTCATAAAAACCATTATCTTCCTCGGCGACAGTGAAATTTTCCAATAAAATCGCATTATTTAAATTTATTTACCCAACAGTGCGCATAGACTAAGTATAAGAAATAGTGGTAATAAAGCTTTTTTGATTTGTTTGAGTTTCATTGTTTACTTCTAATGCCGCTTCTAACTTTTTTATGGATTCGGGATCAGAATTTTAATCTATCGTCAAAGCATCGTTGTCCTTATCTTGTTGAACATCGATCGAATTGGTTTAATTTTCTTCCTAAGTTGTTCAACCTCAGTTTTGTGCTTTTTTGATAATTTTTTATATTTATCCTTTGAAGCCAAAGAAAAATCTTTTAGATTTTTTCACAGTTTTCTTCTTTTCCCGATAATATGTGTATACATCACCTAGAAATGATTACTTTAGGATTAAATACCTTTAAGAAATCAATCAACCTGTGTCGACCTAAATATCATTAATCAGTTGGATTCTTTTCAGCTTAATACAACCCAAAATTTACCACTTGTTGTAAGTGATCTTAAAGTTCGAAAAAAATTTTTCATATGGTTGGCCGCTCATCCTCTGTTTCGAATTGGTTTAAGTTTGGATTTTCTGTTTCTGTCAAGATTTTTGTATTGCTTTATTGATTTTAGTGAAATGTCACTCAACACATCTTTTTCTTTTGAGAAGTAGGTTTAAAGCTTTGTTTGTCAATATTTGCAAAGATCTATTTATATTTTTTTTAAATTTTGGTCAAAAGGAGTTATCTGTACAAATTCCTATAAGTGATCTTTGCGTAAGCTTTGTATTTTTAATGATAATAATTATTATTATACTTTGAATTGCTTGGCTTTGGGATCTTCGTTGATTAAAGGTTATTATGTGAAATTTTTCTAAATCTTGATTGTACAAACAGTGACATATTAAATGACCCTGTTTAAAGCAACCGCCAATAGGTACATTAATATTGTAGGTTGTGTCTTTTCTATACGTCGTGAAGTTTAAGTTCATTTAATAAATCATTATAATCCTTCATGTAACATTTTGCGTTATCGCTTAATACCGGTTTCAAGGTAAATTTATTTGAAATATGTAATTCAAAAATTTACTAGTTCAAAATACTTAAAAACGGACATCATATTTATTTACACTCGAGTGTAATTAACTGCCTAGATGGTTGTTCGAAAATGTTTTAAAGAACGTATTTTTTTCAGATCCCATTTTATTTTTACATTGTCAACGTAAAAGTTCAAATGAGATTTTTCAGTGCGCTCTGCACGGAAAAGGTTGCGTTTTCAGAGTAGTAGGTACGGTGATAAAGTAAAGTTTACCTCTATTATAAATGGAATTATTTGTTATTCATATTTACCTTTTTTAATCCTCTAAAGCCTAATTTGGGCTTTTCCAGGATCACACGTTATTTTTACGCAACCGCCGCGTTATGATAACTTGACCACTTTAAGAAATAAATGTTTGAATAAATTGATGCTTTTCCCGAATATTTCTTTTTGTCACCAAGTAACACATAATAATCATGTCAACATCATTTACGTTTCTCTCTAATTATTCTAATGATAACATTTTATAATATTTTACTAATCGCCTGAGGAGAAACAATTTTTAATTGAACTCAACATTTATTGAGCATCTTTGCTTTTTTAATTTCCATATCTACATCTACATTTAGATATGGTTCTGTGACAAACACTTTTTATTATAGATGTAGTTTTTGCAGTATTACCTACATTTGGCAGTTAAATCTGACAAACGTTTCATCAATAAATTCTTTAAAGATGTCTTGAAACGATATTGGTGAGTTATGTCTGCCATTTCAAAAAATGTGTTCATAGCTATATAAAATATTGATATATTCTCGAATAGATTTTAGTCTTCACCATTTAGAGATAAATACAAAATAGCCCCAGCTGAACAATTAACGAATTCAATAGTAACATTTGAAATATACACTAGAAATAGTGTACTATGATAGTACGTACATTTTGCTCAAGAAACATAATAATAAGCAATAATAAATAGGCAGATAATTAGAACACAATTTATTTTTATGTTACTAATAATCGTCTGAAACAAGATGAAAATGTAATTTTCGACTTTTTGTTTAATTATCTGATAATATTGGATATAAAGTTGAAAAATAGTATTTGTTGACAGGTATATAAAAGCAGTTACATAATATAAGCATAACTCGTGCGCTTTATTACCCTAATTTTGAGAATCACTGAAATCGCGGAAATCGGGAGTTGGGATCAATAAAAATTAAATATAACACAGACTCAATCTAGCCTGCGACAAAAGTTCACGTATAATTACTTTTTGTATTTTGTTCTTATTAAATAAATAAATGTATTGTTTTGGCTGGAATTTGTTCTTATAATAAGTCGATCCTTTGATAATTATAGACAACTAAATGTTAGCAAAAATAAAAATCTCGAATCGCCTGCTGTAAGTTCGCAAACAAACACCGAGAATCACTCGACAGCTGTTTTGCCCTTTTGGAACTCTTCAGGAGCCGTATTCTCGAGTTGGTACGAGTGGATTTCGTATACTAAATGGTCGGTTTTCGTACGAATTTTGAGAAACGGAATTCTCGAACTGTCGGAAAGGATTCGTATACGGTTCATATCGTACGATTTACATCGTATGATCTTTACCATTCGAAATGCAGTAACGTATACGTAATGACGTGACGTTTTATTAACCGTAACCGAAAATTGTCGAGAGCATTTAAAAATTGTTTATTAATTGATTTCGACTGATTTATTGTTGAATTTCTTCTTTAAATTTTTGTTGGTGTGAACCAAAAGTGCAATTTTGTACTCGGTTAAGCAGAATAATTCTTGTTAGCCCTGAAGAGGTTTCGTAAGTATATTTAAAGACAATTCAACGACATTTTAAGACGTCTATATGGCAATATGAGCAAATACATAGGAGAAATTGGTGTTTTGGAAAAATCTGAAATCGTAGCCAAACATGGCAAAAGATTTCATCAATTTAACGAGCCTTTTAACGATCTGAGCGATAGAAGATTTATCAAATTATATATGTAGATTAACCAAAGAAGGGACTTCTGACTTAATTGATTTATTCTGGAACCACATCTAAAAATCCCACAAGTGTGGACGTTACCATAAAATTTTCGCTTAGCGTCAATGTTCCTTCGTAAATAAACGATTGCAAATTCAAAAATGTATTAAAAATAATAAATCTCAAGCAACATTAGATATAATTGCATTCGCAAATTTTTTTTTTGTATATTCTTCTTAATTTAGCTCTTCTTTTTTTGTAGTATTTTTACTTGATTTTATTTATTTCTTGTACTTGCTTGGCAAATTGCACGGACGTTTCAAGGGCTTTGTTTCGGAGTTAGTAAAACTTGAACAATTAATTATTTTAAATCTTATTATTTTTACTAATACACATCTTCAGCTTTGGAAGGACGTGGAAGCTTCTGAATTTAAATTTCTGGTGGATTCTACGTTTAGAATTAATTAAATTAAACTTGTTTTTGGTAGTAATTTTCATATAGTGTCATGTCTAGGTAAAATAAATCCAGTTATATACATTTTACTTTTTTATATCATCGAACTTACGTTCCGCCACTATTTCCATCCATTTTTGGGGGTGAATAAAACTAACACAAAATTTCGAAAAACTAAAATTACCAACGTAAAATAGACGTTTCAGAGAGCATATTTCCGAGGAAAAAAATGTGGATTAATCGATGATTTCCAAAAAAAATTATTGAAATTCCAAAATTCACGCACTATGAGGACCATTTGAAAACTTGTATCAAGTTCCTATTGGTGCCCGAAGTTTTGCAAAAGGTTTACCCTTATTATTGTTATTTGTCAATTAAATTCATAATAATTCTGGCACTAGTGACATACGGTTACAGCGTTGTCACGTTTCCATGCGAATAAAAAAGTCGAACGTAATTTTCGTACGGTTGATTTTTCGAGAATGCGTTTAAAGGATTTTGTGCGAAATTTTTCATACGATACTTGTCGTATACGAAATAATTCGAACGAACTCAAGAATTGCACCACAGGAGTGAGAGAACTCGAGTGTAAGTTTGTTTGCTATTGTACACTCATGAAATTTAAAACCCTGACACCACAATTTCTGTAAACAAAACTTTGCACATTGTGAAGCGGGCTTAAGGGTATCATTTACAATTCTAACAGCAGGTAGTCTCAGCAGGGGTTATCTTATAGAAGGACTGTAGAATGAATCATTACACTAAGCACGTTTTAGAAAATAGGTAATTTACGTTGCTTACTTAATTTTTTTCTTTAAAGAATATATTTGAAGGTATCGCTAATTAAACACCATAGCTCGATTAATTATCGAATCAAAATTTTGTTTAGGAAATGTTTACAAAATAAAATTAGAAATAATTTTGATTTAAAAAACGTCTACAAGCAATAACTTTTAAATTAAATCAAAAACTAAACATGGTTATTTGGGTTGACTGATTATTACTTATTTTTAATAAATCTAACCTACTAATTATTGTAAGTTATTAAAAAAAATCATTAAACTCTCTATTCATAATATTTAGTCCTTACAAAATGTATATTTTATGACGTTTCATTTTTTCTGTAGTTAATATAAAAAGTGAAAATAAAAACTAAGGCAATTCTTATTGTCAACGTATATATTTAGTTTTTGACAAGAATTTATTACATAATTATAATTAAGATACCAAGTTATAGTTTAAAATTAAATGAAAACGTTTTTTTTTAAATAAAGGTATTACTATATAAATAAATATAAGAAATCAATAATGGGTGTGACCTCCATTATTATTGATACATTCTTGGAGGCGTCTGCTCATTGACGCTATCAAGGTATCAATATAATTAATATTAATCGTTTCCCATGCGGTATCAATGGCTGCAATTAGTGCATTACGGTTTACTGGTGTGAAATTTGGCCCTTGTTGTCTTCGGATAACAGCAAGTATTCGACCCCAACCTTTTCGATAATGTTAAAATCTGGGCTTTTTGCTGGCCAGGGTAACAGCTCCAAGTTATTTTCTCGTATCCAATTGCGCACAACCCGCGAAGTATGAATAGAGGCGTTGTCCTTTAACAACAAAAATTATGAAAATGTTAATTCAACAGATCCCGAACTATTTTTTGGAGAAAGTATAGTGAAATAAGAATACTTACTTGTTGGAAAATATAATCTTCGTCTGGATAAAACACTTCGACTGAAGGTTTCATAATAGTTTCCAAAATATCTAAATACGTAGCAGAATCAAGACGTCCATCGATAGCCCAACAAACTCCTGGACCTCGAACCACTTCGTTTTTTAGGACATATGTGATTATTTTCGTAACGAGTTCCTTCCATTCTAAAACTTTTAGTGGTCCATCGTTGCGGCTATTGAACGTTTTTTCGTCGCTAAAAATCACTCGATTCCAAAATTCCAAAGGTTCGTTCACATATCGCCTTGCAAATTCCAGACGACGTCTCATATTTTCGTCACTGAGAACTTCTTTCGCAGCAGCATTATACTTCTTTATTCCCATCTCCTTTAATCTTTTTGTGCAGTTATACGGCATCCGGGAAAATGTGTATCTGCTATAGCCCTGGAGTATGTAGCAAATGGTTGTTCTGTTACGTAATGAAACAACTCGAGATCTTGAGCACGTGTAGATACTTTAGGTCTACCACTTCCGATGGCTCTTTCCAAAGTGTGTTCAAGATTCCATTTTACTCGGTAATGCCCTACGGTGCTTTTTGGTATATCTAACATACGTGAAATTTCACGCACGCTACGGCCCGCCGCTAATTCCGAAACAATCCGCGCTTTCAAATCAGCACCGAGATGAGGTGGCATTTTCACAACACTTGAAATTTTAAACTAAAATGGAATTTACATTTCTTACTTTATTTATTGGTTCACACTACCCCTTCTCAAACAGTAGGTAATTGTTTATTTATTACATACTTCTAATGACCAATGTAACAACCCTTAGAGCAATATGACTCAAAGGAAGTAAATTAAACAAGCAAGGATATTCTATTGTTATTGAAACTTATTCATAAAGTAAAAGCCATTTCCTTATAATGCTAATGGACAGGATTTTCTTTTAAGTATTAAGATTACAATAGAGGACTTATAAACTTTCGAAAATATCTAATTATAAATATTTACACTGCAATTGCGCTTTTTCCTTAATAATTTCTTAGCAATAACACGTTCTTGGTTTTAAGTTGTCATAAATTTGATATGATATAAATTTGTGTTTCTAATATTACATCACAAACTAATCTTTATTCGCCAAAAATTGTTGCTTAAGTTGTAAAGCTTCGTACACACCTGAACAACAAACCGAGCAACAAACATAACAACGAACCGAAAGTCAAACAGAACGACAAACGATCTTTTATGATTTCCACAATCCGAACAACAAACGGAACGTTTGTGCTGTTCCCATAATTATTTTCAGTAGTTTTCAGTTCATATATATTTATTATTGAGAAGAGAAAATTGCGGAAAACAAGAAGATAGTGCCAACCAAATTTTTACGCACAAAGAAGAGTAAAAATTATAATTTACTTCGCTTTTTTTTATTTTGGAAATTTCCCGCCCAAATGATGCTAATAGGGACATCATTTTTTCTTGCATTCTTAAACACTGATTAATTTAAAACATTTTTCTTCTGTCAACTCCATAATATTACCTAAAACACAACAAACCCACAAAAGGGAGGACAAAAATAAATAATTTAATTCTCCCGCATAAGTTTGTTCGCCGTTTTGTTTAGATTCGTCCAAACCTGCAAACGCATTCGCGCGCATTTTCTTTGATGTCGGAGAAAAAACCGACAAGTTGCGGGAACGCCGCAAACCGTTCGTGGAACAATCAGGACTTGCGAATCTGTTCTAAAATTCGTACGTAGCACCGTCCAAATTAATGTTCCGATTGCCGTTCGGTTCGTTGTTCTGTTTGTTCCTCGGTTTGTTGTTCAGGTGTGTACGAAGCTTTACAATAAGCATATTAATATGAACTATATCTTATGAAAGGAGAGTTATGTAACTATAATTAACGACTTAACGTTACGTTAGTAGATTCCATTTACTATTTACACATATTTTCTTGGAACATTCGATAATTAACTATCGGGATATGATGACCCTATACTTCGCAGGTTGTGCGCAACTGGATACAAGCAAATAACTTGGAGCTGTTACCCTGGCCAGCAAAAAGCCCAGATTTTAACATTATCGAAAATGTTTGGGCTCGAATACTTGCTGTTATCCGAAGACAACAAGGGCCAAATTTTATACCAGTAAACCGTAATGCACTAATTGCAGCCATTGATACCGCATGGGAAACGATTAATATTAATTATATTGATACCTTGATAGCGTCAATGAGCAGACGCCTCCAAGAATGTATCAATAATAATGGAGGTCACACCCATTATTGATTTCTTATATTTATTTATATAGTAATACCTTTATTTAAAAAAAGTTTTCATTTAATTTTAAACTATAACTTGGTATCTTAATTATAATTATGTAATAAATTCTTGTCAAAAACTAAATATATACGTTGACAATAAGAATTGCCTTAGTTTTTATTTTCACTTTTTATATTAACTACAGAAAAAATGAAACGTCATAAAATATACATTTTGTAAGGACTAAATATTATGAATAGAGAGTTTAATGATTTTTTTTAATAACTTACAATAATTAGTAGGTTAGATTTATTTAAAAATAAGTAATAATCAGTCAACCCAAATAACCATGTTTAGTTTTTGATTTAATTTAAAAGTTATTGCTTGTAGACGTTTTTAAATCAAAATTATTTCTAATTTTATTTTGTAAACATTTCCTAAACAAAATTTTGATTCGATAATTAATCGAGCTATGGTGTTTAATTAGCGATACCTTCAAATATATTCTTTAAAGAAAAAATTAAGTAAGCAACGTAAATTACCTATTTTCTAAAACGTGCTTAGTGTAATGATTCATTCTACAGTCCTTCTATAAGATAACCCCTGCTGAGACTACCTGCTGTTAGAATTGTAAATGATACCCTTAAGCCCGCTTCACAATGTGCAAACTTTTGTTTACAGAAATTGTGGTGTCCAAGTTTTAAATTTCATGAGTGTACACTCTTACAAACTTACAACAGGCGATTTGAGCTTTTTATTTTTGCTAACACTTAGTTGGCTATAATTATCAAAGGATCGACTTATGTAACTGCTTTTGCATACCTGTCGACAAAGTTGCTTAATTCGAATCATTATTTACCTAAAACTACTGAATAATTGCGCCACAATTCAGTATTGTACCTAGTTTTTAGATAAAGTGTGGCTATGACTTTGACGTTAGCAAATTTTTCATGTCTTTGGTAACAAGATGGCTATTGTTGGTTGGTTAAATGTATCGTATAGATACATTTAAACCTTTCCCGAAACTCAACCATAAAGTAAGTGCTGTATGCTCACTCGCCTTGAACAAAATACCGTTACGGAAGTAAGATTCAATAATAAATCTTTTATGTTCTGACGAAAACACCATTTTTTCATAAAAAATTGATGAACACTGATCGCTCGGTGCTCGGTATTAAGAAAACAATGCTAGCCAGTATGGGTATGAGTGTTATTGCTTCTATTGAGCACGTTCTGTTATGAAAGCACGGATAAATCCGGAAAACTTTTAAGTAATTCGGGTAATTCGAATAGTAGTTCAGGTGATACGAGTAATTCGACAAAGTAATACTGGTAATTCGAACATGTACACCTAATTCGGGTATTGATCTACCCCTCGATAAAAAAATTTAATGTCGAAATGATCTGATAAGTTATACAAAAAGTGGGACACTTTGACACCTGTTTGATTATGAAAAACGTCACTTTATAATGCAAAAATGTAACAAAAAACTGCCCTTTTTTATAATAGCGATATTCTGGGTATTCAGAATGAATAGGATCTACCAAACAAAAGCGAATGTTAAATTTTCGGGTAAAAACTAACAAAATCTGTATACTGATTATCTTAATTTTTAGTAAACTATTACTACAATTAGTAAATAGAATACAATTGTTTTGAGTGTACATTCCTAAACACAAGCGAAATAAATCAATCTTAGATAATCTTCAAGCCTTAAAAGAACAATGCAACTATAGAAACATTTTTAAATGGGTTTTTGATGTAATTACCATTCATAATGGACATTTTAACAGAAAAATGGTTCATGCGACCTTGTAAAGAGTTAGCAACAATACACCGACTTCGGGATTATTATTAAATATTATTGTGCATAGAATTAACGACCTGACTCATTACAAACTATCTAGTTTGTCTAATGCTTCAGTAGGAAACACAACGTTTTTAACTAAGTACATTTTTGAGCAGTTTTAATCGCGTTTATTTTTATCTGTATTACAAATTTTAAACGTACCTTGAAGTATTTTCGTTCAGAAAAATCCATACATATCCTTCGCATTCAATTTTAACCTTTACATTCGCAACGTTATGCCTACGCCACTGCAGTAACCTTCATTCAATTTACCATATTAAATTGTTTAATAATACGCTAACATACTTTCTTTTTCATTTTATCAGAAGTTGTTAGAATCAATGGATCATCGAAGACGATTTAGTTTGATGTCGGTGTCGGTATCGCGCGGTTTCGATTTCGATGTATGCTAATCTAGAGTATTTTTAAGTTTTATTGCAAAATTCTTTTCTGGATATGACTCATTTGCAGTATGATGTGTTTAAAATAAAATAGTGTTGAATTGTGTTGTACGAACCATCTAACGTGACGGAAACCCGCAACGTTTTGAATTACGCGCAAATGAAAATGTGGCAGTGATTTGTGTTGTGTAATTTTTCTGGGATAAATTGAGAAGATAATCAGATGGGTAAGTGGTTTTTCTTCGTCAAATTTTCAAGGAATAATAACAAGTGAAGCGTATGCAAATACGCAAAATGTTCTAATTGGATTAATTACATGAAAGTTTTACTCTTCTTGCTGTACCTACAATCAAAAATAAAATGCTAATCGGGGAACGATAACTCAATTTTTTCTAATTAATGTTGTAATTTTCTTGTTTTGTTATAACTGTCGTAAGGAGATGATTTTCTGTAATAATATCCGTACATAAAATGATATTAATGAGTTCTAGAAACCTAATTATGACGTGCGCAATTTTCGATTAGTCCTAATTGGAATTTACTAGGAAGTTATATGATTGACTTCAGTATAGTATACAGAGTGATTATTTATGATTTGTAAACATTTATATGCATATGTGCTTTTTTCAGTTCAATTGACGGATTGAGGTTAGTAGAAAAAAATTAATGCATCTTTATTTATATAAACAAGAAAGTTTTTCTCACTCAAGCTCATTATTTTCCAAATTGCATGGAAATAGATTATATATCACATTTTCGTTGTATTACTATTTTGGGCTTTTCAGATTGATTTTAGAATAAAATTTTGCGAGTTTTTAAATTTAGGAAATTTTGAAGTATAATTGCTAGGGCGGCAATATCTTCATTAAATTTTGGTTTAAATGCTAGATAAGTTTAATTAGTACATTCATCATACGTTTAACTTTAAAAAAATGGGTGAAAATAAAAATAAGTAGATAAATAAATCTACTGAACATTAATTACGATTTAAATTAACGCACGCCGAACGTAACGCCAGCTTTGACGTTTAATATCAAATCAGTGTTACCACCGTTCGGAATAAAAAACTTTGGTTTAAATGCTAGTTTAAGTTTAATTAGTACATTTATCAAATGTTTCATTTAAAAAATGGGTGGAAATAAAAATAAGTAGATAAATAAATCTACTGAACATTAATTATGATTTAAATTAATGCACACCGAACGTAATGACAGCTTGGGCGTTATCAGTGTTACCACTGTTCGGAATAAAAATTGTTCTATCTCTATAAAAGAACTCAAATTTCTATAAAAGAACTCATTTGGGTGCTTTTATAGCTCTGTAAGCGACCCAAAATAGAAAAATAGGTTTATTTTAAACAATGAACTTGTATTCAATTTTTTGTAATTCGTTATTTCAATCTAGTAGGTCTAGAGAAAATAAATAAATTTAACAGCCAACGTCTGTATACTATTGGCGCGGAGTAATAAATCATAATTGCTTGAAATAATTCTTTATTTTCTTGTGAAAGCGGTACTTCTATGGTTAAGTAAAAACCAATAAATTCTAACCAAAATACGATCATTGTGCCGCTCTTGCAGCATATCGACCCATCTAGGGTCTGAGAACAATAGTTTAATCTTTGTAAACACGTTGCCATCAGCCCAGGTACTGACGAAACGAGAATCATAGCCGTAGATGTGGGTATTATACCAAGATACGGTGGAATATTGCTGAATTAAATTATTTACTATGAAAAATAGATTTCACAAAGTAGGGATTGAAACAATAAAAGAAACCACATAATAATTCATATCAAGGTAGATTTTACTATTATAATATATTTACCTACTAAAAATATGATTTTCCAAACTTATCAGGTACCTACGCCACTGCAATACGGGAGATTCGATAATTCTGACAGGTTTATTACTCCGCGCTAATAGTATACTGAGTTATAAATGAGTTTTGTATTCAGGAGTTCTGAATGTTACTAGTTAGATGATGCCATTTTTAGCTTATATCCAAAGTTTCTTAAATTGATATTTTTATGTTTCTTACGACTTGAATATATTTAAGTAAGATAATTTTTTTATTGTGGTGTAAACATGTCACAAATATCAACCAATCGAAGACAAGGTTAAGCATTCTCTATCCTTTACAGCAGTTTATTCTGACATGAATTCTAATATAGATAAAACATCTTAGTTATGTTTATAATCTGTATTTATTCCTGGCCAATTTTCTTTAAAATATAGCTATTTTAAAGGTAGTTATAACAAAATTGTATGCGGAAACTAGAAAAGTGTCTATTTTAACTCAGTTTTGCTGCTCTTTTGTTTCTCAAAATTCTGACATTTTTTAAGTAAATAAAATTTTTAAATTTTTCCAAGTCCGTCCTTGGATTATACGTCATTTGATACTTTACCTGAGAAGGAAAAATGTAGCAAATATAAAGAAAATTTACAATGTGGTTCGCGAGTCATTGACAAATAAATGAATAAACAAAATTAATTAAAACACCCTGTATCTTAGTTATAAAGGGTTGGAGACATGCACAATATATGTTTTTTAGAATCCTCTTGATGATCCCCTAACTAATCCTAACGTATGAGCATTTACCAATGCATCACCCTGTATAATCAAATTTGAATAGCATAATAAAACGCACACTATGAACATTTTATTCAAAAGACGAATTGTTAGTTTTACAACTAAATCTTAAATTATGAAAATGTAATGTAATTAATTGGTGAAGGAGAAACCACCATCAATGTAATCATTGACTAAACAGCCCAACAGATCAATTAGAACAATACAAAAATTTAGAAAGCTGGCATATAACAAGACAAGTTCTTGGAAGAAAATAATGCACCTGCAAAAACAAGGTTTTGTCAAACATGTTGTGACTTGACTAAGCCGGTTTATTCTTATAAGAATCGCTTAACATGGGCTAAAAATAATTAAATGTGTTTTTAATATGGCCCTGGAGATGGTGTACACAAAAAACAACTAAATAGGTTAAAAGCCAATCTATTGATCAATCAATCAATTTATTGACTTTACTCAATTATTGATAATCAACTCAATTTTGTGATAGCCTAGATGATGCAGGCTGGGAGAAACGTAGGCAATTTCACCTTATTGAGCTATATTATTAAGATAATTTTGGAGGAAAACTTACTTGTATTTTTCTAATAACTGTTTTCAGTATTTTGAGAAATAATTTAACTTTTTTGGAAAAAAAATTTTGTCAATTTTTGTCTTGATCGATGCCACGGTCATTTTGAATATAGCTTTTAATAAAAAAAAAATACATCATTATGACTATTGACTTTACTGGTCACACTGTATATATACTGGCTCCTATAGGTAAAAAAATTTAAAATTTTAGTTCTAGCGAAAAATGTCATTCTTGATCAAAAGTTTTGCTTGTTCTCAAACCTCATAAAATGAAATAAAATTCAAGTTTTTCAAAATCTATCTCATTTCGTAGTCAGTTTTTTACCTATAGAATACCTCATCAGTGGACACACCGTAGATATAACCATGTTTTGTTAACATTTACGATATTTAGCTATTTCTCTCGTAGTTATTTCTGATCTGTTATAAAGAAAATTAAATTATGTATTACAGTCGAGTAGTTTTAACCATAACTTCTTCGAAGAGACTCAACTTTAATATAAGTTACAAGCTGATGCGTCTTTCTTTGAACTTACAAACTGAACCTAATTTTATTTATTTATCTCCTTACTTACTTAACTCCTGTTCATCATGTAATTATTTTCAAATAAAACACTAGTGAACTTATGAACCATAATTAAACTGTTTTTAACAAGTTTAACAGTTTAGAGAGAATTGAACAGTTTGTTGAATATAAAAAATATTATAATTAAAAAGTTAGAATGATATAAGCAGGAATCGTTAACATTTAGATTACAAGATATAACTTTATTTGTTTAATGTTTATTCACTCCAATATTGTTTCTACATTTATTCGATTTTTTCTTTTTACTCATCTTCTCTTCTTCTTTGCAATGTCTCAAGATTGACTCTTCAACGAATCTTTGTGCCATGGTTATCTATTTCTATCAGCCATGACGTTGGACCATACCAAGATCGCCTCCATGATTAGACAGTAAAATTGCTGATGTGTGTAACATTGTGTCCAAGGAAAATTGTGGTTCCGGTAATTTTAAAAATCATCTACTATATGATGGTATTTTCTATGTACTTTGCATTTCTCATTTCTACTGTACAAAAAAAATGTTGTTATAAGTATGCTTACGTGGCTTACGTCACTGGACGTTACGCGCCCCTCGCATGCATATGTGTTGTGGGTGACAGTAGACACATATACATGGGACCTACAGTTTAACGCCGATTCAAACGGCTTAAGTTGAGAGGTTTACTAGGCAAATATGCTGTCGCTGGTTTGCCATTGACTTGAGAGGGAGTACGGTCAAAAAATTTGATGTTTGCACCGAGAAATGAACCCGAGGTGCTGCTTAGCAGCTTAACTGCAGAGCTACGGCCGCACTCAGACTCAGAGTAGTATTGTATGGGTATCTTTATCTTTATATTCTACAAATATCTAACACATGTGCAAAAATATTTCTTCCATAACTCTAAATATCCGTGAAATGTATTGTTTTTGTATCTGTAAGATCATTTACGTTATCGATTGATACTTTCAATAATTCATTATCACCAAAATTAGTGGAATATCACCTAAATTCATCACGAAATATGCCCTCTTATTGTTCTTCCACTATAATCTGTTGAGCATCTTCCCTTTCAAGAACACTTGTTTTCTTTGTCAATTTTTGTATTGGCAATGAACCTACCATATTGTGAAATTTTCCTAAAGCTTTAGTGTTGATCTTAATATTATGCGGCAATTCATTTGTGTTTTGACGTATAATTTAAAAATTTTGTGTCGACATTTATATTAATCTAAAAACCAAAATAATAATTGCTGTACGTACGAAGCAGTCCAAAGGGGTTCCAATTATTTTCATTCCCAAGCACTCATGGAAATCCTGACAGACGAAATGTATGGATAAGTATAATTGATCAACCAGGTTTTATTGAAAATTTTAGAGTTTGTGAAGTAAGTACGAATAAATCGGATGTAAGTAATTTGAAAAGTAATCACCAAACTTCTTCAACCCCCTACTTGGTCTAATATGTTGGTAACAGATTTAAAAAAGTTGTAAAAGAAAAAGGACAGAAATCAAGTTACACTAGAACCTGTTTACGTTTAAGATAGCGGAATAGCAAAGTCTGTAACAAGGTTAGAATAAAAATTCGATACAAATTGAAGAACCACGAGTAGTAATTGAGTAACAGAATGTGTCTTCTCCACTACCATACTTGATTCATTCCATTTTTCCGTATCGAAGTTTTACTCTAATCGAGTAATATAACACGACCATATCTAATTAACTCGATTTTTTATTCGTTTTATAAAATTTAAATTGATATTCGTCTCAAAACATCTAAAACTTTGCAATCAACTGCATTTATATTTGACACTACCAGTTCAGAAAATCACTTTTATTGCATGTAAATACCTGCTATTTCTTCATTGAAAGCGTTCTCTTCAGAACAATATTTCAGTACCTACTGTGTACAGTAAGTAGAAGATAATTCTTTGTACAGAGCTGGTTTGTTTGAATGAATCAATCATTCTTGGCAATGCGTACCCACTTTCTTTAAGCAATTATTACGCAACGCCTCAGCAACTGTTAAATACTCGTAGTCGTTATGTACTTCTTAGAGTAAACGAACTCTAACTTAAAATTGAATGTTCATGTTTTTTTATCGCATACGATATGTAATTTATGAAACAAGTAACGTTAGGATGCTTTTAACGTTAAAGGACAATAGATTGAAGAACGAGCGTTACCGAACCCTTTAAAATGATCGAGTAATGTTAGAAATGACCTAAAAACAAACCAAACCTTAATCGTTTTTATTAACAACTAAAGGAACGTTACAATAACAACAAAAATACATTTATGAAATTGTTGAAATAGGTAAAACGGTTTTTAATAAAGTTCAACATGAACTTGTTTAAAACCGTAGATTTTGAACCGCTTAAAATCATCTATGTTGGTTTTTAAATATAAATGTTCAATGGGACCCGTTAAAATAAAGAAGAGAAAACCAGGGACTATAAATACATAACGATGTTTACGTTATAATCAAGGAAGCAGAGTATTAATTGTTAACGTTAACGTTGCTGTACAGTTAGTACTATAGTATCAGTATTCATGGACAACTTAGTCGCTTCTTCGTAGAAGTATTGCCTGTCTAGATTTGTGGTTATTGCCTTAGACTTCCACATTGGCCAGACGGATTAAAAGTGGATGTGGTGTATTGTAACGTGCCCTCTGAAGCACAGTGGGAGCAGATCTTCTAAAATTGGCTCGAGAAATCGAAAAAATCTTTTGACATTGACTGGAATCGAACCAGCGAGCCGATTTGTCTAAATTGACGCTTTTACCGCTACTGGCGCTTTTACTACTACTAGCCTTTTGAGATAAAACAAGTTGTCAAGGTACATATTTGTGAATTGGGACTGTAAATCGTTAACCAAGAACATGTCCAGTCTAAAAATTACGATGTAATCGTCCATCACAGTCGAACCTGGAAAAATATGTGTGGTATCCAAAGTTCCTGAGGTCGACTTTCTAAGCACAATTTGGGAATGATTAAAATTTTAACTCTAAAATATGTTTTTCCGGTCACAACACCATTTTCCTAACCGCTTTTGTAAAGATCTATCTCTTTTAACAGGACCCAAAAAAAAACGATTAACCGAAAAATTCGATTAATCGTTACTTCACGAAAATCCTATATTCAATCTGTTTTTAAAATCGGTTTAAAAATCGGTTTATAAAACCGTTTTTATAATCGATTTTTAAAATCAGTTTGATAATCAATTTTTAAAATCGGTTGTTAAAATCGATTTTTGCAATTGGTTTTAAAATCGATTTTTAAAATCGATTTTTAAACATTTATTTTAAAAAGAATTTATATATAATTGTTTATCAAAATCCAAAGTAATAATGAACTTTTATAAACAAGCTTAATAAAATATGGGTTTTTTAAGAAAACAAACAAATCTGTCGCACTTGCGGTTGTACCGGAAGTAATCATTAACTTTCTGATTTTAAATAGAAACCTCTACTTTTATTTTCAATTTAAATCCAGATCCATTTAGTTTTAAAATGTTTAAAAATAATTCAATCTCTACCCTTGTGCAGTAGACCTCTCCGTAATTAATATAATTTATTGTAATGATTGCTCCATTAATGTTAATATTGTGAATAATAATAGATAAAATTGGTATTATTTTTAACAAAATAATTTTAAATATTCCAGGTTGTACGTATACGTATTTTATAAAACAACAAATAATTTTGTAAAAACGTGGTTTATTAACTTTTCTCGTTATTTATCTTACTTTGAAAAAAGGCTTCTTTTTACAGTTTTTTACGTTTGCCCAAACCGATCATGTACCCGTACAAAACAATGACAGTTTTATGCTGCCAAGTGTTACATTTTATTTTATCGGTGCAGCAGGTAAAATTTGTCGATGTTAGGATTATAGGATATTTTAACATTTTTTTTACTGTTTTCTTTAGAGGTCGATAAAGAAGAAAATATTATTGTATGAATGTTTGGTATTAATTAATTATTAACCAATATAAGCGTGTTAGATGATTCTGCGGTTTGGCCCAAATCTTTAAATACTAGAAATAGAGAACTAACTGTAAGAAATTGCCCCCATAAGATTCATAATGGGCATTTATTTATTCAAATTTCAGAATTACTCGAGCTGGGCCACTGCGCTAAGGTACAAAAGTTTGATCGTTTGGACGTTTAAAATGACATTTTAGACATTGACCTCAGGCCACTTTTTTTGGACAGCGGGTTTCCTTTCCTCCGACATTTTATGCGTGTATTTTTTCAAATTCGCCATTACAATTAATAAAACCACCATTTTTAGAACTGATTTAATAATTCTACTCAAAAACCGTTTTTTTAAATCGACTTTAAGAAGCGATTTTAAAAATCGATTTAAAAAACGGTTTTTAAAAATCTATTTCGAAAGTCGACTTTCTAAATTGATTAACCGATTAATAGGTTTTTGAATTTTTTGAAAACTGATTAAATGAAAATCCAATATCCTGTTGCCACCATTAGTTTCAAGACTTGTTATGTAACTATAGTTGTCGGGGCGAACCATTGGAGTTCGTGATGTTTAGAATTTTTACAAACTTGATGAAAAATTTCATTTACCCGGCCTCGTCAAATGTTGAGTACGGAAAATTTAAATATTGCTATTTTATGAATGGGTTATGAAAGAATGAAACTTTTGGCTACGTGCGAAACCGCCCAGTGAACCGGCTATCATAAATATATGTAAACCATTGTAACCATAGAAAGTAGCATTAAAAATTCATAGGTAGGTTGAATAATTATTTATTTCATCGGAATAGCGCTTTTTAAAATTTTAAATTATATTAATATTTTAATATCAGCGCAACGGTTTAACACATCTTAAACTTCAATTTAATCTTTTTTTACATTTTTAATTAATTTACAATTACTACAATAATTATAAATAAAGGCAATATATTTTTTACGTATAACTGGCATTGAAGGTCAAGTTTTTTTTTATTTTTTAGATGTAGGTGACGGCAAAATTGTATAAGTTCTTTCACTGTCGGAAGGAAGAAAAAATTAATGTTATTTAAAAAAACATTTTTTTTAATTAACTACGTCGCTTTCTATTTAGCTTAATGTAGAAAACAAAACCGAAATTCAATTATATTTGTCTTATTTTCACATAATTCAAAATTAAAGTTGGCACGTCTTAGCTTCCAAATGGTTTATGTCAAATTAGAACGAAAACGACAGTTTAGTTAAAACGCGTATCTGCGTATGTTACACACCCCAAACCCGAAACTAACATCTCATCTTTGTTTAATATAATTACAAGCAAAATTTACGTAACCAATTTTGAAAGTTTATTTTCAACTTGCATTTCTCGCCATATGTTTGATATCCAGCAGACGTAAAATCGACTAAATGAACAGATAGCGTGTCTAATAGATAATGTTCTTAATCACATTACACATGAGAGAAATAATTGTATCATTGTCTGTAGAAATTTCGGGATTGTAGTAAACGTTTGTATCCATAAATTACTGAACGTAATGAGACTCCATGAAATTTATAGAAGTTTTGCTTCTTGTTACGACTTCAAGTATGTTACAACACTATTGTACAATTAAGATTGATCTTGCACGAATCTTTAAATCGTAACGAGATTTTTTATTTTGCGTGCAACTACCGCTCTAAGAAACGATCAGTTTTTATGTAGTAATCCATTTATTGTAGATTAGTGAAGTTACGTATTTTTGAACGATATTGATTAATTAATTTGGATTTACAGGTGTAGATGAGTTGTTATAGGTAACTAATATATACAGGGTCGCTATTATATATGGGTACAGTTTAATATTTTGAGAACTATTTATCACAACTCTTTGAAATTTAGTATGCTGTTAGGAGCGATTGAATTCTATTTGTGAAGATTTTTTCAATTTTTTAGCGGCATTTGTTTCGGAGATACAAGGCTAACTTGATTTTTTTAAATATCACGAGGGGTTAAAAGTTTTTTGAACAGAGCACTTTTTCTGAATTAAACGATGTATTACATGCCTATCTTTGTTTTGGTTAAAAGACAAAAAAAAATAATAATAAGAAAATCAAGTTGGCTTTGAAAGTTTGTAACATTGAACAAAAGTCAAATTTTATTAATAGGTAACAGAAATATGGAAGTATATTACACAAGGTGCTCAAAATGTGCCCCATTTACTTCCTGGCAATAATAATGAAGGCGTTGAATAAAATTTTATAAAGAACCAATCAAAGTATCGGCAGAAATATTAGCAACCTCGTTTCTTATTCTTGTTCTTAGCTGTTCTAATTGTAATGGTCGGTTGACATACACTCGATTTTTGACATGACCCCAAAGGAACAAATCAAGTGGGGTTAAGTCAGGAGACCTAGCTGGCCATTGAATTGTTCCTCTTCGTCCTATCCATCTACCAGGAAAAGTTTGATCTAAATATGCACGCACTTGACGCCCAAAATGCGGTGGTGCGCCATCTTGTTGAAACCATATTGTTTCTGCTGGTAGATTCGGGTTCCGGTTGTTAGGCACGGAACAGTATGTTATTGCAGAAGTTGCAGATATCTTTCAGATGTTAAATTGCCGTTTATAAAAAATGGACCTACTATATTCCGTCCGATGATGGAACGCCAAACATTTATTTTTTGCGGATATTGGGTATGAATTTCTTCCATCCAATGAAGATTTGTGCCGGAACAATATTTGCAGTTGTGACGGTTTAGGCAAAATGTTGACTCGTCGGAGAAAAGGATATGATTGATAAAGTTACCATCACCTTCCACTCTCTCCATGATAGTTTCGCAAAACTCTGTTCTGCGATCAAATTATTTTCAGATAGTTCTGTTAGTGTTGTGATTTAAAGCTAATTGTTGAACTGAAGTCTCAACTACATCCAACATAACGTCCAGAGAGTTTGTTTCATTAGTCACAACTCTAGGACGTCCAGATTTTTCCCAGTTTTTAACGTTACCGGTTTCTTGAAATCTCTGCAATATTCTTGAGGTCGTGGTTCGGGAAATCGGTTCTCGTTGCGGATGAACTTGATTGAAAAAAGCCATTACTTTAGAACAACGTCTTCTTCTATCGCCATATTCAACAATCATTAGAATTTCGATACGTTCAGTTTGAGTTAAATGCACCATCATGAATTGAAAGTAATTATTGCACACAAGTTCAAGTTTTGACTAATCTGTCACTGATAAAATGACATTTATCCAAAAACATCAAGCAACTAAGAATGTCAATTTTCAAAAATGGTGCGAATCGTTATTGTGATTTTGACGAAGCGGCTGTTATTTTTTTGACAATTGAGTACAAAAAAGTACTGCTTTACAGCCGGAAATGAGTACGTAAATGTCTTTTTTAATATGAGCGCCTAAAAAGGTTTTATTTTGTTTGAATTTATATTTTCAGTTCTGTTACGTAATGTTGCACAAAAATCACTAATCATTCTCCCAATTATTTAAAAATGGTTTAACGTTTACTATCATTATTTTGCCCACACTGCTTCGGCAAACTCATTTAAATTCTTTCATGTCTCACTTATCAGATTTTTGGCTTTCTCTTACATTGGGACAAGGAAATTTCACCACCGTCGGTTATCTATTAAAACGAATAATACTTACTGTAGAATAAGTATTAACACTCCTTAAAATTTCTAGTGAGGAAAATCTCAATGATGTAGAATATTTCTTAACCTTGACACGTCAACTTCTTGGTAAATTGTTTATGACGACATCTGCTTCATCGCCGGAATCTTCACCTGCAACTGCTTCATTTGCGATGAGAGGTGGAAGGATGAACCGCAATAATGTTTACTCAATATTCTCAACTTCTTGCAATAACTCCTTCTGAGTACTCTTTTCCAGCACCTATGAAATATCACTGACCACCTTTGTTAATTATTTTAAGAGTCTTCTATACCCGCTTTCTCCATGTAATGGAGTATGGGTATGAATTTCTTCCATCCAATGAAGATTTGTGCCAGAACAATATTTGCAGTTGTGGCGGTTTAGGCAAAATATTGAGAAAAGGATATGATTGATAAAGTTGCCATCATCTTGCACTCTCTCCATGATAGTTTCTGCAAAACTCTGTTCTGCGATCAAATTATTTTCAGATAGTTCTGCTAGTGTTGTGATTTAAAGCTAATTGTTGAACTGAAGTTTTTGGATGCTCAACTACATCCAACATAACGTCCAGAGAGTTTGTTTCATTAGTCACAACTCTAGGACGTCCAGATTTTTCCCGCTCTTTAACGTTACCGGTTTCTTGAAATCTTTGCAATATTCTTGAGGTCGTGGTTCGGGAAATCGGTTCTCGTTGCGGATGAACTTGATTGAAAAAAGCCATTACTTTAGAACAACGTCTTCTTCTATCGCCATATTCAACAATCATTAGAATTTCGATACGTTCGGTTTGAGTTAAATGCACCATCATGAAGTGAAGGTAATTATTGCACACAAGTTCAAGTTTTGACTAATCTGTCACATCAAGCAACTAAGTTTTTTCAAAATAATTTTTTTTTGCCTTTTAACTGAAATAAATATAGGCATGTAATACATCGTTGAATTCAGAAAAAAATTTTAAAAAATGTAACTCTTAACCCCTCGTGCTATTTAAAAAAAAATTAAGTTAGCCTTGTATCTTCGAAACAAATGCCGCTAAAAAATTGAAAAAAATCTTTACAAGTAGAATTTAATTGCTTCTAACAGCATAGCAAATTTCAAAGAGCTGTAATAAATAATTCTCAAAATATTAGGCTATATCCATACATAAAAACATCGCTGTATATAGAAATACATCCAGGAATACTAAACGAATAGGTTTGTAGACCAAATAATTGTAAATATTTACATAAAGATAGCAAAAAAATGTAAAGTAGAATTATATGAAGGGTTTTACATTTTGCATACCAATACCAACATTTTTGACTCGAGAAGGCTGAATGTGTGAAGCGTTCGCTTGAGTTATTTTTCAATTAAAGTAGAATTTAAGTTTGAACAATATATTAATTAACAAGACTCACAAATCAAAGATTTTCTTGTTAATAAACAACTTGACATAAAAATAAACAAAGGTTTATTAAACAACTACAACAGACCGGGAAGTAGCAACCTAGCAACACCGGATGTTAGAGTGGTTAAGGGTAGTAAGACGGCTTTGCAATTATGCGCATTCGTTACATAAATACGATTGTGTTAAAAAAATGGTACTACAATATCCCTTATTAATATTAATATTTATCATATTGTCGTTGGATTAAAGGTTTCTCTTGTTTTTTCTGTTTCTATATTATATCTGGTTCTGATTTACGTTTCTTTTATGTTGCTTTCAATGTACGGTAATGGACTATATCAATTCAGATTGAATGCTTTCGGATCGTGTTAAAGAGTTATCGTAAGGTTGATCGAGTTATAGTATTGTTGCATCACGTCAAGAGGATGAATACACAATGGCTCCGTTGCTTTGTTCTTGAGGCTGCTGTATTCTACTGCTTTCAGAGATATGGAAACTCATGCGTTGTTATTTTTTTCACGAATGTAGACGCTTCTGCAGATCTTTAAGTCTTGTGTTGAAGGTTTCCTTCAACATTTTTTTGAATTTTCAGAATTTGGTCTAACAGAACCCATTCTAATCAAAAACATACTTGTCCATGTTGACCACGTCTTCATTGAGTGGGTCATCACAAGTCTTCTTGAGAATTACGTCAGCGTTCAAGCATTGAAGCCTGTTATTGGGGTCGTCATTAAGCAGGTCAGTTTGAGGTAGGAATTCTTCTTTTGACTGTACGTTTTTTTATGGGTGGATGTAACAACTAAGTACTTATCACTATTTCTACATCAGGTAAATTGTTCTGTTTATACAACAATTATGAGCTTTCTGTTAGGTGGAATTTCCTTACAAATTTCTCCTGTCATAAGGTCCATAATATTGCGGACATATTATGATTTCAGAATCTGATTCGCAACCTCCATAATTTTCTACACTGACACCATTAGGATTTTATCTATTTGACAGTGACACTCAAGCAACAATCATAAGATAATATGATTTAAAATTGCCAAACTTTTTTGTATTTTATTAAACGTACCTAGGTATATTTTTTTTAAAATAGAAAGACAGGAGTGAATACAACAGGATGAAGTAAAAGATCATACGCTACACGTCCGTTAAGTGTTATTACAGTACTCGTTTATATAACAGACTCGGCTCGTACGTCACCTCGTCCATAAAACAACTCGTAGGTACCGGTTTGAGTTTTATTTATTAACTAGATGAAAGCCAGGATAAAAAGAAAATCCCTCTCAGGTGGACCCACGCTCTCCAGACTCCCCATTGGCCTCCTATGCTCCATTTTTATTCCAACCATATACTTGGCTTTGGCCTAGCACGTATATTGGCCGACTTTATAGAGGGACAAAGAAACAAGAAACAGACAAATTTTGAATCTTAGTCTCTTACAGATTTTTTCTGTGAAATGCAATGCCTGCTGCATCAGAGATTTCTGCTGCATTATAGGATTTTGCTTGTAGAAATATGAAAAATTTGGCTTATTTGCAGTAAACTTTGTAGGGAAACTTAATTTTTTTAATTTAATTTTTGTTCCACAGATTTAATTTATAGAGACAGAATTTGAAGCTATGGTAGCTACAATATTATAGTTCCAACGATAAATTACTTCCATCTGCTTCTATCGTCTTTCTTCAGGTTTCACATGTTTCTAAATGAGACACCAGCACGTAAAAATCTGAGCTCGAGTGGTATTTGTAAGACAATTCCAAGAATTAAGTATCTTATACCTTATTTGCTAGAACAAAATTTTCAATTTCACGTAATATTTTAGCTTTGAAAATATATCTCATATTTTAATTGTCAAAATACGGTTCGCAGGTATAATTTTCAAATTGACCCGATGTTTCTACATAACTTTCATATAGATTCAGCATGGTAACGTAATTTATCCGTTTTCTTTATTCAATTGCAATTATGTTTCTTCCTACTTATCCGATAGCAAACAACAATTTTTGTAGAAAGAAAATTTATTTTTTTACATTTGAGTGGAATTGTCAAAATAAAATTGGAATGGGTATAAATCTTTTCCCTAATAATTCCATCACACTGAGAACGCCATATATCTACTCAATCCAAAACCTTGGTGTCGTCTGCAGATTTATGTTTATATTTATGGCGACAAATTTCAAAATATTTACAAAATTATTATTAATTTAGTTGAACCATTTATTTTTGGGGATTTATTTTTTTCTGGTTAGTACGCACTTGTCACTGCATACTTACTTGATTTTCAAATTTAAAATTTAATAGATAACCAAGTATGAAAACACAAGATCACATAAAAGATGCACCGGAAACAGTGATCGATAATTTATCAGTAGCAAAATCTGTAACTCGGTGCTGGAAAAGGTATGAAGAATTTAAGAAATGGTGCGATATGCGAATATGTTGTTCTTGTTTATTTTAATGAGAAATAAAAAAAACAATTCTACAACTTTTTGGTCTACATTTTCCATAGTAAAATCAACTCTGATATTAAAGATAACATCAACATTGAAAAATATTCAAAATCAATCGCTTTTTTTAAAAAGAAACAAAGATGGTTACTTGCAAAAAAAATCAAAATGGACAAAGTTGCTTTAATGTGATTGATTAATAACATTTATTACAAATATGTAGATACATTGTACAGGGTGGTCCAAATAGGACACTTTTGATAGGAAACACCCATTTCTAGAGGAGCTAGAAAAAAACTATCTAAAATGTTACGGGCTCAATTTTTGTGAAAATTCGAATAGCGAAAACCGCTCATCGATATTTTGAACTGTTAGGAAAATACAGGGTGGTTTTCAATTTGGTGCATTTTCGACCCACCCTTGTAACTTTTTTGTTTATGAATTTATTTTATTTCTGTAAAAACATTCTTAAGGCACTTTTTTAAAATAAATCGAATGGTGTTCTCAATTTTTTAGCGCATTTAATCAAAAAATTGGTCGGTCATTTTGTGGAAAAGATGAATATGAATTTCCACAAAAATTGGCAGATGCTGGTTTTTCTAAATTATCTTTTTCAGTAAATTAAATCAAATATTTTCTTTTTTTTTCACAAATTTTCTCGCTAAAAGACAAACCTCGAATGTAATTCGGCAGGACAATTTAATGAATAAGAAAACTAGAACATGTCCAACTATTTATTTTGGATAGGTACATATAAATACACATAAACTGTCAGATTCGATAACTTTAAATATCAATGGAGACCGCGATAATCGAATAAAAAATTCTAAGTTAAAAAACCACTAGTGCAAATTGTCGCTGCAAAAGTTGCATGTAACTTTTGCCGATGTCTAAGTGACAACCACAAATCACTAAACCTTTTAGATGCTAATCCTTCATGTATTTCAAAAGTTGCTGTGAGTGCACTGCATCTCGTGTTTGGAATTTAAATTAAAACTTCCAGATACTATTTTAAACTGATTCATAAGAAATTACTAAATTTAAACTTTGTCTCGTTTTCATAGTACCTACTAAATTTGGTAAACAAAATTTGTTAAAAAATTTGTGTACAAATAATTTTACATGAAAATTATAATAGAAATAATGTCAAATGTTGTTTCACAAATTTTATAAAAAAATTTAGTAGTCAATGTTAAACTGCTTCAGACAACGATCTCAATAACTTTATATGCTTTTTTTGGATTTGGAAATTATGGCAATGTGTTGTACTGCTGCATCGGGTAATCAACACACGTTCATTAAGGTAGCCCCACCCATAATGAAAACTATAGTTTTGCTTCATGCAAAATTAGGTGCTAATTAGGTGCTAATTAGGTACTGTATTTTTAAAATTAGTGCTCGTGCCGTTTGGCACATTTTTTAACTTTTGGGGGGCTAGCTTAATATTAAGTTGGACCCCCAATACAAACCAATACATAATTTTAAAAACTAATTATGTACGATTTAGGTGCTAATTAAGTGCTTCGAGATTCAATAATTAAAATTACTCAGAGTCAGTAATTGAATAAACTATTTACAAAAAATTGCTTACGCGATAAAATTATGCTAGTCGTATTCTAAGGGTTCGGTTAAAAATTTACTGCGATAATTCTTTAGCGTTTAATAACTGGTTGTTTATTGTAGTTTTTAAAGTTCCGAACAATGAATTATGTGGTCATTCGAGAAAATTATAATCAAACATGTCATCATCAAGGGAACAAAAACTGTTTTATTGCAAGTATGAAATTAAACAGTTCTTTCTTTACAAACTTTACTGTAAATTGAAGATGTTTAAATCTCGAATTTGTTTGTTGGAATCTTTCAAAAAAAAAAGATTTGATGTAATTAAGCCGGTCATCGTCTATAAGGTAAAACGCGGGTTAAAAAATTAAGTCCTTTTACGAGTTGGATGTTAAATAACTCGCCTTTTCTACAGTTTTAAGATTTTTCAATTCCGAATTTGGTGTTATAAACCTGCAAAACCATCTTCTAAAAGAAAAGGAGGGTTAAAAATTAGGTGCTTTTACGATCTTGATGTTAAATAACTTGCCTTACACTATAGTTTCAAGATTTTTAAATTCCGAATTTAGTGCTTGTTAGAAACTTGCAAAATCATCGATTCTTAACAGAAAATGAGGGTTAAAAATTAGGTGCTTTTACAATCTTGATGTTAAATAACTTGCCTTTAACTACAGTTTCAAGATTTTAAATTCCGAATTTAGTACTAGTTAGAAACTTGCAAAATCATCATCTCTAAGAGAAGGCAAAATACTTTGCCATAAATACTTTTACTTCAGCAGTGGAAAAGTGAAAAATAAACCCTCAGGCAAAGAAAGATAGATTCTCGCAATCCCCGCCACTCAGTCGAAAATGTCAGACTTATTAAAGTTTGAAAAAAATGCATTATTTTATATTGCTTCAATTGTTTGAAATAATTAACAACAGTAAAAATGGATATATTTTTGTTAAGAAAAGTTTGCTATTTCACATTGGTCGTTTGTTCTAGGAATAGATCGGCACCTACCTGTAAAACTTTTTTGTAAACAATTTATTGTCGGCGGGGGTCCGTGTTGGTCTTAGTTACTGGAAATAAATAGAATAATTATCCTGTAAACACATTGCTGAATGTTTTGTTAGGCCAGTGCCGTAATCCTTCTTAGAAGTATAAATGTTGTTAAAGTGTTTATTTAGCATTGTTCGTTGAGTTTACAAATTTTAAACTTAAAAGTACTGGGTTATAAAAATGTCTATCTACTGTTTATGATAACTAAGCCCTTTGATACCGCGGTCCCCTCTCCAAGTTTTCTTGGATATACTTATCCTCTGTACATTCGAGTTAATATTTTGAAAAATTTTTAGTTGTTTGTTGATGTATTAGCAAGAAGTCTGTAAGAGAAGTGTAATCAGTATTTTGCATTGAGTATCGTGTGTGAGGGCGAAGAAGTATTTTAAGTTTAGTTAAGTTTAAGTTTAAGATATTTTATCAGTTTTTTAAAACAATTTTATCAGAATTTTTAAGGTATGTATGCGCATTTCCGTACTATGTTAATAGTTACTACAATATTGAACTTTCAGTATACCTACTGATTTGCTACAGCCCTTGGCTACACGTATACAATTTATATCATAAATAATTGTAGTTGAAACATTCATTCAAATCATAGGATTTGATACATATTCCTCAACAACATTGTATATGTGCAATTCAAATTATACATTCACTATGTCTAAAGTAGGGAGACCTAGTAGAATTAATAAATCTGTGGTTAGAGAAATATTAATAAAACATAAAAAGGAAGTAATAAAAGAAGACCTAAAAATTGAATCAAAAAATTCTTTAATGTGGGAAAAAATTGCCGCAGACCTAAACTATGTGATGACTCCTAATGCGCTTTACACTTATGTTTCGTGCAATAAATTTGGAATAAGGGATTTATTATCTGATCATCATTTAGAATCAAATGCAATTACTACCGAAAATGCTGTGAAAGAAGTTATATGTTACGAGGCAAGTACAGATTGTGATTATTCAATGTTATCAACGTCGGGCGAGTTAAATGTTTCAAATACAAATTTAAAAACAAATCTGAAACAACTTCATTTATAATTACCATTCCCAAAGATGATTTTGCATCATTAATTATTTATAAAAATTATCAAAGAAAAGAAAAAAATCGATGCAAATCTACGCGACAATATACAATTCTGCAACCTGGCATATGGCAGCATACCTTTTGCGAAAAAATTTGGCAAGCTACAAAAATAACATGTGGCTTTAACTTTAAGCGTCACAAATTAACAAATAATGCTGAATCTGGGTATGCATATGGTTCATGTAAATGTGGATCAACTATTAAATGTACCATTGATAACTCAGGGGAGTTTACTGCAACAATTACATGTACTTTCATTGCGGGCAAAGGATGTTGCGGTAAACGTTTTTTAAGAAACCCTGTAAGACAAGCTGTTGCAGAAAAGATTCGAGAAAAAACCGCTACAAAATACAGGGTAGAAACAGCCGAGAATTTAATGTTAGAAAACGATGAAGCCGAACCTCCACATTTATATTCAGCTAATGTATTGCGCGTTGCAAAACATGAATTGATGGAGAAACTATACCATCACAAGGATCCACTAAAGTCGTTACACTTAATGCAATTGGGATCATTTAACAATACGATACACAGCATTGGATTAAACCCTTTTTTTGTGCACTATTGGTCCAACCATCAGTTGCATGTTTACCAAACTTATGTTCAGGATGAAACATCATGTGTGTTTATTGATGCCACTGGAAGCATTGTTCGAAAACTAAAACGGCCCAATGACACAAAACAAAGCACATTTTTGTATATAATTGCGTAGTCAATTCAAAAACAAGTGGTCTTTTTCCTGTATGCCAAATGATTTCTGAAAGGCATCATACAAATGCCATACAATATTGGTTGATGGAGTGGATACGGTCTGGTGCCTCTTCGCCACGCGAAGTGGTTTGTGATGCAAGTCGTGCGTTATTAACAGCAGCAGTACGAAGTTTTGCAGGATTTATTACAATTGAAGAATATTGTGATGCATGTAAAGGCAATAACATTCCTAGATGTTACATTCGAATTGATGTCGCGCATTACATAAAAAAATATGCAAATTTTTTAAAAATGTGAGACCACGTCTAAAGATGTTTTACTTATCGCTTTTGGGAAAATTAATTTTATGCACAAATACAGAAACCGGTGCGGAAATCTTACGAACAATCTTAGTTATTGCAAGAAGCGAAACCGAAGGATGTACAAATAATAACTCAAAAACATTATGTGAAATTTATAAAATAAAAGCAAAACATCTATTAACATCGGAAAGTGAAATAGGACACCTTGATAATTGCGAAATGCCTGGTAACGATGAAACTGTTGAAGAAGAAAATGTTCATCAAAACAAATGGTATCAATGGGCACGAGACATAGACGAACAAGTACAAAAAGACATTGCCGACGATGAAGGAGACCGCGAGAATGCGCATTATTTACCGATATTTGCTGAGAGGTTGTTAAAAGACATGGCGTTAATTCCTATGTGGTCGTGTTTGTGCAGAAACAACTTTGGATATGGGAGAATTCCACCTAGTAGCTCGTCAGTAGAAAGCGATTTCAGTATATTAAAAATAACTTTTTAAAATCTGAGCATTTACCAATGAGGGCGGACGAGTTTGTTGAAAAGCATATTCAATTTATTAGCGGTCGCATAAAGATGGTAAATGTGAAATCAAAACAAAGAAATGAAAACCAGCATAGTGAAGTTGAAATCGTCAAGGAAACACGTCAACAAAATTCAGTTGTATGTCCAGCATGTAACAACGGTGACGAACCAAGCGGGGCACATACCTGTTATATATGTTTTAAAAAGTACATGCTTTGGATACTTGTTCCATTTCAATTGAAGAAGAAGGTTATGGGCAAAAAAGAATTTGTGCAAATTGTAAAAATACAGACGTTCAACATATAGTGTCTTCCAGGGAAGTAGAAGATTGGCGAGGTCTGGCAAATGACAAGACAAAACCAAAAGGCAAATATTTGAGAAATAACAATATTGAATTAGAGTTTGCAGTGGATGAAGGAATAAAAAAATTCCTATAATTAAAAATGGAGGAAATTTGAGCATTAAATCTGTCACGCATGGTAACAGTAAATACTCATTTACAAATACTTGTGCATTTGACAGTTTATTGCAACTTTTCTGGCCGGTTATTTTGATAAAACCAAAATTAAAGACTTGATTAAAACTAAATCTGAAAACCCTTTTTTTAAATTAGTATATGATATGGCATGTCAAGGTGTACGTAAGGTAACTTACAGATTACGAGCCGAAATTTTAATGCAGTTATTTCCTGGTGAACATTTACCAAATAAATTAATATTAATTAAATGTGAAGTCACTATTGATTTTTGGGTAGAAAGCTGCTGCAACAGTATCCATCATTTAAAGAAGTATCGAGTTGTGCAAATGGTTGTACAGAGAGATTAAAAAATCTTACAATTATAAATATTGATATAAAAACATTAATGAGCAGAAATTTCAAGAAATTTGAAGAAGAAATACAGATCCCTATACGAGATTGTTGTGAAGTAAATTGCGACGGTTGTGTTACAACAACAATTACACACACAGGTATTTTCAAACTAAATAATAAATTTATCTATTTTCACTTTTTAGGATACTTTGTCTTGCTAGAAATTTATAATGATGATACAGAAGTTTGGAGTGTAGCATTAAAAGATTTACCAAAGTCCATACAATTATCATTCATGGAAGAAAATATTCTTTAGTGGGGATCATAAACTATAGATCACCTTCAAACACTCGCAAGTCTAATGAAGAATTAATCGGGCATTACACTGCAATATGTTATAGAAAAAATAAAGTATGGGTTCAATACGACGACTGCAAGGAAGGTGCAATTAAAATAAAAGAAAATCGTAGCGTATGTCCACATCTTATTTTATATTCGATTTAAATATATACTTTTTTGTAAATGTATTTTAACATGTCTTGAAACAAAAAAAAAACAAACATCAAGATCGTAAAAGCACCTAATTTTTTAACCCTCATTTTCTGATAAGAATCGATGATTTTGCAAGTTTCTAACAAGCACTAAATTCGGAATTTAAAAATCTTGAAACTATAGTGTAAGGCAAGTTATTTAACATCAAGATCGTAAAAGCACCTAATTTTTTAACCCTCCTTTTCTTTTAGAAGATGGTTTTGCAGGTTTATAACACCAAATTCGGAATTGAAAAATCTTAAAACTGTAGAAAAGGCGAGTTATTTAACATCCAACTCGTAAAAGGACTTAATTTTTTAACCCGCGTTTTACCTTATAGACGATGACCGGCTTAATTACATCAAATCTTTTTTTTTTTTTGAAAGATTCCAACAAACAAATTCGAGATTTAAACATCTTCAATTTACAGTAAAGTTTGTAAAAGAAAGAACTGTTTAATTTCATACTTGCAATAAAACAGTTTTTGTTCCCTTGATGATGACATGTTTGATTATAATTTTCTCGAATGACCACATAATTCATTGTTCGGAACTTTAAAACTACAATAAACAACCAGTTATTAAACGCTAAAGAATTATCGCAGTAAATTTTAACCGAACCCTTAGAATACGACTAGCATAATTTTATCGCGTAAGCAATTTTTGTAAATAGTTTATTCAATTACTGACTCTGAGTAATTTTAATTATTGAATCTCGAAGCACTTAATTAGCACCTAAATCGTACATAATTAGTTTTTAAAATTATGTATTGGTTTGTATTGGGGGTCCAACTTAATATTAAGCTAGCCCCCCAAAAGTTAAAAAATGTGCCAAACGGCACGAGCACTAATTTTAAAAATACAGTACCTAATTAGCACCTAATTAGCACCTAATTTTGCATGTAGCAAAACTATAGATTTCATTATGGGTGGGGCTACCTTAATGAACGTAATCAACACCTTCCAGGTATTATTGTTTCTACCATTCTGTTGAAGTTTTCTACCTTTCTGCATGTTTGGCTACCGCTGACTTTTTGGTGTATCTCAGACTTTAACTCCCATCGATCTCTTGTTGTTTCCTATCTATACTTTACCACACAAACAAGGATAATACGGTATCTCCGGCTGCTAAAAGAGGGTCTCCTTTTGTCCTTTCTTGATCTGATAGTTTGCTGAATCTTCTGGGTTGTTTTCAAGTTGGTTTTGATGTTGTGCCTCTTTAGAATTCTTCCTATGCGGTTTATGACTTCGGATATGTATGGTAGATATGCATGGGCGTTGGTAAATTGACTTTCGGATTCCGGTGTTCTTAATCTTTTAGACCTCATTGATCTTTTGTTCTCCTTCCTAGTGTATCCGTTAGCCGCAAAGGCGGCGAAAGTCTAAACCAACTAGTCGGTCAGTATAAAATAAACCGAACGGCATATTTTATCAAAAACTGACCCATCATTTTCTGAAAAAAGATTATGTAGACCAACCACAATAAATTTGGCTTTAAAATGTTGTAAACTGTGGTTGTTATCATATAAATTTAATAAAATTAGTACATTAATAATGTAGGTATAAAATACTATTAAGAATGGTGTTTTGCCTATCACTCTGTACACAATTATACCATCTAGCTCTTAGTTACCAGCTATTTCTACCAAAGTTTTAATAAAAGCGACTGCTTTTTGGAGATGTGACAATAAATAGTGACTGACCTGAGGAAGTACTTACGCTCACACGAAAAACCTCAAGATCCCACAATAACTTTATCTTCACTTAGTAGAAGATGAAAAGTATTATTAACAATACATTTACCAGATGTTGAATACTCAATTTGGGGACAATGGACGTTGAGCTTGTTTATTTTGATCTATAAATTTATATCTAACCGTCTATATTCTTCTTCTGCTAATAATTTCATTAAATGTTAACTCAAAATTTTTTTACAAATTTTGTAATTGGATTTATTTTAGTACAAAAGTACAAAATGCCTATTTTATTACATGTATATGAGGTTTATTTATTTTTTTTTTATAAACTTGCATACCTTTTTTTTTAATTTGAGACACTTTTATGATACTTTAACAATAATTATTTCTATTTTCACTCGAAAATTATTGTTTGTTGTTCCGTAACCACTCATAAAGATGGTCAGATTCTCTTAAAATTTTTAGAAAAGTGTTGACATTATTTTTTTTGTTTTTCACTATTTGTTGATGAGATTGTACTTCTAAGTAAACAGTTAAAATAACAAAATGAATCATTTCTTTCTCTGGTAACTATCATTTTTATTTCTTAATAGTCGCATTTAATTAATTGTATGAATGCTATCAATTCCATTGTATCAATTGAATACAAGTTATTGCTATCTAAAATAAGCACGACGTAAATACCATGACTAGGGTTTTCTTAATTGAATCTATTATAAGAAGCAATTATAACAAACAGTACTACAGCTGATTGGAATAATAGTTAAGTTTATTTTAACTAGTAATTGTGCTTTGAAATTAAGCAAGGGATTTTCATAATTAGAAAATCAGCATATTATATTTAAATTTAAGCTAGAAATAATTACGTTTTCGAAAAGACATTCTCCATAGAATTGCTTATGAATGGGATTTTTTTTTAATAAAATAGTATCACAATAACGGGTTGTAATAACTGAATAATCTAAAGATCTTTACGTAAAGTCATTTTTAATTTACCAATTCATAGCAAAGATTTGCTTCTATCTTGTGATTACCGCTACTTAACTACCTTTCATTTCCTGTTGCTATTTATTATCCAATCATAATCATTTAATTTGACATGAATTTATTGTCTTTGTAATATATTTTAGGTTACACTCTATCAGCTATCTCCGCGTCTTATAAATATGACCTTTTCCTAACCGTAAATTTAACACAAAAAAGGATACAGAAAAATTATGAAAGGAAAGTTGTTTTAAATTACACTAGGTACAACTTTTATTTGAATTATTTTTTCTACAAGACAGTTTTCACTTTTTCGAGACACATTTTTTAAACGATCTATAATTTATTGTCTTTGCGATGTGGAACTCTGTGTAAAATTATCTACTCTAACATCCAGAAGAGACTTCTGATTCGCTCATATGAAAGGAAAAATAAGGAACGCTAACATTTAAATTTTAAAGGGACTAAAATTCAAAACATAGACCAAAAAGATCAATTTAATAAACGATTCAACTTGTTATTGAAATGATTTTAGTTAAGATAAAGTCGGTGGAGTAGATAGTAGTAGCAGAGACTACTGAATGATTACATTTACGTTTTGACATTTACATATAGGAAAATAGGTTACTCGAACTGAATAGTTTGCTTCATTCGCATTTTTTCGCTTAGAAAGATTGTTGTTCTGTTATGCGTGGTTTGCAATTCTGCAAATTCTTAACATGCATCGTAATTGTTTTATGTTGATGAAGTAAGTTTGGGTGTGGTCACACAGCTGCTGCAATAACGAATTTATTGTATAGTTGATTAGAACATCGATCAAGATCCTAGAAAAATTAGACTCATTTCTCAAACCTTTTAGAAACACACAAAAATGGGAAAGTTTTTTTAGGTATTTTTTAACAATTTTTTTTAACAGCTGGTAAGTAAGTAAGTAAATGAAATTAATTAATTCAATTTTGAATTTCTTGTCGATTTAGAAAGCATAATGAAAATTAGAAAATATAGTAATAACTTGTTTAACTTTAACGTAGACGTGGTTTAATTGCTATTGACCTTCGCAACAAAATTTAAATTGTCATTAACATTAGGATTACTTCACCTTTGAACTTACTTCTTGCGTTGGAAGCCGGCTTTAATAAATTTATTAGTTTCTACATTTTTCTTTGCAATTTTTCCATTAAAACGGATTACATCAACGAATAATTAAAGTTTTCTATTCACAGATTAAAAAGAAATTTAAATTTTAATTATCTAAAAAAGACTGATGGAGTTTTATTTCGTCACCTTTAATTTCAATAAAACGTAACAAATATGAAATTCTTTTCTTTTCCAATTCCAATAGGATTATATCAACAAATTTTTAAATATATTGATGTCTAAATTTATTGTATATAGTGATACCAAATTAAATCAAAAAGAGTATTTGTTTATGACATCAATTAAAATTGATTACAATTTGTACTTTTTAGACGTAAAAAAAGTATAAAAATACAGACGTATATGTAAAGCACCTAAAATTGTAATCTAAATGGGATGTTTTATTCAGATAAACAAATCATGTGTTTTAGACACCCGCGGACATTGCTATGTTTAAATAACATCGCTGTATAGAGCAGTTATGATCATCTATTGACGACCATGGTGACATAAATATATAAATTTTTTACTCGTTTACCTCTTCTTGGAGGTATTCATACTTTTTCGCTACCGTATAACGCCAAACAAATTACGTATTTATTACTCTATATTTTACAAACAAGCGTTTTGCACATAACTCCTCATTGCCCCGATACCAATAACGCGATTAAAATTTTGCTGAAAAAAAGGAGATACAAAATAAGGTTATATAAAAAAAATAGTTCAAACAAAAGCTAGACACAATAAAATTTCCAAAAAACTTTTTGTATAATGATTATTCTTAGAGATTTTTTAAAAAATTTGTGTCACGAAATTGTCAGTCTAAATACTTGTTGGATCAAAAATAAAAATCGGGTTTTTTAAATATCGTGTATACTAAGAGACGGATAGCCTGGCAATTTTTTTTCTATTATAACATACTAACTATTTCGTCGGAATTTGCTTTTGTCGTTGCGCACTTTGTATACGTTTTTACAAGTTTGTTAGTATCGGGACCGTGTGGAGTTCTTCGCGATACCATTGTTTTTTTTTAAATATTAATTAATATTAAATGGACTAGACAATCTCATAAGACGTTTCTTTGTTAACAATTATAATGTGAATTTAAAAATTAAACGAAATCGAAGTATCTCAAAAGTAAGTTAAGGTGTCTAGTTTATTGCTACATCATACGTTAGTAAACAAACATAGAAGTATTAGTAAGTATAAAAACAAATAAATAAAATTGTATTAAATACATTTATTATTAACAGTATATGAACAGTAGAAGTTGTTTGGTTATATATTCCTTGAGGTCGACGTAAAAATTAACATTAATTGTTTACTGCTCCGCGTTGATTTTGTTAATTATATGTAAACTAATTAGTTATATTTTTAATTTCCTGTTGCCTTTTTTGTTTAGAGAACGATTCTGTTTAACACGACTTTGTTTGTTGCATGCCTTTAGTTGAGTTAATTTTGTATGGGATCCCATAGTTATGTTTTTAAAAAACTAACATATTTGATATTTATAACATCGAAAGTTTATTGAATTTTAAATCTCTGGAAAAGCATATTACAGAGATTTATAAATTATACATAATTGAATTGTTTATTTATTTGTCATTATTGTACTGTGATGAAAGTGTTATGAATGGTGACCCTGAAGATCGGTATAAACCTGTATAGTGTAACGACGAAACCGTGTGCAACTGTTCGTCTCCGCAAAGCATTTGCTTCAAGATTTAGGAAAAGCACTAAACCTGAACGTGTCAACAAATTTTGCAAATGGGAATCGAATCAATGAGAGGAGTGTTCCACCAATTTATTTTTATCTTAAACGTAGCATAGAACATAATTTTGATGTTTCTTGCTTTTTTAACAAATTCCGACTGTTTCTAATTAGAAATATTTACCTAAGTGGCCGTTTGCTCAGTAAAGATTTTGTTAGGGGTAACATTATGGAAGTGACGTAATTTAAAATTGTTATTATGAGAATGATTTAACCCCTCCTACAACCTTTTGAGAAGTACAGATACGTGATCTTTAATCCTACGGCGTCATCCCCAAAGTCCGCACCAAATGGGAAACTTATTTATTATGGGTTTTTCGATAAAAGTTACTCCTCGTAAAAGTTTGTGCAACTAAAAATGCACCAACAAAATGTGGCGAAAGACCCGTAATTTTTGGTGTCAACAAAAAATCAAAAGAACTTTGTACCAAAAATTTTGAAGTTTTTTCTAATGAATAAAAAAATTGACCATAATTAGCACAACAATTGGGCAATTTGTAAATTACAAGTTTTTTTTAAATAAACTGTTGTATACAAGATGTCGTATAATTATTATTTAAAGCCAATCTTTTTTCTTATAGCCACCATTTTAAAAAAATTGGAAAAAAATAAAATTTCTCTTAGATGGCCATGACTTCAAATCTTGAGGTTTTTTTTAAATGAAGAACTACTTTATCAAATAAAATTTTTTGATATTAATTGAAAAAGAGGCACTTTACTCTTGACTCAAAATCAAATTTTCGAATGCACCTCGTATATTACGCTTCTTTCGCCACATTGTGTTGGTCTTTTTTAGCTTTAGAGGATGCACGAATTTTTATAAAGAATAACTTTTTATCGAACATCCCATAATAAAGAAATTTCCCATTTGGTACGTAGTTTGGGGATGACGCTGTATATAATAAAGCGCCTATTTTTTTCATGTTTGTCTCCGAAATGAAACGGGTACTCCAGACGTCGTAGAGAATTGAAATTCAGCATGCCGATGGGCCTTGCCTTCAAACCAACAGGAAAAATCCGAAAACCGGAAATTTCAATTCAGGGGCGTCTCCGTCCGCCATAGGTCGACCATTATTAAATTCATGTATTAAAATTTGCCCGTCAATCGACGGCCTTTTAATCTAGTTTTCAAATGTTTGTCGAGTATGAGCCCCAGATTTGTATGCTGCGTTTTAACCTCAAGTTTGCATTTGTCTATTTTAATAGTCAATAAATTTGCAACATCGTCGACAAAACAGAGAACTGTAACACACATTAATTAAAAAACAAGAATAGACTGGTAGAAATTGTTTAATTTATAACTAGATTTCGTACCATTCGTGTCAATTTTTTAAACTAAATTTTTTACCAGGTACCCCATTTTTCAGAATTTTTGGAACTGCCATTTTGAAAGCCTTGACACACGTTTTAATATACTAATTGGGCGATTGGTGGAAATTTTGTAATCACTACCCTAGAGAATGGTACAAACAAACGTTTGGATTATTCCATACTTCAGTGAAACAGTGTGTTTTAATATCAATCTTAAAAATAACACCTAAGAGTTTACCTTTACTAGAGAAAAAAAGATTGTTTTTGTTACTTAGTTTTTAATATATTAATTAATAAGCTCAACTAATTCCACAATTAATACACAATACCTAAAACAAGAAAGTAATACATCAACAACAATTTTATCTAATTAAGTATCAATCACAACTCAATACAGATACGTTTAGTTTATGTATTTATTTATGCCTATGATACATTATTTTCATTGTTGTATTGTGATGTAAGTGTTAAGTATGGTGCCCCAGAAGATCAGTATGAACCTGTATAGTGTGGGTACGAAACGGTGGGGAATTGTGGATTTATTGGTCTTGGCAAACCATTTGCTTCAACGTTTAGGAAAGTTACTAAAACCTAAATATGCCAAGTTCGACCCACCTTAGTATACAGGTTGATCAACTTTTGTGACAAAGTCGGTTATATCAGTTATTATAGGAGTATTTGCAAAAATTGGAGGTAGTTCTAAACTTCATATTTTAAAATTAGTTACAAATATACAAGGTCTTCCATAACACTGTACCGCATTAAAGATATGTTTTTTTAAATGAAACATCTTGTATTTCATTTTAAATTTAAAATCTGCTTTACTTCTTCGTTACAAAAACACAAAGTTGTTATGGTTACAAAAAGTGTTTAAAAAGTTCTAACCAAATTTCAATGAAAATTGTAAGTATAATTGAAAAGGGGTACAAGAGCAATGATCTGTTGTAACAATAGTATTTAAATAACTGTCATAATTCATAAAAATGATTAATTGTTCAAATACTCCTTACATCTATAACGAAGAAGTGAAGCGAATTTAAAATAGAATACAGGGGGTTTTATTTTAAAAAAAAACATATATTTGATGCCGTACAGTTTTATGTAAGACCCTGCATATTTATAACTAATTTTAAAATGTTAAGCTTACAGCTCCTTTCTATTTTTGTAAATAACTTTTTTTGGTATCTCCTATAATAACAGATATAATTAACTTTGGCACAAAAGTTGATCACCCTGTATACAAGGTGTTACAAATTTGAAGAGCAGGGTGAACATACGAAAATAGGATGAAAGTTCATATAAACTTATACTTTTTGACCTCTGATTTCAGGGCTGGACCTCTTTGAAGATGATGTCTTATACATTTCTTCTAGTTGGTGGTCGACATTTCCAACATTTATTATACTAGTCATAACTAATAAAATTTAGTTTTGTTGATTTTCAAAGTTTACGTTTATTTAAAAAAATAATGCGACAGCTTAAGCAAATAAAAACAATTTTCTCTTTAAAATCTAAGCTGTAGTGACAGACCAAAAAATAATGACTGAAAATATCCTTTGGCCCCTCAAATGAGACGCTTATGATCGTGTTAGAAAAATCTAACTTGCATGAGAAAAATTGGCTCGTAAACTTAACTAAGTCTGCCTAAAGTTCTTAAGATATGTATAAAAAATGACCTGAATACATCATCTTCAAAGAGATCCAGCTTCGAAACCAAAGCTCAAAAAGTATAAGTTTATATGAACTTAAAACCTGTAAGATTTATTCATTAACACTCTGCATAAAGACAAAAAATAAAAAGAAAACGGAAATGAAAAGTTCGAAAAAATTCTCTTGGCTTCTCCGAAAGGGTTTAAATATACTTCTTACTTTTGAGTTCTATTCATAAAGGAGTTTTCACCCGTCTTCTTTTAGGCTGGAGAACATCATGAAAATAGTGACGTTCAATGTTGATGACCTGTACTAGGTCCGTGAAGTGGTTCACCACCTTGGAGCATGAATATCACAAATTTTAGCTAGTTGGGTTGCTCAATTCCTGCTATTTTTCTTAATAGGCAATGGTAAGTGGTGTTGCGTCAAAATTTGAACCTGATGTAGCAACTCAATGAGGAAGAGGTCACAAGATTCCTGCTTGTTTTGGTGTCCGAAGAGGAAGTCCGTCACAATCATTACCTTCTTTGTTTTTTGAAACAGTAATGAAACTCTAAACTGCAGCGTCTATCTGTAACAAAAGGAAAACATCAAAAAACTATACTCGAACACGTGTTTCGACAGCTAAGCTATCATCATCAGCAAACTGACTAACAATGAAAAGCACAAAGAAGCTATATATGTACACTGATTCCTATATAAGCTTAAATAATTCCGAAAAACCTAGTGGTTCGTGACCATCATCATTCGTGAGCAAACAGTTGTTTTTGAAAATTTCCAAACGTTCATTAGAATCAAATTCATTTTTATTATCTACTTTCTTAATTAATTTAATGTCGCCTACTATATGATCATTTTCAAGCATATGTATAGCAACACTGGACGTTCCTGTGCGATGTTATTTGACGTGAGTTAAGTGCTCTTTAAAACTAGTTTTAATAGGTCTCTTGATTTGGCCTATATACCGTATGTCCATGGATGGGGTTGCCAAGAAAAAAAACTTTTTTATTTTACGTTTTATGAGAAAAATGTACTCTTTACAACATTTTTTGCTTATTCCAAAACGGCTGAATCCATTCTTACAGTTTCAAATTTCGTTTCCATTATAGAGGAACATCAAAAAAATAAGCAAATTTAGTCGAAGATCGCACGACACTCATTAATGACCAATAGTAAAATTAATTCATGAGCCATAACCATGGCAACCATCAAATTTTTCTGGAAATTTTTGCAAGTAGACCAACTTAGCTGGAATTAATAAGTGGAAATTTTTCTGACAAATTTTACAACATACAGATAAATACTAAAACAAATCACTTAAAATTAAATATACAAGTATTGTAATTAACATTACCTCTGGAAAATACTTCAGAACTAATGGTGGTATTTGAATTAACAACAACACGTGATTCAGAATCATTCCCCATACGTTCCACTATTCGTTGATGATGTTCTGCATCCATTTGTAGATAGGGACGTATTGAATGCGCATTACTATGCCCTCTAACTTTTATTACCTGCTCTTCAATAACTCCTTCTCTTAATAAATTTGAAACGGCACTAGCTCGTATGGAGTGAGTTGTGATCTTGACCGATTTTGTGTCGATTCCCATTTTCTGAGCTAATATATTCATCTAAGTTGAAATGGTGGTCCGTCCTATAGGAATATTTTTGTACCAGCCTTTGTGTCAATTTGGGTTTGCTATCAAAAATAATCTGTCGCTGGTAATAAATCTCGTTCTTTTTTCCAAAGGTTTCTTAAACAAACTAAAAAAAGAAATTTTATTGCCTTATAATACAAGATGCGTTGGTATTATCGAACTGGTCATAAGTCTGGAGAATTTGCATTAGAAATTAACTATTTGCTATCAGCTAATTTTTTTTCGTCTTTCCTTGACAGGTTTTCGTGAAGACAGGATTGTACTCTAAGCGGCCAGTATTGGCGCTCTTGTCCTTTTCTTCCGAAAAGTAGTAAAGACAACATGTGGCACCCTCTCCTCTTCACCACCCAAGTTCGTAGCCGGCAATCAAACAGAATTTTTGTTGTAATCCCGAGGGCATATTTTCATTCCACATTTCGTCCATTTTTTCTATTTCTTGTTTGCTTACAGCAGCTGAGCTTAATTTTCTTTTCCTTAGAGCAGTTTGTAAATTGCTCCGCTTGGCATCCCTCGCAGCGCGAGCGCTGTCAGTTCGACGTCGGCTCAGTCTTTTAGCATATCGGCTAACTCATCCTTTGAGGTTGACTTTTCCAACTTGTACTTTCTTTCCTTACAGAAACACTTGGACTGACCCTAGACGGAACTCATGCTTTTCTTAGTGTTCTCCGGCGTTATAGAAACTACTGCTTCATCAATATTTGCCAAACTCCAAAGCGTGACACTCTTTTACACAATTTCACCAAAATTTTTGTTGTTGACAGTTTTGTTTTTGGTTGTCACGGATATGTTACAACTTGATATTGTTGATCAAAATTTAAAACAGAAATGGATTTCTTTTTCTTGTGACGTTACGATTTTCTTACCGAATTTCATTCGAGCATGAATGAAATACAATACAATCCCCTTCTGTTTCATTGGTAAGCTTGGTGATATTTAAATGTATTGGGTTCTGTATTGTGTCTTGGTTTAAACGGCTTTTTAAAAACTTATTTATTTTTGTAACTTCTGAATTTATTTACGTTCTACCACTAAAAAGTTCATACTCTATTCATAGAATATTATAAAATCGCGGGCACAATCTTTTGTTTACTACTACCATTCTACTACAACTACTCTTAAGCTTTACACACTCCAGAGCAAATTACACGTTTATGCGGTGAAATATTAAAGCGATATTTTTTTCAAATTTCTACATTACATTCACAATGAGTCTGTAGTGTGCTTGAACTGAATTGAAAAGTCTATACGTAAAAATCTCATTTTCATTATTTAAAATTTCTTTTCACGTAAACTTTTTCATATACGTTCGTGTTCAATAACATTTAACAATTCTATTGTTGAATCAAATAAATTATAATAATACTTCGACTAAGCTAACAAACCTTAAAGGTTAATTTGTAAGTTATGAAACCCATTATTCCCTTCGTTGAAACAAAAGCTATTGTTCGACTGCAAAAGATGTAAGAGAAAAGTACATAATGTTCTCAATAATTTATAGTATGATTATTTTGTTGCATCATTTATGTCATTGTATTCGCATTCTACAAATTATTCCTTTGATTTATTATGCATTTATATAATATTTTATCTTGATTTAAAATTCGTATTTGCAGACAGCAAACATAAAATTATTTTCCTTTTATTCTTAATCTTCTATTCAGTAACGTTTTGAATGAAGCCCGGTATTCTGCTTTCTTTATTCTATATAAGGATTCTATTAATTTAAAATCGATCACTTTACTAAACATAAATTTTTATTGTAACAGCATTCATGACAATTACTTAATACGGGAAAAAATTAAAATATTTAACAAAACCACTTAGCGTCGCGCTTCAATAACTAAATAGACTTTGTAAACAATTTGTGCTAGTTTTCAACAATTTAACAACTTTGTATTTAATGAATCAATAGTTAGTACAAACTTTGTGATGTAATTTTACACTGTTGGCAAAGATGTTAGCATTGTTATTTGATTGAACTGGCGTACTCTTAATTACATAGCAGTTGATTATTTAATTGATTTATTGTTTTAACGCTCTGTTTTTTATTATTTTTATCTATTGGGAAAGGAAACGTGTGTTTTTTTCGCATGCATTTAGTCAGATTGAGATTTATTAATAGTTGCTTCTTCACAAAAGCGGTTTGTTGCTTGTGGCATTCATCTAATAGTGTTTGAACGTGAACATCATCAGTGTCACCAGACAATACATTAATTTTTTGTTAATCTTAGATCTTGATAGATGCTTTTCTAGTTTATTGCAATCCTTTCTTTTTGTTCATTCTTGAATTGAGTCTAATTGATGTATTATTATTGATAGATCGTTTAAAAGGAGTTATATAACAATTTTGAAATCGAACATTTTACATACCCGCCACATTTTTTTCTTTCTTCTAGTTGAATCAGAGCTATAGTATAACGTATTTATACAAAATGACTACTAATTAGGTTTAAACAAATTAAGATAAATTATCATATACTGTTATATCAATTGTTATGAAACATTATGAAGAGAAAAGTTGTTTGTTAAATTACAATATCTATGTTTAGATTGTGGATGTATATAGATGACTACAACATTATAAATTTAGGAGGATCAAAATATGAGAAACTGGCTATTTGAACGGAAGTGACTGTAACTTTTGTTATTTTTTTAATGATGTAAATCACTTTCGTTTTAGGTTATAACAACTAGAAAAATACCAAGCTTAAATTTGTGATTAGGTATTTATTTACTAGCAAAAATTTGCCGACAGATGTGTAAGCAGTTTACAAAAAGTCGATTCTTGGATCATTAATTTCAACTAAGCTTTGACTGAATAAACTCCCTCAAATCGCCTCTTCAGAAGTGAGAAAACTCGAGTTCACATTGTACAATATGTCGATAAGTGTGGGTTTTTCAACATTTGCGAAAAAGTAATTAACGCTGCACCTAATGCCATAACATTGTGCTACAATAGCACGAGGTTGTGGAACTAGATTTTGCGCCAATTATTTATCGTTACTCTTTACGTTCAAATTAAAAAAAAAACATTTTTTTCACATTACCTGTACTATGGATTTGTAAAATTGATTTTTTTTCTAAAATTTATTGTATCAAGATTTGTAAAATTGGTTTGTAAATAAAGTTCCAACGCAAAAAAATTGTGACAGATATAGCTACTTAGTTTTGTTTTGAATTTAAATATTGTAAAAAGACATCATAAGTTTAAAAAACTTTGGGATAAACCCAATAACATTTGTTATCTTGTCTCATTCAGATTATAAACCCTACCTTATGGAATTATTGTAGGCATTATTAAGGTGTCAGATCAAATGCCCTGAAACTTCTGACCAGATCCAGGCTCAAACGCGTGAAGCGATTCTTATGAAATTTTTAGTGTGCACTAAAGACAATATACCATACAAAATGACATATTTTTAATTAAAAAAAAAAGTAGTAAGCCAAAAACGTGCCAAAACTCTTACAAAACGATGCTTTTTTCGTAATAAAAACTATATATCATCTTCGACGATATAATGTACACTCATGAAATTTAAAACTTGGACACCACAATTTCTGTAAACAAAAGTTTGCACACTGTGAAGCGGGCTTAAGGGTATCATTTACAATTCTAACAGCAGGTAGTCTCAGCAGGGGTTATCTTATAGAAGGACTGTAGAATGAATCATTACACTAAGCACGTTTTAGAAAATAGGTAATTTACGTTGCTTACTTAATTTTTTCTTTAAAGAATATATTTGAAGGTATCGCTAATTAAACACCATAGCTCGATTAATTATCGAATCAAAATTTTGTTTAGGAAATGTTTACAAAATAAAATTAGAAATAATTTTGATTTAAAAACGTCTACAAGCAATAACTTTTAAATTAAATCAAAAACTAAACATGGTTATTTGGGTTGACTGATTATTACTTATTTTTAAATAAATCTAACCTACTAATTATTGTAAGTTATTAAAAAAATCATTAAACTCTCTATTCATAATATTTAGTCCTTACAAAATGTATATTTTATGACGTTTCATTTTTTCTGTAGTTAATATAAAAAGTGAAAATAAAAACTAAGGCAATTCTTATTGTCAACGTATATATTTAGTTTTTGACAAGAATTTATTACATAATTATAATTAAGATACCAAGTTATAGTTTAAAATTAAATGAAAACTTTTTTTAAATAAAGGTATTACTATATAAATAAATATAAGAAATCAATAATGGGTGTGACCTCCATTATTATTGATACATTCTTGGAGGCGTCTGCTCATTGACGCTATCAAGGTATCAATATAATTAATATTAATCGTTTCCCATGCGGTATCAATGGCTGCAATTAGTGCATTACGGTTTACTGGTATAAAATTTGGCCCTTGTTGTCTTCGGATAACAGCAAGTATTCGAGCCCAAACATTTTCGATAATGTTAAAATCTGGGCTTTTTGCTGGCCAGGGTAACAGCTCCAAGTTATTTGCTTGTATCCAGTTGCGCACAACCTGCGAAGTATAGGGTCATCATATCCCGATAGTTAATTATCGAATGTTCCAAGAAAATATGTGTAAATAGTAAATGGAATCTACTAACGTAACGTTAAGTCGTTAATTATAGTTACATAACTCTCCTTTCATATGATATAGTTCATATTAATATGCTTATTGTAAAGCTTCGTACACACCTGAACAACAAACCGAGGAACAAACAGAACAACGAACCGAACGGCAATCGGAACATTAATTTGGACGGTGCTACGTACGAATTTTAGAACAGATTCGCAAGTCCTGATTGTTCCACGAACGGTTTGCGGGTTTGTTGTGTTTAAGGTAATATTATGGAGTTGACAGAAGAAAAATGTTTTAAATTAATCAGTGTTTAAGAATGCAAGAAAAAAATGATGTCCCTATTAGCATCATTTGGGCGGGAAATTTCCAAAATAAAAAAAAAGCGAAGTAAATTATAATTTTTACTCTTCTTTGTGCGTAAAAATTTGGTTGGCACTATCTTCTTGTTTTCCGCAATTTTTCTTCTCAATAATAAATATATATAAACTGAAAACTACTGAAAATAATTATGGGAACAGCACAAACGTTCCGTTTGTTGTTCGGATTGTGGAAATCATAAAAGATCGTTTGTCGTTCTGTTTGACTTTCGGTTCGTTGTTATGTTTGTTGCTCGGTTTGTTGTTCAGGTGTGTACGAAGCTTTACAACTTAAGCAACAATTTTTTGGCGAATAAAGATTAGTTTGTGATGTAATATTAGAAACACAAATTTATATCATATCAAATTTATGACAACTTAAAACCAAGAACGTGTATGTTATTGCTAAGAAATTATTAAGGAAAAAGCGCAATTGCAGTGTAAATATTTATAATTAGATATTTTCGAAAGTTTATAAGTCCTCTATTGTAATCTTAATACTTAAAAGAAAATCCTGTCCATTAGCATTATAAGGAAATGGCTTTTACTTTATGAATAAGTTTCAATAACAATAGAATATCCTTGCTTGTTTAATTTACTTCCTTTGAGTCATATTGCTCTAAGGGTTGTTACATTGGTCATTAGAAGTATGTAATAAATAAACAATTACCTACTGTTTGAGAAGGGGTAGTGTGAACCAATAAATAAAGTAAGAAATGTAAATTCCATTTTAGTTTAAAATTTCAAGTGTTGTGAAAATGCCACCTCATCTCGGTGCTGATTTGAAAGCGCGGATTGTTTCGGAATTAGCGGCGGGCCGTAGCGTGCGTGAAATTTCACGTATGTTAGATATACCAAAAGCACCGTAGGGCATTACCGAGTAAAATGGAATCTTGAACACACTTTGGAAAGAGCCATCGGAAGTGGTAGACCTAAAGTATCTACACGTGCTCAAGATCTCGAGTTGTTTCATTACGTAACAGAACAACCATTTGCTACATACTCCAGGGCTATAGCAGATACACATTTTCCGGATGCCGTATAACTGCACAAAAAGATTAAAGGAGATGGGAATAAAGAAGTATAATGCTGCTGCGAAAGAAGTTCTCAGTGACGAAAATATGAGACGTCGTCTGGAATTTGCAAGGCGATATGTGAACGAACCTTTGGAATTTTGGAATCGAGTGATTTTTAGCGACGAAAAACGTTCAATAGCCGCAACGATGGACCACTAAAAGTTTTTAGAATGGAAGGAACTCGTTACGAAAATAATCACATATGTCCTAAAAACGAAGTGGTTATTTTTCTGTGAATGTGTGGGTTGGGTTAGCGCGCGGGGTCCAGGAGTTTTTGGGCTATCGATGGACGTCTTGATTCTGCTGCGTATTTAGATATTTTGGAAACTATTATGAAACCTTCAGTCGAAGTGTATTATCCAGACGAAGATTATATTTTCCAACAAGTAAGTACAGTGAAACCTCTCTTAGGCGGACATCAATCGTGACCGTTTAACTGTCCGCATATTAGAGGTGTCCATCTAAGGGAGGGTAAGGGTCAATTTTAAATGTAGACACAACTATATTTTTATTTGAAATATTGTATGTTGGTTTTACCTACTTCCTACATTTTATTAAAATAATCATTAATTTTAGTTTGTTTACACCGTTTGCTTTTCAAAATCTGACATTCCAAATGTGCCATTAAACTGCTTGTTTTTTCTGTACCAACCAAATCATTTTCTTGAACAAAATATTTTCAATGTCCTTTAGAACTTCATAAGCTTGACTTATACTTCGTATTTTCAAAGATTGTTCAACCTGAGTATCAGTCTCAATTTCGTCTACTGATTCATCACCACTGCTTGCTTGATATTCACGTACGCACTCCACTACGTTTAACTCACTTGATTCAGTCTCTAAATTGCAATCGATGTTTGTATATTCAGAGAATGGTACATCATTTCCCAAATCACAAAATGAAGATAATGGTAGATCGTCGTCTGAGTCAAACTGATCTTCCGTACATAATATTCGTACACCAAATCCAGCTTTAAAAAAACAATTCTTGATGGTTTCTAGGTCTACATTTTTCCAAGCTGTTATTGTCCAAATTATGGCATTAACAATCGTTATGTTCTTCTCTAATTGTTCCAGAGTATTAGAATCATTCATGTTCGACAACAATCTTCGCATTAAAAGACTCCTATACTTAACTTTAAAATTTTTAATTATTCCTTGATCTAAGGGTTGACACAGTGCTGTCGTGTTTGGTGGTAAAAGATTATTTTAATATTATCCAACTGAATTGTTGGATGTGAAGTGGCATTGTCCAGAAACAGAAGTATTTTACGATTTTCTCTTTTCATTTTCCTATCAAATCTTTCCAACCAGTCGGTCATTATTTCACGAGTCATCCAGGCTTTCTTATTAAAATACCAGTCCATTGGCAGTTTGTCGACGTGAGATCCTTTAAAGCATCGAGGATTTTTATGTTTGCCAATTATAACTGAATTTTCTTTTTCTCCAGCCATATTAGCGCAAAGCAAAATTGTTAGTCGTTCCTTAGAAGCTCTTCCTCCGGTGCATTTCTCACTCTTTAAGGCGTATGTTTTGTTAGGTAATGCACGATAGAAAAGACCAGTCTCATCTGCATTATATATATCGCGAAACGAATAACCATTGATTATCGTAGACAATTTATTTTTCCATTCTTCTACCTCATGAATGTTTACATTGCCTGCTTCTCCCGAAATACTTTTGAAAGTTATGTTATGCCGTTTGCAAAATTTTTCTAACCAACCATTAGAAGCTTTTAATTGAATATTTAATTGTCTTCCTACTTCTATGGCCTTTTCTTTAATAATTGGACCAGAAATTGGAAGATTTTTATTCCGAGCTTTGCAAAACCAATCATACACTATTTTGTCCACGGCGACTCCTAAAATTACAAAATGATTAGCTCATACATGTTTAGATACACGATTCATTCAAACGTACCTTCAGTTTTAATAAACTTTCTTTTTGTTGTGAACTGCAACCATTTAAGTTGTGCAATCTTCTAATTTCTAGTTTGTTTTTAAGATATTCCCAGCTTGTGTCTTGCCTATTTTAAACGTTAATGCAAGATTCCGTACACTTGAAGAATTCTTTTCAGCAAAATCTATAATTTCCACTTTTTCTCGAATAGTTAATTGTTTTATTTTTTTCTAGACATAGTTAAATGAAAGAATGCACGTGCATTTACAGCAATTCACTAGAATTAAGTGAACCAATACTAAATTTTTAACGGTCAAACTCGCCAATACTCCCACTTCTGTACTTGCGCATTTAATACTTAACTAAAGCAGGTGCATTTTAGTTTAACAGCCGGTAAAAAATGAAAAACCAGTAAGTTAATTTTTATACGTAAATATTTAATACTAGGTGTCCGTTTAAGAGAGTTAAATTCATTAAGTTATTCTATATTGGTGACAATTATGTTGTCCATGTCCGCCTTATAGAGGTGTCCGCATAATAGAGGTTTAAATACATGGAAGTTTCATAGGAAACCACTTGGGACCTTAAAAACTGTCCTTTTTAAGAGAGGTGTCCTCGTAAGGGAGGTGTCCGCTATTGGAGGTTTCACTGTATTCTTATTTCACTATACTTTCTCCAAAAAATAGTTCGGGATCTGTTGAATTAACATTTTCATAATGTATTTTTGTTGTTAAAGGACAACGCCCCTATTCATACTTCGCGGGTTGTGCGCAATTGGATACGAGAAAATAACTTGGAGCTGTTACCCTGGCCAGCAAAAGCCCAGATTTTAACATTATCGAAAATGTTTGGGCTCGAATACTTGCTGTTATCCGAAGACAACAAGGGCCAAATTTTATACCAGTAAACCGTAATGCACTAATTGCAGCCATTGATACCGCATGGGAAACGATTAATATTAATTATATTGATACCTTGATAGCGTCAATGAGCAGACGCCTCCAAGAATGTATCAATAATAATGGAGGTCACACCCATTATTGATTTCTTATATTTATTTATATAGTAATACCTTTATTAAAAAAAAGTTTTCATTTAATTTTAAACTATAACTTGGTATCTTAATTATAATTATGTAATAAATTCTTGTCAAAAACTAAATATATACGTTGACAATAAGAATTGCCTTAGTTTTTATTTTCACTTTTATATTAACTACAGAAAAAAATGAAACGTCATAAAATATACATTTTGTAAGGACTAAATATTATGAATAGAGAGTTTAATGATTTTTTTAATAACTTACAATAATTAGTAGGTTAGATTTATTTAAAAATAAGTAATAATCAGTCAACCCAAATAACCATGTTTGTTTTGATTTAATTTAAAAGTTATTGCTTGTAGACGTTTTTTAAATCAAAATTATTTCTAATTTTATTTTGTAAACATTTCCTAAACAAAATTTTGTCGATAATTAATCGAGCTATGGTGTTTAATTAGCGATACCTTCAAATATATTCTTTAAAGAAAAAATTAAGTAAGCAACGTAAATTACCTATTTTCTAAAACGTGCTTAGTGTAATGATTCATTCTACAGTCCTTCTATAAGATAACCCCTGCTGAGACTACCTGCTGTTAGAATTGTAAATGATACCCTTAAGCCCGCTTCACAATGTGCAAACTTTTGTTTACAGAAATTGTGGTGTCCAAGTTTTAAATTTCATGAGTGTACACACATACGAAATTTTATAACTATAGATTTACGCGTTTAGGCTCTGATCTGGTCAAAATATTTTGAGTCGATTCAAATCTAGCGCCATAATGAGGATCAACCTGATTGGTACCAAATGTAGTTTACGGGTTCTCCGTAGGATGGCTTTGCCAATGAAAAGAACATATTAAGTTTTATTTTTATTATTATTGCTTTTAATGGTGCCATAATCGAAATAAGTAGGGAATATTTACGAACTCCACTTTAAAAAAATTTAATATGAAAAAATTAGTCTTAAGTATGAAAAAGTGCAAATTATGAATTTTTATTTAATTTTACATTGTAGAAGTAAATTGCTTTTTCAGTTAATTTTTTATTTGAAACCCATAATTGTGTTACATAAGTCAAAACAATCGATATTCTTGAGTTTCATCCTAAATTTTCGTTAATTAAAATAAAATCCAGCTTCAATATGTCGTAGAAAATGTCTACGCGGGATATGAACACCTGTACTATTTACGTCCGCAGTTTTATCTCTAGGATTTAATGTTTGGAAAGCGATGTTTCTTCTCAACTGGATATTAAACCTTTATTCCGTTACTAGAACACTTTTCTACTGTTGGTTTTAGGTATGTGCCTTCGCTAAAAATTTGCTAATGTCGATAGTACCGCCTCTCGCGGAAAAGTTTCACTACTTTGTTTTAGTGTACTGTACTAAAAGCCATAGTTTTTGCCCAGTGTTGAAGATTGACACTGGTGCAATTAGGTTTGTAGAATTTGTCTATTTTCTAGTAACTGGAGACCCATCCAAACATTAGCATTTGCTGACGTTTGTCACCATAGCAAACTGTTCTTCTATGTAAAATACAAAATGTAAAAATAAAACACACTTGTCACTTGTCAGTTGGCCAGGAAAGTGAAAAAAACTGATTTCAAATGTTAACAAATTATTGAAGGTTCATAAAATAACGAGTACTTACTCTTTATCGTTACTCGCTTTGTTATGGGTTTACCTTTGTGGCTTTGCTCTGATTCTTCTGTTTCTTCTGCCAAGTTCTTCATAATCTTCTTTAATTCAAGTTTGTGGACGATATGTTTTTCGCATGCTAGAATCACGAGCGATTTCCGTCTGGAATCTGTGATTGTCGATTTTAATATTTTTTTACAAATTTAATTTTACTAAAAATCTGATCGTTTGATGCTACTGTAACAGGTACACTTATAAGGCTATCAAACATGCCGGGTTTGACAGCTTCAACAACATTTTCAGTTCTTCTAAAATCGTAGCCACATCAGCCATTCGAGAACAGTCCTTGCACTGATCGTATTGAACTTCTACTTCTGCAACAGGACAATAAAATCTACAATTTTCATGTTTCAGTGGTGGGTTGAAGACTTCATAAATTTGTCGAATTGTACTAAGGCAAGATTTTGAGATTGTCGTCCATCAGAGAATTCTTTTCTGTATAAGTGAGTGACATTGAAAGTAACCTGGTTTTCCCGATTACCATCTATTCGTAAAAGCAGTACTTGTCTTTGCTGGTATCGAGCAAATGCTCTTTCAGTGTACATTTTGCGAATGAGACTGCAGCTTCCACCAAGCTATCTATCTGTCTATGTTCGTGACTTGATATTACTCATAACGTCAAAGATATTTTGCTCTGTGGTTTCTATGGCTTTGATCCACATTTATAGAGAACGTTTTTTAGTAAACACCAACGATGTAATAAAGTTTAACGTAAGCATCCTAGTCTACCGTATATGCCTTTGTTCTCGTCTCTAATCAAATTTGACGTTTCGTGCAGTCAATGATTACGTCAAACCATTACTGGACATAGTTGCAGAAAGTTTTTTATTTTCTTTAAGTTTTTCCAGCAATGCCCAATATCTTTTCGTGTTTTTAGAAGAACAAGGCGTATATGTTTTCTAAAGTACGGAACATGTCGCCAGTGATAGCGCTGCCGTTACAGCTGGGTTTGTCGTATGAGCTTGCAAAGGGCTGTATATAATGTCTCTGTGTACGAATTTGAATAATTTCTGTTGAGTGCCGTTGAAAATGCCGGACATGTTACTTACATAATTATGGGAGTGGAATACAATACCTCTAGTATAGAGTCTACGTCTTCCGTGGTTTCTGTCGCTAGGTTTAGTTCCGTTTTGTTTTTTGCTTCAGTTACTTCCAGCGCTGTCTACAAATTTTACTTCTACTGCCAGACGATCCTGGAGGGATACATCAGAGGTTATGTCGGTCGTGACTCTGTAAACTTCCACTTCTTTAAGTTTCTATACTATCATTTTCTGGACTGATGTACCAAGGATATTAATCATTTCGTTCTGGCATTTTGGACTCATGTAAATGGCGTAGTAAGGACGAAATCGAGTTCCAACGACAAAATCGCAGTTGGGTAAATTCTAGGATAACTGAGTTATTTTATTTTTTCGAACCGTTAATTATTTCAGAAAAAGCGTAAGCGCAAGAGGGGTGGCATTGGCACGAATTCCCGAATACTGTTTACGCACAAGTTGCGTATGCTATTTTTTGCACGATATTTTTCTAAATTCGGACTTTTAAATTTCTGACATTATGACATTCACCACAAAAATTAATTAGTAAGCTGTGGCTATAACGCAAATGCATGCATTTGTTATCTAGTTAACCTATTTTAATGTCAAACTTTTATTTGAAGATTTGAATTATTTTTCGGCATTTACAAAAAAGACAAGATTTGTAAATTGCATTCTAAATAACGGACAATGTAAGTACATCAACAATTTGAGTGTACAACCCACGCTAGTAGTTCTATCTACATAAAAGTGACAAATAATGTACAAGCTGTCGTTCGTCATTTCGAGTTTCAGTTATCAATTATTACAGATCTGAAGGAGTTTTTGCTATAGTAGGGATGTAAAGTGATTACTCTTAACTGAAATTGTGTGCTTATGCAAATATTTTTGTAGCAAAATGCTCTACTAGCCCAGTGTTAGTGCTACATTTTTAAAACACTTGTACATAATTCTGTTGTTTTGGTAGGCGTATTCACGTTCTTATCTGGTAGTTTTACATGCACTGGGTGCAAAATAGTTATTTACATTAGAGTGTGGAAAATGTGGAAAGATGTTCCTTATTAGCTGGAGCGCCGTAAAATCACTGTACACACGAAATTTTTATAATATTTTTTGGCCGACGATCATCATCAAAAAGTAAAAAAAGTACAACATTATTTCTAATGATTTTAAGCAGACCTGGCTGTTTAACCATTTTGACATACACTACCTAATATTGTTTAACTGACGTATAGATGGGGCCATATTAATAAATTATATTAATAAAATAATTAAATGCGCCCTTATTCTGTACATTATCGTGTCAATTAATTTATCGGATTTTATACTTAGTTTATTTTTAAAACGTTCCCAAATAGCAGATAAATCAGCCACTACTTTACCGCATAGTAACCGTACTTTACCGCATAGTAGCTGTACTTTACCGCATAGTAGTCGTACTTTAAGTTCTACAGCTACTGGTGTAGTTATTATCTTGCTATATACACTGTATAGCTGGCAATAGCTTAAAATTGCAAATGTAAAAAGAAGTCGGCAATAGAAATAGAACCATGAATCCAGCTCGAGGGCTTTATCCCGAGACAAGGATAGGTTCGATGGGCGTAATCATTCAGTGACGCTTTGATGCATACAAGATTTTATTTTTCACTTTGTATTCTTATCAACAAATAGAATTGACATTTTTGGGCACCTACGCAAATACCTGTAATATCTGGTAACCATGAAACAAAAACAAATTGTTTACTAATTGTCAAATTTGGCATTGTACAAGAAAATGCTCAAAAGCTACGGAAAGTTTGATACCCGTTAAATCGAAAACAAACTATGAAAAAGAATACTTAATTCTCTGTATGTATTGAATTGTAATGAATTCATTACGCTCCAGTTGTTATGGAAATGTTTATATATCTCTATTCTAGGTTGATCATTCAATTATAGTAAAGTGAAAAATAAATATTTCAAAAAAAATATATTAAGAAAACAGATTTATTTAAAATAAAAGAAAGGTTCAACATAGCATCATAAACAAAATTTTAAATATGAGGATTACAGATTAAAATATAAAAACTAAATACCATTTAGTAATTAGATTTGGATCCAATTTTACATTGAATTACATTAAATAGTTATTTATTTTAATTAATATTAAAAAGTTCTATGTTGTCATGTTTAGGTATTATTCAAATTTTTGAAAGAAATGTATAATATAAAGTGGTTATTTTGTATAAAAATTCTCCATTAGTTTTAAATTATTATACATACTTTACGTACATAAGAATATTATATACATTTAACATATTTCATCAAAGAAACTTCTTATCTTCTGAGTATACTTCTTACTATACAAAAGATATTTAAACAATAAAAGAATTGATTTTGTTTTTTTTTTCATTAGAATAGAGTCATTATTTAGAGAATTTCTTTTTTGTTGTCAACAATAATCGTTTAGTCTGAAAATTATTTAAACATAATACTAAAAGCTTTACAAGAATCAAGTTTTCTTTGTTTTACGACTTAAAATTAATCATCGAGCTACAAATTATACTTTGAAATTCCACCTTTGTTATTGTAGGGAGCGTACAGGGAATGGAAGCTTAATGGAATTTTGTTGTAAATAGAATTATCTTTAATTTAGTTTAGAAATTTTCACAATAAATAAATGTTATTAAAAAAAACATTTTTGGACACATAATTTTGCCGTGACTTTCATTTACTTTTATACCAATACACGAAAAATCTCAGTAATATGTATGTGACTGATACATGTTGCTGTTGCTTTATAGGTTTCAGCAGATTGATCGGCTGTCTGCCTTGAATTTTTCATTTAACTCTTATGATTATTATTGGAAATCTTGATTAATTATAGTGCATCGCTCTTTCGTTGATCAATAATGGATTTAAGACCAGTATTTCTAAGGGTTGTAAATTCCTTTTTTATATCTTATTGTGAACTGAAAAGGAATATAAATAGATTCTGAATTTATGAAAATACTTCATTATTATTTTTTAATCGTCACACATTTTAATTAATGCCTTCGCGATATTTATGAAATCTTGTTATGAATTAAAAGCAATTTCAAATAAAAAATAATTATAATTTTTATTCAATTTTTTTTAACTGAGCATACAAAAGATTTATGTTGGTGCTAAGTGTGATCTTTCCGAAATGTAGACAAGTAATAAACGGTTCTTCTACGAGCCATGTATCGTCGACAATCCCTCTCTGAATGCAGTTCTCAATTTTCTTACAGTGTGCACCAATCTGTCATAATTCTTCCAAAACTCAACAGAAATTAAAAATATAACAAAATTGTTGAAACAAAAGTTTTACTAAAATCCTTTTTCAAATTTTGCAACTAGCTTGTAAAAGGGTATAACTACCGTTTTGGGCGAGTGTTACCTAACTTCACCTTTTCAATTCGAACGCCTTGTATTGTAGTTTTGGATTTATTATCAAATTTGAAACATATTTCAATAAACGAAAGATTATCTGACACTTTAAAAACAAATGTATTTCTAAAGATTTTATACCTACCAAGCAAAGCCAGATATTCTAATATTCTATTAAGCAATGAATGTTTAACCTTTAAATGTAAATTGAAAATATTACATGGAAATTAAAATTAAATAAAAATGTTAAACTTTAAAATTAACTTATTTATTTATTTCGTATAGTAATTACACAGTATTGCGTGTTTATGTAAGTGAAATAAATCGTGTCACAAATTAACAGTATTAACAGGACATGTACATGTGTTGACAAAACTGCGTGCAGGGATGGATCGGGGATGGATTTCGAAAAATCACCAAACAAATGTTAACTTGATTGATATATATTTTTAATTACACTATCAAACGCATAATTCCATTAAGTACATTTTTATTAATATGTTTTATACCTATTTATAACAATTCATGATACATTTGCTAGTATTGAATTCGTCATCTGCATAACTTAACGACTCTCAACTGTTTATCAATCTTATAATTTTTGTTATAAAATGTGATTTGTAACGATCTTCAAATTGCCTAAAATTTGCAAGAGGTTATACAATTGCAAACAATCGCCGAAGACAGTCGACAGCTGTTTTATCAAGTACATAATGTACACCCAATTGAAAATTTTGGTGAGTGCCGCATGTTGTTCAATTGAGTTTTCTCACTCCTGAACAGTCCCAAAAGGACGAAGCAGCTGTCGAGTCATTCTTCATAATGTTTGCAATTGTACAATTTACATTTGGCATTAATGATCGAAGAATCGATTTTTTGTAAACTGCTTACACAAGTTTTTGATAGATTACTCAAATGGTGTTTAATTTCACAGTAAAGCATATTGCAATATTTATATCACACATGTTAAACTTAAAATGCAACTTTCATAAACTTTGTAAACTTTTGGTGGCAATTTTAACATTTTCTATTAAATTTCGCTCGCTACATTGTTTTTGAAGTGACTAGTATTTTAGCTTGACGTCTTGTATTTTATTGATATTACGACATTTCTCCACAAAGTATTTACATCGTACTTACTCGAAACCGTATTGTTCTAATTGTAGTACATAGTGACAAGATAATTACCTTGAATTCCTGCGCTTTTAATATACGTTTCGCATTGGTATCTCATTGAGTCTCAGATTGTGAGGCAAAAAATAAATAAATACTCTTTTAAAATTTAGTTTATTTATGTTGTCAACTATCATATTGATGTCAAAAAATAATTAAAAATAGTTTTCTGTAACCAAGGTAACAGGTATTTTATTTTTCGTTATAAACCGCCGTCCCTTTGATGGTGATTCACCCTGTATATACAATTCAAAGTTCTCGTTTAACATCAAAAACTTGAAATAGTTTTTATGCCAAAGAATTTGATTATGTTAACTTCTATTAAAAAGCGACTAAACATGGAACAGAATTATAAAATTACACATATTTATTTTTGCACTCGATGGATGTAAAACTACCGGTTAAGTACGTCAATACGCCTACCGAATCAACCGAATTACGTACAAGTGTTTCAAAAATTTAGCAAAAACACTGGGTTAGTACAGCATTTTGCTACAAAAATATTTGCATAGGCACACAATTTTAGTTACGAGAAATCACTTTACACCACTGCTATAGCAAAAACTCCTTCAGAACTGTAATAATTGATAATTGAAAATTCGAAATGACGAACGACTGCTTGTATATTATTTGTCACTTTTATGTAGGTAGAACTACTATCGTGCGTTGTACAGACAAATTGTTGATGTACTTACATTGTCCGTTATTTAGAATGCAATTTACGCACCTTGTATTTTTTGTAAATGCCGAAAAACAATTCAAATCTTCAAATAAAAGTTTGACGATTAAATAGGTTAACTGGATGTCAGATGACAAATGTATGTATTATGTGCATTTACCTTATACTAATTAATTTTTGTGGTTTGAATGTCATAATATCAAAAATTTAAAAGTGCGAATTAGAAAAATATCGTACAAAAAAAGCATACGCAACTTGTGCGTAAACAAAAAATCTGTTTATGCACATGTCACGTAAATAACTATTTTGCAAACGTAAAAAATCTTGTAACGTACGTCGTAACTGTCAATATCACAATTTCCTATCCTTTGGATCAATTTAAATTTTTCTATACCAAAAATCGTCTATGTATACGGCAAGTAAAAAAAAGTGCCAAGATCAAAAGAAACTAATATTTCATTTTAATTTTAACTATGAGTATTACCAATTTATAATAAATGTCATTCCTTTTTTGGATCTTCCAAAGATGGAGGTAACAAAAAGGCACTGCCTTTTAATACAGTTATTAACGACATTTTACCCCTATCCAATTGGGGATTTTTTTCAACAAACAAAATTTTCCGAAAATATACTAATAAATCTTAAATGCTAATTAGCGAACATGAGACCTTTTGCTTGCTTACTTTGTCTATTGATAAAATTGAAAATTCAACTGATTGTTTACCTGTCACAAAAACTTTCAGTTTAAAATGGACAAATAATTCATTATGATCTTTTACTAATCTTGGATGAATTTGTGTTGGTAATAAACCACTGAAATCCAAGATGTTTTAAATTAAAAGACGTTTGAACTGTTTCTAATTCCTTAATATTACTGTTTTTTATACATATACTATAGCTAACAAAGAAATAGAAAGGAAAGGGGAAAATATGTATGCAACATTTATAGACATCAGAGCAGTATTCGATAAAGTGGAAAAAAATATTGTGGGAATACAGAAGCGAACAATGTTGGGTTCAACGATAATCTCTGCTTAACCTCTCCCCTACTTTGGTCCTACATTTTGTTTGCCTCTATATCTCCTCATAACAGATGTGAAAAAAGAACTAGAAGAAAACAGTATCGAGGAAGAAATATTGGCATATGTATGCAGACGATATCGTAATTTTTACAAAAGAAGAAAGAAGGGATGAAAGAGTTAATAACAGTTGTGAAGAAGTATTTAGAAAGGAAAAAACTAGAGGCAAATGTAGGAAAAACGAAAATTATAGAATTCAACAAGAAAAATAGGAGAGGAAAAGAAAAGAAATGGCAGGAAGGGAGCAAAAAAGATAGAGAAATTGGATAAATTTAGGTATCTGGGATACACCATCAGATATGATAATAAAGGTAGGATCAAACAAAGAAATTACGACGCAAATGAAACACAAAATTAGGACAAGTGTGAGGAATTGGAGAAAGGATATTTGGGAAAGATATTGTTAAGAGAAAGCGGTTATTTCAATTACTACTTAAAAGCGTCATAATGTATAGGGTGGAGGTATGTGGGTGGTAGGAATGGGAGGAATCGGAGAAGGTACAGCAAAAATACTATATATAGACGTAAGGACTGGATAAGGAAACTCCAGGTTACCTAATAGAAGAACTAAAATTTGAAAAAATAAGGATTCAAACAGAAAGAATGGAATTGAAACAGGAAAGAGTACGAAGTGCTGTACAAATGTTGAAAAGATATACTTAGAGGGACAAAGAGTAAAATATGGCGAAGAAGATGGAAAACAATAATATCAAAGTTAAGGATACGCAAGAAAGGAAATAAAAAGACTAACACGTGTATGTTTTTTTTCACAGAAAATGTCGTTAAAAAGAGGCTCCGTGATACATATAAATCAACAAATTGCGTAATACCTGAAAAACATTTTCACTAGTGAAAATGACATTCACAAAAACGGAAAATAGAGTAAAAGAACGTGGTTTAACCAGAAAGTTTGAAGTTAAAGTGAAGGTCTAAGCCAAGGAGATCAACTTTCAGCTATTTTATTTAGTATAACACTAGGAAATGTTATCAGAGAAAGCAACATAATTCGATCTGGTTATCACAAAAAACACCAGTGCTTAGCATTCGATACAAGTAAGAAATAAAACAGAACTGCAGAAAGTGGTAGGACGATTGGAGAAAAATTGAGACCGAGACAGTAAATGAACAAAAAACAAGATACATGAGATGGAGTAACGATAAATAAGAATAAATTTTACCTATTTAGGAACAATTTTTACAAGAACAGATAGAATAGAAGCAAGAATCATAATTGCATGTTTACACTAACTGAAGTGCTTAAAAGTAAAGCCGTGTCGACGTTAAAGATGCGAATCTATAAAACTATAATAGACGGGGTAGTGTTATACGAGAGTGAAGTATGGACTTTGAAAAAAACCAATCAGCATAGGTTAGGAGTGTGGGAGAGAAAAGTTTTGAAGAAAATCTTCAGAAGAAAGGAAGTAGAAGACACGTGGGAAAGCCGAACAAATCCAGAGATCAAAGACCTGTATGCTGAGCAGAACTTAGTGGGGAAAATATAAGCTGAGAGAATGGGATGGTTAGGTCATGTGATGAGAACCAAGGTCAATGTGGATGAAAGAAGTTGACGACGACTTAAAAAGCAGAAAGTCGCAAGATGGAGAGATAAAACAAGGTACATAATATATGAGGCTAGGGAAGAAAAATGGAAGAAGAGATAGTAATAAAGAGATAAAGATAACCAGATGTAACAAAAAAAAACGAGGATTAGACACGGAAGATATAACTACAAATACAACGATTTAATAGTAGACAGAATCCAAAAGGGAAAATTATGGATGAAAAAAAATGAGGAAATGAGGAAAATGAAAATAAGTATTAGAGAACTGAAGATGACAATATGTGAAGAATGTGTGGGGAATACTGGAAAAACGTATAAAATTTGTTAGAAGGATGGAGTGAAGTAAGAATGGAAGAATGAAGGAAGGAGACGTTACTGGGAGAGGATGGGGAAGGGACCGAATGCATGAGAGAAGTGCTAGAAAGAAGGTTAAATTTACTGTTTGTTTGTTCTGTGTTCTGATATCACAAATTTTTATTGATGGCAAAGTTATATCTGTGTTACGTCTATTTTGTAATTTCCATTGTAGACGTAATCTCTAAAATAGTTCAAAAAAAGAACTTCTTCAGTAATGGTTTAGAGATTATAGCTGCCGAGCGCATCTAACCTAAATATTACAACTGTGACGTCAAATGTTTGATGCTTATTTTTTAAATAAAAATAGTATTAAAAACGTGTGCTACAAGTCTTGTCATTCGATGATTTTTTTCTGGATAAAGTAAAGAAAGTGGTTATAGCTACACTCATAGATTGCACAATAAAATTACACAAACTTAAGGTTAGCAAATTTTTACTATATTTTTGAGCAAAATACCCCATAAGAAAGACATTTACGAAATCGCACATCTAAATAATTTATAATTGTAAATTATATTTAACATTTCCAAATTCGACTGTATACAATTTACGATATTACGAAAAGAGTTAGAATGAAATACCTTGGTTTCTTTACAAATTTGGTTATTTTTTAAATTTATAAATAGAAAGGTGTATATTTTTTATCTGACGATTTCAAAATACTTCGCAATTGTATATTTTTTTCTGTATAATATTACTAAAAGTAATACCTACGCAAATAAACATAAAATGTATATTAATTCAACATAAATCATAAAATATTAATTTATATATTAAATAATTTCGGTTATAAATTTGAATGTGTTTGTTTTTATGGTCTAAATTAATGCCAGCAATAACTTAAAAATAGTTTAGTGGTTAATAAACAGTTCACGCTTTAAAATTAGAAGCATTTTTTGGAATTTGTGGTAGACCATGACCCAAAAATTAATATATGTAAATTTTGTTTATTAATAGACATTTGCTATAGTAACTTCGAAGGATGCTGGGATATTGTGCGTACATCATATTATTCAGTAAGCATAACTTTAATATTATTTTTATTAGTTTGATTTTATATATAACAATTTATGTATAGAATTAAATAAAAATGATTGAGTTGGAAAATCAGAAATGTAAACATATATTAATGAATCGAAACTGATTGAATTGTGATCTTTATATATGCCTTGTTCAATTAAGGATTTGATTTAGGCCTAAAATAAGGTTTTTCGAAAAGAATTAAACAATAAATCTTGAATATTGTAACTGTAATAAAGATGATGTAAATAGTGATGTTTAAAACAATTTAAGCAGATAGAATTTAATTCATAATGGTAGTTTTTACATTCCTTTGTCGGGCAAATTTGACAATTTTGTTGGCGTTTACAAACCACTTTTTAAAGAATAATGTGTTTTAGCTTTATTTCAAATGCTTACAGTAGATATTATTTATTTGAAATCCGAATTGTTACATAGTGAATTAGTGAAAATAATACCTCTAGTAAACGCTACAGAGATATAAAAATTCTGTACAATTAATACAATTTTCCTTCGTTTTTTCATAAATGTATTCAATTTATTCTCGCTTGTGTTAATTTGAGGGGGGTGGTAAACTTAGAAACTTGCAATTATTTATGTTTATCTACATCGTGGACACAAACACTTTCAACTTATATCCCAAAATAATTTTTCTATTCTATTCGACATTCTAACGTAACCTTGAAAAAACTGTTTGCCATTAAAAGGAGTATTTTAAGATAACCCTCTAGCGTTCTACTTTGGTTTTTTTTTGTTCTGAACTAAAATATTCTCAAGTTTCTCAGCTTTATGACAAGTGTGACCTCGTTGCGGATTATTGGACGCCTGAATTGGAATGGAAGGTGTACGCTCACTGCAATTCTTTGTTATATGCAAAACTCTTACATTATAATGTACACTAACTAACCATTCGTAGGAGAGCGTCTTGCGTGAGGCAATTATGTAATTAAGAAGGTCGGTGCTGATGCGACAAGGTTGTGAAAATTTTGCTTCCTCATTTGTCAACACATTGCTTTTTTATGATTATTTATTTATTTATTGCAACTTTTATCTCCCTTTTTACGTAATGGTATTATGATTCCTACCTCCCAGTCTTTCGGTAATTTCCCAGGGTGCCATGCTTTTTTACATATATCTAGAAATAAATTTGTGCCTTCTTCGCCCATAGTTTTCAACATCTCTGCCACTATTCGTTGACCTCGTTGCGGATTATTGGACGCCTGAGTTGGAATGAAAGGTGTACGCTCACTGCAATTCTTTGTTATATGCAAAACTCTTACATTATAATGTACACTAAGTAACTATTTGCAGGAGAGCGTCTTGCGTGAGGCAATTATGTAATTAAGAAGGTCGGTGCTGATGCGACAAGGTTGTGAAAATTGTGCTTCCTCATTTGTCAACACATTGCTCTTTTATGATTATTTATTTATTTATTGCAACTTTTATCTCCCTTTTTACGTAATGGTATTATGATTCCTACCTCCCAGTCTTTCGGTATTTTCCCAGAGTGCCATGCTTTTTTACATATATCTAGAAAAAAATGTGTGTCTTCTTCGCCCATAGTTTTCAACATCTCTGCCACTATTCCGTCATGACCCGATGCTTTTTCATTTTTTATACCCTTTATGGCTTCTTGTAGTTCTTCTCTTGTAGGTTCTTCATTTGTTACTTCTTCTTGTTCTTCTTCGTCTTTCATAGTGTTTTGTATTCTGGTATCGATTTCCAATTTTAGTATTTCTTGAAAATATTCTTTCCATCTGTTGATCACGTCTATTTCCGTGTGTAAAAGTATACCTTCTTTATTTTTAATTTGATGTAGTATCTGTCTTTTGTTTGTTCCACGGTTTTCTTTTCTGTTACTTTCCATTTTATGCCCAAAGTTCTCCCATGACTTTTCTTTAGCTACCATTATTATTTTTTTCACTTTGTGAATAACATTAATTAGCATAGCATGCAAGGTATATGAAAGGATTCTAGAACAAAAATAAGGAAAAAAATAGAAAAACAAGTAATAGACTCACAGAGCGGGTTTCGGAAAGGACACAGCATACAAGATCATATATTCAGTATAAAGAATTAATAGCGAGAATATTTATAGATCTAGAAAAGGCTTTTGACAGAGCACCAAGAAAACAGATTTGGAGAAGTTTGGAAAGAAGAGGAGTAGCAAGGAAATTGATTGAAGCAACTAAAAGCCTTTACAAAAACTGTAGAAATTATGTAAAACAAGTCAAGCGCAATCAGAAGAGTTTGGCCACCTGCGACAGGGTGGGGTATTAAGCCCGTTACTATTTATAGTAATAATGGACGACATCATTAAAACATGTAGAAAGAAAGTTACATATCTAAACATTGGATATAAGAAATTAGAAATGATAAATATCTCAGAATGTGCTTTTCCAGATGATGTGATGATTTTTGCACCAAAAGAAAAAAGATCTACAGAGAAACCTTGAAGTATGGAAAGAGTGTTTAAAAGAGTACAACATGAAAATAAACGTAAATAAAACAAAAGTTATGGTAATTGCAAAACATCTAACACAGACTAATATACAAATAAATAAAAATAAAATCGAACAAGTGGAGGACTTCATATATCTAGAGTCAATATAAATAGAAATGGAGAGCATGAAGCAGAAATAAACAGACGAATAGATAACACATCTAAGATATATTATACGTTATACAACACTATTTTGAACAAGAAAGAGGTTACGAGGAAAACAAAGATCATGGTGTATAAAACAATGTATCTACCGACGCTGATATTTGGAGGGGAATCGTGGATAATAAGCAAAAGACAGAAAAGCAAACTACAAAGCATGGAAATGAAATACTTAAGAAAAGTGCTAGGAGTAACCAGAAGGGATAGGATTCGAAACCAAACCATTCGGGACACATTAAAAGTGGATTCCTTGTCAGTGGTAATTAAAACCCGACAGCTGCAGTGGCTAGGACATCTACTAAGAATGAAAAATGATAGACAGGTGAAGATCTTATGGGAAACAAAAGAGGGCCCAAATAGAACAAGAGGAAGGCCACGAAAAACTTGGAGGAATGGAATTGAAGAGCTGTTGCAGGAAAAGGGAATCACGTAGCATGATGCAGAAGTACTAGCACAAAACAAAAAGGAGTGGACCAGATTCGTCCAGGTATGAAAACAAATGAAGTAGTACTGTTTAGTTAACTATTTTATTGTGAAACATAATAAATGAATTAAGTTAATTTTTTAAAATGTGAATTATTAATGTTAATTTATGTAACTACCTTTACACCATTATGGTAGAAAAGGTTTTGATAATATATATTTATTTATTGATTAATCGGCCCACAGCACAGGTTAAATTACCCACTTACAGGACAATATCTTAATCTTAATAAACTTCTACAAATAGTACCTACTATCAGAACAAACTGAAATTATAACTTAAATTAAAAAAAGCTAAGTATTTTGAAAAGAAGGAATTAAATTTCTTACAGTATTGACTATAGCATCTGTCTGTATAAGAACCATGGATTTTAAAAATATAAACTTCAAAATCTTCTTTGAATATTTTCAAGGCCAATTTTGTGAGTTTTATATGGGTACCAAGTTAAAGAACCAACGAAAAAATAACATAACATAAAATAACATAAGTATTTCGAATTTCTATTAACAAAACCCAATAATTTAAGCGACACATCTAGAGATCTCTTATTAATATGTTATGACTTGTGCCAGCGCACATTCGAATATTCTCGATTCATTTTACGAATTCCATGTACTCTACATTCATATTGATTAGTCAACTGATAAATGTTAATGTAAGTGCTGAGGTCAATTGTTGTTCATGATTGTCTGCTCATTAGAGCTAATTCATTTTTGTGACTTAACGCAGACGTAGCATGCTGGCTTTGTACTCGTTTTTTTAATATAATGGGCAAACGAAAACTTCGAATGAAACCAGATACCCAAATCTCTAAACAGTACTTCTCTTTCAGGTGTACAGGGTTATTCACTATAAATTACCCACCCCTTATTATCGTTATTATTGTTTGTAGGAAAAAAAGTTGTGTATGGAAGTTGTATGGAACTAACTGAATTTTCTTAAAATGCTATCAATAATTCAGTTACTCGCCGTTTACAGGGCAAAACAAAAATATGATGTATTTTTTAAATGTAACATCCTGTATATTATTACGTGTTTGAAGAGATTTTTTTTTTCTGATTTCAAAAACATATCATATGTTGTCTTTATCTTGAGCCGTTATTGAGTTATTCATCGGAGAATAACACAGTTACTTAACTACGGATTTGTTAGCATTGTCAAAGTAAGCCATGTAAATGACAATTGTTGTGTTTGATAATTGACATTTTATTAATTCAATCACCAAAATGGTTTACAATGAAGCAGAACTTCGTTATATTCAAAATAATAAAAGGTGGGTAACTTATTGTGACTAACAATCTAAAACGGCTGCTTTTAGTGACAAATACAAAGACTACCTTTTGTATGTAAAATTGAATTGATAATAGGTTTGCCTAGCCAAAAATGACATACAATGCGACACAAAAAAGTAATGGTTAATTAAATTCAGAAACAACACTGTATGTGGCGCCCTCTAACATTAAACAAAAAATTAAGTTATTATTTGAGTTTCTCGTCATCAATATACCCAGTATTCCGAATTTCATCCAATTTATATGTTACTTAACGAAAATACAAGCAAAAAACCAATTAACATAATTTTTTTGGACACCCTGTATCTCATAAACCAAACCGTTGCGGACTCCCCTTAAAGTTTGTACAAGTACTTAATTAACACCCTGTATATTTTTACGTCTATACATTAAAATATGACCTTATGAAATCACTGCATAAATCCCCCGGTTAAAGTGAGATAAAATGAAATACTATTTTAAATTTTTTGAACTTTAAATAAATTATAACTTTATTTATAACTAAATTATGTTTTAACTTGGCAAATATCTTATCAACTAATCCAATATATGCATAATTATTAAAATATATGCACAGATAAACATTTTTGCAACTTAAGCAAATTTTCTGAAATTTATTATTCATTATTAATAAAGGAATACATTATATTTACAAGGGATTTAGCTCTTATTTTGTCACTATCAATATTTTTTAATTCATAGGTTGAATTATTTTATTACTCTGTTTTCTGTAAGGTCCTATATATGGATCCATTAATTTCAAAGTACTTTATTACATTGAATTAATCTTGACTTTTTTTAACTTCTTGTTTATCTTCATCATTTTTAATTTCTTCTTCAACTATTTTAGCATTTCTATTTTTTTTACCTAACTGACCGTTGATCATTGATTTCTCTTTTCTTCAAAACAATATATTAACAAAATTTCTATAACTAACTTTTTCAGAATAAATCTTTTCAATACTAAATAACTTTTTCTCTTTCAAAACAACATTTCAAAGCTAACTTTATTTAAAACAACTTTTCATAACTTACTTTTCAGATCTAAGTTTATAAACTCACCTATTTTGACTTACCCCTTCTCCCTACATATAACAGTGTTATGAGTTGCTCTTAATAGAAGTGGGTGTAAATTAGCCAAGTTCCTTTCCATTTACTTTTTCTGATTAAATTGTTTATAATTTTATTACAACAATTGCAGGCTTCCTACATTGCGCTGCTTTTGTTCATACTATACCCATTTCCAGCATCTGGGTTAATTAAATTTTAAGTATAACACGTTTTTTAATAATTAGAGGAGAAACCTTTAATATTAATTGTTTCATGGGCGTTTCAAAACTACACACCCATCACTCTTCATTGCTTAAAACCGCCTCCTCCCTACTTTCACTTCACTTTATCACGTACGCACAGAAATCGATATATATTCCCGTAACATACAATAAACCACTTATATCTTAGTACCTACCAAACATTATATATATTTGAAGTGTAAACCTTAAAAATATGGCCTTATGCAATCACTGCAATATGTCATTCTTTTTTCATCAAATTGGTCTTTATAGTAGTAGAAATTGGTATCTCGCAAATGAGTTGGTATTATAAAATAAAATTTATGGAGCAATTGGTTGAAAATCTAGGCATACTGGTGATTCGATTTTGTACCGTATGGGAACAGACAATTTTTACAATTAAAAATGATCAGAAAGTTATTTTTTTTTCAAATAGCACCTTCAACAAATTTTTAAATTATACACTATTCTCCTTAATCAGTCAAAACTGCTTAAAATTATTTGACATTTGTTTAGTTTGGTAATATGCAGTTCACACACAAGAAAATTTTGAAACCATGACAGTTGATGTTGCAAAATAAAGCTGGACTTGTACCGTTAAAACCACTTGCTTGAAGGATTCGCTTATAGACTTTTATTATAATACACTAATATCACTACAAATTATTAGTAATGTTTTGCAACATATTTGTTATTTTTATGAAAGGGAAGCAGTAGTATAATATGTCTAAATTTATAGTAATTACAAATTATCCGAATTACAGTTGAATATCTTCAAGATTTTGTAGAAAATACTTACTCCCAAACTACTGTTTATTTATCAACAGTAGCTAATATGCATATAATTCAAGTATAGATTAAATACCTTACCAAATATTTGTTTGTTTAATCGAATTTTATTTGGAAAATTTAATTGTTAATAAGTGGGTTAATAAATCTAAAAATATAATATATATATATATATATATATATATATGTATATATATATATATACATAAATAACTAACTGAACAACAAAAATTAGGTAAGGGAAGTACAAAACAAAATTTAAAATTGTCTTAAAGCCTGGGCTTTACTTAAATCCAAGAGTGTACCAAGATGTGTAAATTGATTCAAATACAGACCCGGCCAAATTAAACGGTCAAATAAATTTCTTTCACAATAGCTATACCGAATCGAATCCGATTCATGTTTTTGAATTTTTATTTTATATTCTGCAAGTTGTATCGTACCGCAAAATTTGGCAATCGTTGAAAAAACGCTGCTTACCGTTAACGCGAAGTACTGCCAAAATTTGTTAAAGCCGTCTAAGATTGAGAAACCCAACCATACTTATTCATGCACAAACCCCTTTGTGGTCTTAATTTGCAACACAAACAGAATTATTTTCTCTGCAGTAAAATACTGTACAAAAATACTTCAAATAACTACCAGTAATCCCAATTCCTAATTGTGCTTTTACGATTTAATTTTGCACTATTTATATAATTTTTTAATAAATTTTTTTATTTTACCTGTTGCAGATGCTAATTACCTATTGGAGTTAAAGCTGTATTCATAATTTGGTAAGTCACAGTAATATTTTGCAGTTTATTACTTAAGTTCAGTAAATAGTATATTGTCTTATTAAGAGTATTTGTTTTTATGACGGGTCATAAAAAGTTGCCTTTACTCCAAATAAAACATGCTATTCTTTCTTCAAACGTTGTTTATATACAGAAGTGATTAAGTTGCTATAAATTTATTATAAGGTATACGATTTGGACCTATCGTTGAATTTAAAGTTATTTAGGTACTTTTAGTTCCGCTGCTAATAGCAACCGGCTGTGTACAAAAAGATTAACAATTATTATTAAAAAATAGCATTAAGTTTTGAACGCCCTTTATATCGATTTCTTCTCATTTACGGCGTCCACTCTCCATTGCAAAGTTTTTGAGACCAAGAAACCTAAAACCTTTTATTACAATTCGGGAATTTTTGTTGCACGGAACTAATACTATGTTTTAATTAAGTTTAGTTTGTATGTATCAGGTGTACATGGTCTGACCACAACATAACACATATTGTCTCCAATTTATTATTCTGTAACAAAATTAATCAATCTTATTAGGCAGTTATTGATCTACCTTTGACTATCTAGATTTTTTCAGGTATTGTATTTTCGGCTTAATCTTTGAAGACCTTTTTTTATCTCTACTTCTGACATGTTGACATACTAAGTCTTTGTTAGTTTGTAAGGTTTTGATTGTAAGCAGTGAAATTTCTTCCAAACTTAGTTATAATAGGAAAATAATGTACCAAAACTGTGTGGTTTTAAGGTTTGGGGTCGCTGATTAAAAATTCAAGGACGTGACTACAAAATTGCAAAATATTAGAAAAAATTGTTGATATAAATGAAACATAATGTGGTGATCGAGTTTTTCTCGCAAACTAATAAAACAAGAAAAATTTTTTACAACATAATCGGGTCTAAAAAATGATAAATTTTAATTAAATTAAATTCAAAATTAATGCATATCATTTTTCTGGCACAATTTGGGCACAATATAGCAACAGATTTTATTTGATAGATAATTGAGAATAATTTTTGTGGTAATGTAAGTGTTTAAAGCGTATTTTAATAAAAAAACATAATTTTTTTTATTGATTTACGTCAAAACTCCGGATTCGATTTTTTTATTATAAAAATTATTATCAATGTTATTATTAATACAATTTTTGTAACATGAGTTTAATCTATTTTCAAAATGTTGAATACACTTTAAAAATTGTGTTATATAATATCAATACTAAAGTTAATAAAACAAATACTGCAATCGGAATTGAACCCCGGTTACGTAGCGTAAAATATTACTAGGCGACAAATTAACAAATTCGTCCACGAAGGCTGCTTATTAAATGAAAATTCATTCGGTTCACAAATAAAAATGTATACAAGATAACCTAAAAATAACATGTTTTACTAATTTTTTAGTAAAATGCGCTTTGAATACTCGTTATTATCTCATCAATTTGTTCTATTGTATCTATTCAGCATGATGTGTTGTTAACTATTGTGTTATAATTGTGTCAGAAAAAAGATATACGTTAATTTCTAATTTAACCTAGTAAAATGTCTATGTCAACTTTTACGTGGTATAGAACAATGTATCTTTGCGTGTTCTTTGTATTATAATATTAATTTAGAAAACTTTGTCATCGGTAATAAGGTATTTCAAGGAAATAGTAGAATATTCTTCCATTTTCAAAACATTTTCGGCAGACGTAACATGGAGAAGGATTCAATTTATAATATTAATTATGTTACATCGATGAAATTTAACTCAGTGTTTAGTTCTTATATATAAACGTTTTGTTTCTCTTTGAAGTAGCTTCTTCAGGTTAATCTCTAAAGATGTTTGTTATTTATTATTAATTTGTAATTAATAATAAACTGCGACAAAAGTAAAAGAAACATTTGAATAACAATTTTTGAAATGTAACTCTGTTTATAATTGACTTAATTGATTATACATAAAAACTGCGTTATAGAAAAAATTATTCAAATAAAAGTTATAGATAACAAATATTTTAATTAAAGTAGTAGATAATGTAATTTTTAACAACTTTCATGGTATAAAATTTTCTGTAAAATTAATATTATTGAAGATATTATATAAATAAAAATTGTCACGATATTTTTTTGCCCTTTTCAGCAGTATTGTATACGGCCGGCTGGTCTGAAGACAGAAAATTATTTATTGTTGAATATAATCTACTTTAACTTGAATTTATCAAGAAAAGTGATAGTATAGAGTGAAATATTTTACGTCTTATTTTATAAGATGTGGAGTAATAACTAGAGGAAATCAATTTTTACATTTTTAAATTCTCTATGATATATCGGTCGTTGTTGGCAGCAATATATACTACCATTTAAATTTACGATTGTTACTTTAACATTCATGACAGAAGTAAATTTATGTGTTCGTTGCAATCTGTTGCATTGAACGTTTTAAAAAATCATAGAAAATATGACATTTTTCGTTAATATTTCGGCTGACACTTTTAATTAAAGTAAAGGGAAGAGTTGAAGGTAACATATTGGTGTTGTTGTTTATAAAAAAAAGTTTCTAACCTATTTTCTTTCTTCAGGGAGTTCCGAAACAAGTTACACGCGGATATAAAAGTATAAAATACGGACGACGCTTTAATAACATTCAAAAAGGGGTGCATGTTTTAGTAAACTTTCTAAGAATTTCAATCGTAACCTTGTCTTAGGGAGGTCTCAGTTGTTCAACGTGACGTTGTATTCATGTTTATCTAGAAGTTTCTTGAAAATTCCGAACACTTAAAGCGACTTTGAAGATAAACCGATTAAATACTTTTATGTTTATGTTACCTTTTTTCTATAGCGTTTCTTAACTCATTTTATGATTACTACTTTTGTTCGTTTTCGCAAATGAAAATTTAACTTATAAGACTTACGAAGTAAAAGAAAAATTAAATTAATGCATTTGTCTAACTGGCGTTTAAATAAAAAACTGAGCTGAGTAGATCTTGGAATTCAGCTGATACAAAGTTTAGGTTAGAACTGAAGGTGACTATAAAACATTCAATTCTGTCAATTTTTAAGTTATATATCACGTTTTAATTCATAATAAACACCACCACGCATTATTTTGATGTACTTTTGTGTACACTGTAAAAGATATTAAATAAATTTCACTTTTTAAGTTATTCTGTAGCAAATATTTTATTTTCATCATTTGGTTATTTGTAACTTAATAAATTATTAGTGATTAGTTTTATGTAAATTTTATAGTCAACTATTGAATTTTTTATTGATTTATATAATTAAACAATCAGCTGTCACAACTACTTATCTATCAACGTTCGAACACCGAAACCTTCCTATATACAAGCTAAGTTGATTCTTTTTATGCATGTTATTCATACGATTTTAATGGAAAAAAATTAAAAACATTGAGCGACTGAGAACGAAGTTTTAGTTTCATTCGATGTCTGTTCATTGTTTCCAAGCGTTCCGATAGATATCACTTTAGATTATTTGAAAGATATGTTACACCAAAACCATTTAGACAATTCAGAAGTAGATAATTTTATTAAATTAGCAAAGATTATGTATGAATCAAACCTACTTTCAAATTAACGATAATATTTATCAACAAAATCATGGACAACAATGGTAACAGCTATCTCCGTTTATGGCTAACCTGTTCATGGGCAAATTTGAAATTTAAAAAATAATTTAGAATATTTTCTCTAGAATTTAGTGTAGATATAGATGACGTTTTCTGCAGTCATCGACACTTAAAGTTTACAGCTCCTCAGCAATTTGTAGAAAATTTTAAATTCAAAATTTGAGACGATCAAGTTTACCTATGAAACAGAAATAAATCCTTAAGTTACCTTTCTTAGACACTTTAGTGACAAGAAATGGCAACAAACTAGATATAGATATTTATCGTAAAGACACTAACAGTATGAGGTTTATAACAAATGATCTTCCAACCATAGTATGCAACATAAACTTGCATCTTTCAACTTTTTGATTCACAGATTATTACATTTCCCATTGTCAAAATTTTAAAATTTTAGTATGGGTATCGCTGATGATGACAGCTTAGCTGTTGAAACACGTGCCCGAGTAAAGTTTTTGGTGCAGTTTTTGGTGTTTTTCTGTTGGTTATGTTATTTGTTATTTTTGTCGCGCTTTATGTACTCGTACTACGGCTGTGAATTTAACAACACACTGTAACTCTATGTAAACTTGAAAGATCTTTCGAAGTATTGCTAAATCGTGTTGCGCTTTGAAACTATTTAGATAATAGGCTAGGGTCCGACACCTCACTTAATTTGTTTTTAAGTAAATTAATAATAATTGCCACGCAAAATTGGTGGGTCGCTTGCAAGGAATCGGCAGAATTGAGGTATGATCATTAACTAGCACTATCGTGAAGAAGCATTCAGTTTAAGATGCGAAACGTTACCAAAAACCAGCACTGAGTTGTTACTTATTGGCATCCAGCCGTCCATGTTAAGGGTTTGCTTGTTATCATTCGTAATCCACCACAATACAACAAGTACCTGTATATTCAATTGTTGTTTTGAATATATCGTTAATCCGTATCCGTTTTCTTCACGTACTTAATTTGCTATTTCCAATAATTTAATGGAGCAATACATCAAATTTACCACTATACTTGAAAATGCCTTTTCTGGACTTCCTAGAAGCAATTTCAAACCTTTAACAGACTGTTAAGCTGATGTAACTATGTAATTCTGTTTTAGAATTTAGATATAATTTAATCGTCACAAACTTCATTATTTAAAAAAAATCGGAGTAGGACGTGTTTGCGCCGCTGTTTTGTTGGCAGGACGTTTTGTCGCCAAGACATTTGGGCACTAGGACTTTTTGAGGCCAACCTATTTTGGCGGTACGTTATTTCAGCACCACGACGCAAATTGTTTTAGACTGTGGATGTTTTCGCGTTGGCATTGTTTATCGGATTTTAATTGTGTATTAGCTTTTAATTTCTACAAACAAATAATCAAAATTCTTAATTTAGGTATGTATTTACCGAAAAGAAATTTATCTGTTTAAAACTTGTATTTTTGCAGCATGCAATAAATATAGCGATAAAGGCTCCCAAAGGTGTAATTACGAAATGAAAAATGTTGCATTAAAATATTAAAGTGCAAATAAAACTAAAAAATAACATTGTCGTAATCACAAGAAAAAAAGTACACACACAGAGATTAATAAAATAAATCAGTAATTAAATAATTATGTAGCAAGAAATTAAACACCTGGCAGAAGTTCAGATGCATACTGCGAGTCCTACTTCACCACTTAATCCATTAGTAGGTACTTATAATACATCTACCAATATTGTAACAGGACTGTACATCGACCCGATACTTATGAACATGCAGAAGCACATATAAAAATTACGTTGTTTATGCGAATGGGTGAGCGCCAAGATATGTCTGCGCCCAAACGTCTTGTTGACAAAACATTCATGTGCCAAAACATCCCGGAATCAAAATGTCTTGGCGCCAAAACGGCGACGCGAATACAAACAGATATAAATCCAGTATCTATACATATTAAAAAAAATGAACAATTATATGAAATTATTAATTATAAAGTTATAAAGTATTATTATAAAATCTCATATTACACTGTTTGATCAAAGAACGTTAAGTGCAAATTTAAAAACGAAACTTGATCCTTCTCTATAAATCTGATAATACGAAAGAAGATGATATTCTTTACAAGTGACAGTATGCTCGTCTTTCATTACTGAATTATTTCTACGATAAGTTACATTGGTCAGGAAGAAAAGGTTCTATGGAAGATGAGTAATATGTTTGATTATTATGTTTTTGTATTAAGAAATACCACTGATAAAAATAGCTGATACTTTTTAAACAAATGTTTTTATTTAGCAAATAAATTTAAATTTTATTTGTTTATCGTTCTGACACTTTCATGTATTGGGAAATTTGAACAGTTGAAAATATTTTTCCATTCTTGTCATAGTAAGCCGTTTATTTATTTACCATTGACAGGGGTAAGGAAAACTTACCTATTAAGGAAAATAAGATGCTGGTAATTTTTGATGTGATTTTAGATGTTCAAAAAGCTAGGCGTGGGTTATTTTCAACAATGGTATCCTATTTTTAACCCCGTGTCTTTGGGGTAGTAGAGCGAAACTCTATTATTGACTACCTACTTGCAAAGAAGCTGAAGTTCTTCTTAATGAATATTCAGTGTAAGTATTTGGCAACTTTGCTCAAAATTGACACAAAACGCATTATGAATGAAGGAATAGTACGAAAGTGGGTTAGACGGTTAAATATGGCCGCTCCAATGTCCATGATGAGGAAAGGAGTGAGGACGACCATCTTTAAAAGTTAGCGGGACTTCCGATAAATGGAGGCATTTTAAACAAACAACCGTACGCATCATATTGGCGTTTGCTTGTGACCGACAGATGCAGGTACATAGCATCGTATGAAATAAGATGGGGAGTTATGTCCATGATGAGGAAAGGAGTGAGGGCGACCATCTTATAAGTCAGCGGGACTTTCAATAAACGGACGCTGCGGCGGCGGAACCTCAAAACTTAATTTAAAAACACACATCATATATTCATTGTCGTATTCCAGCATATTATTACTACACATCGTATGAAATAAGATGGGGAGTTATGCAACCGTTTCAAAACCGAAAATTTTAACACCCCTTTAAGAGTAGAGAATTAGTACGTTATAATGAAGCAAAACAATTTTATGTCCTATGGCCGTCCGTCCGTCCGTTTGTAAACAAGATATAGAGAAAAAATATAATTCCGAAGATCTGATTAGTTTTTAGGCATGGTCTATGTAGCCAAAAGGGCTGTTAACCTACACAGTTTTTCGAATTTTTAAAATATTTAGAAAAATTCATTTTTGACATTTTTGTTTCAAATAAAAGTTGTCTATAATTTAACTATACACATCTTTTGTTTAAAATAGTTTTTTGATCCGATAGATAATTACTGAGATATAACAATCACGCGACAATAATTGTTGTAACAATATCTCCACCAATATCAGTTTTACAAAAAAACTTGAGGGCGAACAGGTTGGAAATTTTATTGTCTATAACTTTTGTTTGAACCATTTTTTCTAAAACGCAATTTTATTTTTGCTTATCGGTGAGATGTGGAGTTCTGAGGTAAGCGTTTTTTTTTCTAATATGAAAGGGTATTCTTTCGAATTTATCATGATTTTCAGTCCTCTCTTGTTTGATTCTTGGTACAGTAGTTATTTAATCTCTTGCCGTTTATTAGTATGCTTCTATGATCCCAATCTCTATCTTTCAATGATGTGGTGAACAATTTGACGAACTCTTCTTTTGATTGGAATGCGTTTAGTTTATAAGTCCTTGTCTAATCTTATTGTTATTGTTGCTTGTTTATATACAGGCTGTCCCATTAGTATGGCTTATCTGTTTAAGTAAGGAAGTTAGGTATATGATATGCTTAATTAAAAACATGTAGAATTATATGCCGAATACGATTAGTCAAAAAAATATTGGGTGTGCTATTTGAAAAAATTATGTTATGTTCGTTTCAATTTGTTCAAATTTTCACCCCTGTAACTTCTACCCTTTCAAAAAGATGAAAAACAAACTTGCGTGTTATTCATTTTATCAGAATGGAGAATATGGCTTTCATAGCTTTTTTTGAGTATTCAGCGACATAAAATCAAACTACCCCTTAAAAATCCTATTTTACAAAAAAACATGCGAATATCTCCGAAAATCTAAATGACATATATAGCTTGATTGGTATTAAAAGATTACAAATTTCCAAAGGAATCCAAAAATATAATAAAATTGAGGGTAGCTATTTGAAAAAATGAAGTTGACCTCAGCAGCACATTTTGGGAACACCCTGTAGTCTTAACAATATTTTTAGATTATGCAGCTTAGAAAACTAAGTCAACATGCTATTTTCAGTTTTTGTCTATCTTGAACCGTTTAGCCGTAATCGAGCAAACTCGTACTATTAATTTGTGATGTATCGGGTGATTCATTTAGAGGTTCTTTTTATGATGGGGATTTAATTGCAGACTGCGCATGTGTAGGATCAACTGAAGTGACATTCTTCCTCAGTAAGGTTTGACATTTTATAATGGAAAGATTTAGTCCGGCAGCGCCCACGACCTGTGGAAAATCGGTCCATATAACAGACTATTTGATATAAAATTGAAGCCTGTGATCTCGACGAAATTTATTTCATACAGCCCGTGAAATCATTGCTTTACTGCGAGAATGATTCGGTGAACAGATCATTTCACGCTTTGGACCAGTGAACTGGCCGGCTAGATCATGTGACATAACACCTCCTGACTTTTTCCTTTGGCGCTATGTAAAGTCTAAAGTATAAATGGATAAGCCGGCTACGATTGAGGTATTGAAGGCCAATATTACTTGAGTCAATGGCCAAATACCATTCGAAATACTCAAAAGCGTCATTGAAAATTGGAACTTTAGAATCGATCATGTTAACCGTGGTTAGCAATTATCTTTAAGAAATAATTGTAAAGAATGGTTCTTTGTGTGATAATAAAGATTATAAAATAAAATAGTTTTTATTCATTTTTTTTCTAATTTAAAAAAAAAGTACTTACTTACCTTGAATGAATTCTGCAATTTATTAGTGCTTCTTTTTTTGCCCAGTGCTCATAATATCAACTTCGACAAAGGCCAAGCGCAGAGGCACAGATTAATGAGACAGATGCGAAACTCGAGTTGTAGAGATTCTTTGCGCATGCGTTAATTCTCCATTTTATTGTTGGTGTTGTAAACAACAAACGATTTATGCGCTTCAATATTTATTTATTATTGTCTAATTTTATCGTGATTGTGGTGTAAAAATGTCTGGTAAGGGTCGTGGTGGAACTTGGTGTATGGTTGCCCCTTGCAAATCAAACACTAAACAAAAGTTGTTTGTGTTTTTTGGTCTGCCCAAAGAACCTGAAAGGTAAATTAAAAGTTGTGTATTTTATGAGCTTTCTTAAATTTTACTGGTAGACGTAAATTATGGCTGCAACAGGCTGGAAGAATTGATGTTGATGTCGATTGTGGGAAGCATTTTAGGATATGCAACTTACATTTCGAAAATACTATGTACCTAAACGATATGAAAAATCGACTGAAACCAAATGCTGTACCAACATTGTTATTACCATCTCATCCGAGAGCGAATCAATTGACAGGTGAATAACATTACATTCACAGAATGCAATGAAATGCTGCAATTTTATGTGTTCAATTACAGATTCACAGGTATTCCCACACATTAAACCGAAAATACATATTATAAGTTCTCAAGTGATTCCTCCAGGTACTACTTATGACAAATTAATAATACAGATAATATTGTTAAATTAATTTAGGTGATTGTCAACCATCTTCTTCATTTATGCCAGACCCTATTCTGCAAACATCTCCAGAAAGCGTGTTATGTGTTGGAACTCCAACAACACCACACGTTTCTTGCGCAGGAACGCAAACAAGTCAACTTTTATCGGTATATTCACCTCGAAAAACAAAATGAGGTCCAAGATGAAGACCCTAAAGAAACAATTAAATAAAGCAAGTGGTAATGTTGACAAAGACGCAGATAAAGCTTCGGAACTTGAGCTACTTAGAAAATTATGCTATAAGTATTTTCCCAAGCCATTAGCTGATATTTTAAATGGACAAATATCTTTAATTGGCAAATCTTCTAAGGGTTATAGATACAGTTCCGATTTTAAGCAAATTAATAATTACATAAATCATTTTCGACGACAGCTTTGACATCCACATGTTTATCATTTTACTTGCTTAACATTACCAGCTCATTGGCAGCTAACAACAAAAATATCGATGCATTGATTTCTGAAAAATGTAAAAGTTATCCAAAAATGAGAGTTAATTAAAGTTTCAAAATCAATCAAATCTTAAAAGGCAAAATTATAAATAATGCCATCAATGAATTTAGTTTTCAATTTACAAACATGTTTTCCGTTAAAAAACAAAGATTTCTAACAGAATATTTTGAAATACCTTTAGTTTTAAATTATTTTAGAAATGTGAAACAGATCTAAGGTTTCTGGCCAATAGTTTACGATTGTATGTTTATATCAAATTTGTGAACCTTATGTGTGGCACCATAGCTTATTTATGTTGTTTTGTAATATTTATCTCTAGTTGTATGAGTAGTACCTATGCTAATGTTAAGTAAATGATGATCAATAAGTCCGATTATTTATTTGATTAATTACATTGGACAAACTCATTTTATACCATGTAAAATAGGATTTTAATATATTAATGGTTATAGTTTGGAATAGAAATGTTTTTATTAAAATTAAAAATATAGGTTTTTTAGTTTTCACAAACGGTTTTATTCAACTTCAATTTTCCAATTATTTATTGTTAGTGTTAAAGCAATAAAAATCCGATATCAACAAGCATGAAGTTTACTTGTTCATACATTCAGTGTATAGGCAATTTTAAAATTCCCGCAAAATAACACCAACAAAAATATGGCGTCTTGTTTGGAGGTCATGAAATAACGACCCGAAACATCAAACAGACCGACACAGAGTTTCGCATCTGTCTTAACCCCACCACATCATTAATCTGTGGCAGAGTTTTACGGTTTTAATTTTTCTATAAGTATGCGCAGTGTTAGCAAGTGGTCCGTTGTACTAAATCCTTTTCTGAAACACGCTTGTTCAACTGATCCATATTTTTCAGGATTCGATTAACACACGAGTTGCATGACATCACACGTCACTATTTCAAGAAAACACTCTAACAAAATTAAAACAAAGAAAGACATTTATTAAATTAAATTAAATAAGTTTATTTAGTAAATCAGGGGTTACTTTTGTCGTCAAAAATATTTACATTTATTAATTTTTGTCGAGTAAGTTATCAAAAAATTTTTGGAATTTTTTGGTGTTGCTATTAAACATTAAATTTTGATTGGTTCTTATGCACTTTTCATGAAAAATTTTTCAACAATTTCCATCTGTACAAGAGGTGGCATTGCTGAATTATTGAAGATATTAAAACTGTTTCTTTTTAATTTATTTTGAAACTCTTAAAATATCAAACTTTTGTTTAATCGAACATCAAATTCAATCCGCAATTTTGAATTTTGTTTTGTCAAATTTGGATGGACTTTTAGTATTGAGTTTATTAAAATATTTGTATACTTTGGGGTTCCACATAAAAAAATTTTTTTTTTGGGAGCAGCATTAATTACATTTTTACAAAAATCCTGGAGTTGGTCACATTAAAACCTTTAATTTTTTAAGTGCACTTTTTGATCATACCGTGTATTTTAATGATAAGAGTTTCTCTTACATTTTCCGATCGAAGTATATGAGAGATTTTCATAATTCATAATTGCTAATATGTGGAATAAAATAAATACATAAATTTAATATGACGTTTCATTAGTAAGTCGAATGTGAAAGCACTTCTACTGTAGGGGGTCGGTTACATTTTCTCATTTTCTTCGGATTTGCGTTATATTTCAGTGTCTGTAAAATCGTTATTGAAAATGTTTACACCGTTTGTTATTTATTGTAGAAAGAAGGTTTTCGATATGAATTACCTTAGCATACAATTTTTCAATATATTGATGCAAACTATTATTTCAATAGAACAATGAATAACGTTCGCACACAATGAAACAAAAGAAAATAATTTTCCTTGAATATCATATTTATAATTAATTTACTGTGTATAGGTATAAATAACTCCGAATTATTTATCGAATAAGAAATAATTTCAAACAAAGAATATTTTTAAAGAGTCAAATTGATAAAATTTTGACGTACTTTAATAATTACGTAATTATATTTAAAAATAAATTATGAATACAATCAAGTTGGTTTAACAAACTCAGCTGTCACAACAATTACTGGCGCTACTATATAGTTTCTAAATCTGCGCATCATTAAACTACCATTTAATGGATCTGTGCAGTTGCATACAAGCTTCGTTTCTAAAGGAAACGAATACATTCAGACAATCACAATAGAACATTTTTAACCGCATCATGACGAAACTTATGTTGTCATAAATGTTTTTACTGTTAAATTTATTGTTGCTTTTAATTTAACACTGATCGTCCGTCTTGCGGTGGCGATTATTACAACACTCGTAGACGATCTTGACGTTACTTCGTTTATTGAAATTTTTCTTAGTTACAAAATTTAATTTATCCCTTCGTTGGGGTCTGCATTTTATTATATTCCTTACTCTCTATACAATGAGAATTCGCCGATCATGATTGCAGCTTCTTTTTATCGTGTCCTCTTCGATCGACCAACAAAAAGCTTTTAGGTTTTAAGTGTGACCATAACGTAGAAAATTATGACCAAGTTAAGTTAGGGAGAGTCCTGTTTTATATTGCAGATTTTACTGGTGTTTTCATCCAGTGCCTTAACCAGATATTTTTCCTACCGCTCTGAAAGCAAAATAAATTCAAATTACAATCATATATCATTTTTGTGGGGATATTAATAAAAAAAAACCTTTACATAATCCACAAATATTTTCTCCCGAATTAAAGTGTTGCATGTATAAATCACATAGCATTTTTGCTTACTGGTTCTTACGGAATTTATAATAGAATTTCTAAATACGCGTCTGTGTGAAATGTCATGACTGAAAGTAAATATATACTTGCAAAATGCAGTCTACTTTTATTATCTGTATTGTATTTAATGTTCAAATTTTTTTACTGTATTTGTTATTTTCTTCTCAACGTGTTTATTTACATTCTCAAATGATTAATAAATTGATTTTTTTGTCAATATTTTTGTTCGTTTTTAAGTTTAAAGTAGGTAGCACTTTGCTTAATGTTTGCTCATTTTTACAGCTTTCAAGTTTCTTAAAGAAACTTTGTCTTTAAGCTAAGACCATTAGCTACCGCTGAAAATTTTTACGCCATTAAAAGAAAAGTTACTTTTATTTTAATATCAAACATATTACTTTAATATGGATTTTTTAGAGTTTGTCGCATTCACGAATTTTTTATTTGTATATCACAAGTTCGACAACTACGATTTTCAAATCGTATTAAGGGGCCAGAAACGAGCCATTTGCTGGCTTAGGCTTGCAAAAATATTATTGTCTGTTACCAGTTCGTATCTGAAATTTATAAATACTTTGTTATCATAGTTACCAACTACTAATTTAAAAACAAACCCTGTTCTTAATAGAAATTTAGAGTTTATTTAAAAACTAACGACTATTCTGTTGAGTTAACCGCGCAATATTAAAATAATAATTATTAATATTTGGTATTTTGGCGATTGTAAGTGAATCATACGACGAAAGTTAAATGTTACTTTTATATGCACACGTGATACACAGATTAACAACGGGGTTAAAAGTGTTAGGTTACTATACTCGATATTGTTTTGCCGTATTTATAAGCTGAAGCCTGATGCGTTTGCAGTATTATGAACTTTAACTTGCTTGCTTTACATATTATGCAAGGCTGTTTCTTGGGCGACCTATATAGGATGAAACTGTTTACTTTATTGAAGCAAATTGTGAAATTGTGTTGATCATTTATAGGAGGAAATATTTACCTTTCATCAAATTGTGAAACTTCAAATGTAAACGTTCGCTAAATTAATGTTGGTGGCGAAATGTATGCCGCCACAGTTATTCCCTGGCCTTCTTCTTCTTAGAGTGCCATCCGTTAACGGATATTGGCGATCATCATGGCTATCTGTACTTTAGAGGCTGTAGAATAGACCTGTAGTTGTAGTGTTGAACCAAGTTCTTAGGTTTTTCAGTCACGATATTCGTTGTTGTCCAGGTGCTCTTCTTCCTAACACTTTTCCCTGAAGTACCAATTGGCCATTGGTGAACGCTGGGTTGTGCTGGCGCTGTTTCGATGTTTTTGATGGTGTAGGGCCATCTGGAAAACTATCGAGGATGTTGGCGTCGTTGTGCGGTCGATGTATATTGCTGTTGCTGGTGGTAGATGTGGCTGTTGCTGCTGATGGATGTGTCTATTGCTGCTGGTGGATTTGTCTTACTTCAGAGTTCAGAGGCGATTGTGCGATTAGACGTCGCAACTCGGCTTTGTAAGCTACGTGAGGTATGTGTATGCGCTCATGGTACCTGTATGCGACAGGCAGTAACTCAAAGCTTAGGCCAGCAGTTGATTGATGAATGAGGGTACGAGCTCGTTGCTCCAGCGATTCTTGTATTTGACAGGCGAAGGTATCCGGAACCAGCGTTGCAAGCTTCTTGTCGTGTAGGCGAGCGCATTGCTCCAGCACAAGTAAACGACGATGTCTTGGGCCTGTTGAGTTCCTGGTGTGTGTGATTGCGGACAGCTCTGTCATTTCGAGACGTAGGTTTGTTCTTGATCGATGTGTCCTCTGTAGTAGCAGATGTGGCGTTATGGATGATGCAGCGATTGATTTATTAGCGGTTGCAGCGTTGGCGTTCTATCGAGGCGGTGGTTGTTTTTTGGACGATGGAGTTGATGAAACGGTTTTGTTGCGTTGTTCATCGTCCAAAGCCGTGGGATGTGTTACATCGCAGTTGGAAATGTAGGCGGATTGTGAACACCACTGTGGTCAGTAGTGGTAGCGTTGTCAAGGGTGCCCTTGACGGGCGCAGCGGTTGAAAGTCCAGCTATGACAGACGTAGTGTTGTTGATGGTGTCCATGGCGGGCGCGCAAATTGATCTAGAAGCGGTTGTAGGGCGTTGCGCCAAGCAAGCGAGAAACATTTGTATTGCGTTTTGGTGGCTGTGCTACCCAAATGAGGCTTCCATGGCGTCGAATGAGTTCACGTCGGGGTCACCACTTTGGTATTTTGGCGGTTATAAATATCTTTATTTGGATTGTAAGTGAATCATACGTCGAAAGTTAAATGTTACTTTTGTTTGCACACATCATACACCGATTAACAACTGTGTTAAAAGTGTTAGTTACTAAAGTACTACTGTATTTACGCTATTTATTTTTACTCGATATTGTGTGCTAAAGCCTGATGTTTTTTGCAGTATTATGAACTTTAACTTGCTTGCTTTACGTATTATGCAAGGGTGTTTCTTGTGCGACCTAGATATGATGAAACTGTTTACTTTATTGATGCAAATTGTGAAACTTAAAATCTAAACGTTTGCTAAGTTAATGTATGCCGCCACAAATATATAAAATTAAGAAAATATGGCGGTATACGGAATCACTTATAGTATACTACAATAAAAATCTTGTTATGTGATTTATTAGTATTACTCATTTTATTTTTAGTTAATTGGGGTTCTTGTTGAAGGAACATCAATTAACTATATATTAAAAATATTTCTTCCAATGAAGAATTCTTCGGGAGCGAGCAAAAAACACTACCCCGTTGAATGGCTAAACTTATTCTTTGAATTAAATATGACCTTTTACCTGTAGACCGACGAATACTTTTTCCTAAATCATTAATAAAAGTGATAGATTCTTCACTCCAACTTCCAAGGTTCTCTACTGCCACAGGGATTAATAAATAACCTTGTTGACATAATTCAGTATAATGTAATTTTTTCACATGGGCTGCGATTTCTGCTGAACTTCCAGCTTTCATTGCTGACGCTGAAGGATGAGATGTAGCTAGTGTATCGGAAAATGCCGCATCCCATAAAATATTTAAACCGTTACTCCAAGGTTAGAGAGTGATTCCATCCGGTCTTTTTCCATTAAATCTAGGCGGTCCACTACGCTCTAATCTTGATGGAATTTTTGCTGATGAAAGAGCTTTCTACATTATATGATTTAATTCCTGATGTCGGGAATAACGACCTGCGCTCTTCTGTAATGAAAAACCATGTTGACCTTTTCTTGAGACCGAATCGCTACATGCTGTCTATTGAGAGGATTCCGAATTTTTGACAAGGGAGAGCTTGTAGCCAAGCGCCGGAGTGAGGTAATCTTTCAGCTAAAAGCGTGGCCTTTCAAGGTCCGAGTCAAAATGAAACGATTTCTTGATTCATTTGATGTTAATCAGGTTTCAACTTTTTTGGAATTGTGATCCAATAGAAATTGCCACAGAAGTCAACATGTTCGACTGTTTAAAACATTAATCAAATCCACTAATTGAGGAAAGGCTGGTTTCTGGGCTTGAAATAGCCAGTCCAAAAGTTGAGGATATTGACGAAATATAAGCAGGAAGGTATAAGTCAGGGATTTTCCGACTGCCTATACCTCCTGAGTTGACAGGAATGGAAGCTACTTGAGACTGTATCGGATGAGAAAACTTTAAGTTCAGTATCGAAGATAATACTGATTCTGTTTTTCAGCAGGAAGTAAGCAGAATGACGGTTGAGTATGTGGTGAGTCGTTTCAGTTCGTTGAGTTTTGTACTGAACTTTTTTCAGTAGCAGAGCTTACTCTAGGGGCGCCTAATAGAGTGAAGTCATTTTGAATTGATCGTATCTTATCAGCAATTTATTCGAACTTGGAAGGACGTCTGGGTCAACTTTTCCATATAAATCTCAAATTTCCCTGGATTAGTCTTGAGATCAAAATGTTTACATTCAGAAATCAGATTTTGAAAGTTTTCAAAGACGACGTCAGGTTCTCCTCCTAATATCCCATCATCCCATTATGGTACCCACGGTATGAATGTCAGAAGACTTCTCTAGAGGCGGTACAACGAAAATTTTTGAAGTTTTTATCATTTCTCGAAGATGGAGTTTATCCGCTGAGGAATTTTGAACACTCAACGCTATTGAGAAGACACAACTTTACGTCGCTACAAAATCGCAGGACTGTAATAGCTATCAAGTTTTTGTATAGTCTTCTTAATAACAGAGTAGACTGCCCATGGTTGCTATCGAGAATTAATTTCTTGGTACCGAGAATTAATGCACGACAAACTACCACCTTTATATTAGCAGCCATAGAACGAATATACTAGCTAGTGCACCGATTTCAGTAATGTGCAACGCGTATAACAATATAACTGATCAAGTAGTCGACATTAATGTAGATAATATTATTATTATTTGTAATAGAATATGTTTCAGTTAGACATTTGGCAATTTAGTTTTAATTTTGATCTTAAATATTCTTGTTCCTATTAGTAATTCTCATTTTTCTTATTATTATTTTTTTTTTATATTTATTTATTTTTTTATCTACTTGTAAATTTTTCCTGTAATTGGGGCAAACCCGTTGGAAAATAAACATTATTATTATCATCGCAATAATGTCTTCACTTTGGAAATTTTTTTAAATATGATAAACTTTGCACATGAAACAAAGACTACGCATATGAACAGAAAAGCAAACGTTAACGTTGGTTCTTCAGGTTTGTCCTGTTTATAGCTCTTACCTAGTATGAATTTGAACCTAAGTAAGAACTACCAGTGTAAAGCGATCCGCTAGAGTGGTAGAAAGTCTAAATTCAAAATTCGACGCAAAAGTTCATATGCGTGCCACCTCTGCTAGCTTAATGGAAAAATGAACGTAAGAAGTTTAAAATTGGTTTTCACCTTGTCTTAAAAGACAGTAAAATTTAAATACCAGCTTCAAACGATATAGACAAAAAATCCAACATCCTTATTAATTAAAAAAGATGTAGAGATGCAATGTACAGAGAAAGATATGGGAACGGACCCAAAGGTGTGTGTGTCATTACCATGACAGAAATGTAATTTAGATCAATCTTATCACAGTTAATAAGTAGAGAAAATTTTTCAATTCTGCAAGGCTAGACTAACACCTACGCAACTAAGATTGCCTACCCTTCAAAACGTTCAATTAACATAAAAGTACGTTACAAGGAAGAACTTGAGGAAGTAACGTTCATAAAAACATAAAAATTTATACAAAGTAATTCATTAAGGATGGCGATCTACGGTACCTTGGAAACTGTATGTCCTATGCGCCTGCATAGTGTAAGAGTAAGTTCAACTTAAAGAAGTATAATCTACGATGCGAGTGAACTTTTATCTTCTTAGTGCACCGTCTTCTTATTGGAGGTTGGCAGAAATCTCAACAAATTTCTGTTGTTTCTGAGCAAGTTGTAGTAGTGGATGTGTTTTTAAACCAGGTCAGTCTTTTTGTGTTTCTTAATCAATAGTATTTTCTTCGCCTGCGAACACCTTCATTTTACCTACTATTATGAGTTTCAGTAAAATATTGTTCTTACGCATAACATCTCTTTTACCAGTTGTACCAATTCTCTTCTACAACTGGCTCTTCTAAGAACTTTGTTATTAGTAACTCTTGGGTCGAAGAAATATAAGGAATATTCAATAATTTGTGTATAATCCACATTACCGAGGCTTCAATTTGTTTAAATTTAGCCTTTAAAGTGCAAACTTCGTTATCTACGACTTAGTGAGAACGTGGAACTGCTTAAAAATGTTTTCTGGGATTAAAACTGTTTGTTCGATTCTGGGTTTGATCTCGATTTGTAGGTCTAAATCATGTTTTATTTAGTTTCCTTAAATATTTGAACTTTCCTTTTAAATTCTTACCGTATATTCTGATATATTTCATGAGTTCAGGAGTTTTAGATAATTATCTCTGTTTTCATGGTGTTTATTTTGAGGCCATATTGATTACCGACAAGGGCGAAGTTGTTTTTAACAGTGTTTGTAATAATTCTGGACTGTCTTTAGTTACCACAGAATTGTCTACGTAAGTGTTAATTGTATGACCATTTCCTCTATTTTTTCTAGCGCTTCTACTAATGTTTGTTCAGAGTATACATTAAACAATAGAAGAGACAAGGTCAGACTTCTCTTTCTATTGCTAAAAGCTTACTTGTTGTGTCTTTATATTTTATAGTGTTTGTTTGGTTCCAATCATTTTTGTCTATTCTTTTATTCTCTATTAGCTGTCAATCATAGTCTATGAAACCCGTTTGTTGATCTTTATATTTTTGAAATAGTATAGTTGTGGCAAATAGTGCTTCTCGGGTCCCTAAACCATTTCGCATTTTTGTAAGTTCTCTTTTTGGTATGCTAAATTGTCTTGTTAAATTGTGAACGTTTTATGTGTTGTCAATGTTACTTCTAGAATATTACAAACCAAAGACATTGGTTTACGAAAACCTTCATAATCATTAAAATAAACATCCTAAATTTGAACCAATCGTTTTCATATTAACATACGAGTAAGAGTATCGAACGTGTTTTTTAAAAAAATTGTTCAAATAAAACTTATACACAATAAAATTTCTAACAACTTTTTTCACATTTTTTATATGATTGATGTTTTTGGAGATGTTGACAATCAAAAAAGAAGACCTGTGACTTGCTATTTCTATGTAGTTTGTTCCCCTTCTACTTCTTTCTTTTATCTCCTTCTTCTTCTTTCTTCAGTAAATATTATAAATCTGTATAATATCTTATATACAAAATCCAAAATTTGTGTGTTAGGTCTTTTATAGACTCGCCCCCTATAGTTCCTAGGCTAAAACTAAGTATATAATTGGAATCAGCAATACATTCGGTGAGGGGGACTACATGGAGCTTGAGCTCATGAAGTGGATTTTTTACATAAGTTACACTTGTCCGATAGGACGGGCTTTCAACTAGTAGGTAATAAAACACTGGATCTGTGTAACCTTAAACGTTTGTAGTACCCATTTTTTATTAAATTATGTTCTATCATGGTTTGTATTAAAATTTAAAAAGTATGTAGGTACTTAATTTGATGATGTGTTATTTATAATTAATTGTAAAGGTATTATTTAACTTAAATTAATTTTAGTTCATTAATTTTTTTAAGTATTTCTCGGTCGATAATTTCTTCACTCTCAGGAATAACAAAGCATTTTAGTTCCTTGTTACATAATATACTATTATATAAGAGTTGCATAGAAAAGTTTTGTTGAAGTTTTGCTGCAAATCCCAAATGTCAATAATGATATAGGTTGTCATTTAAAACGGATACACCGTTAATAATTCTACTCTACTTACATGTAATATATTACGTCGTGATTATAAAAAAATATTTATTAAGTTGGATATTTATAGAATTAAAATACATTTACTCCAACATTTGTTATATTACGTCAAATAACATTTTTTTTTAAGAAACCAGCTGTAGTTTTTAGAATCGATTACCTCAAATAACATTAGACAGAGAAAAAACGGATTGGATATTTTCTAAGGAAGGACGTTACTGGTTTGGTACATTTAGGTTTCTCTTGTTTTATGTAAATAAAAGCTCTTAAAGGTCGTGATTCTCGGGAGTAAACGAGTCTTCAAATAAAAAACTGGTCTAGGCAGGCCGTGGAATTCAATTGATTTAATTATTTTTACATTAATTTTACCTTGTTGATTAGAAATGTAACCATACGAATAAAATAAATAAATCTAAAAGTTAGAGAAATTAGTACTACACTCACCTAGCAATGTGTGTAATGATTTTTTTAAAATAAATTGTAAGGATAAATTATATTTTTTTGTAAACAAAATGTTTAAATTCCATGTCTGGGAAACCAACGAATTTTCTTTTCTGTTATGACTTCAGCAAGTGTGTAAAGATACTGTAAAAGAATTTAAAATTTCAATTCAATTTGCATAATTAAGTTGATTGGTGCTTAAAATGTAATGTTCTTTATTTCATGTTTCAGTTAAAGTACCGAATTGACTGGTTTATTAAGTAACTTATAAAATATATTGATGTTTATTACTCTTGTAGTTACCCAAAACTATCTTTCTCCTTCATATAGGCAACACAAATTACATTTATCAACCGTTCTACCTAAACTATAAATATTTTTCAATGCAGTGGCTAATAAACTGAAATGGCGAAACTTTTATTTAAACTATTTGATGATATTTTCTTATTAAGTAATGCAGGAATTAATTAGGCTTGGTGCTTCATATGTACGTATGTGTGTGCTTGAAAAGACTAGGACTTGACTGCTATAAACATTGAAATAGTATTAGAAATGTCAATTATTATAAAAAAAAGTATTGGGATTTTGATTTCACAGGCAGTCATCTATAACGAATGGTTTTAAAGGACAGCTGCGAAACCTCAAATTTTTTAAAAATATTTAGAACTTACATCATTTATATAGTGAAATATGTACTTGATATTCAATGGTACAGAAACATTTTTTCTTAGCGACTCATTGTATACACACTCATTATTTATCGAAAATTGTATTTTAAATATGTCTATGACTATAGGTATGGTATCATCATAATTTTCACACATTTACTCTAATTTTCATAAACTTTATTGAGAGTTTTATTTGATAGAAATTTTCAAGGTTTGTTTACAAAAATTATGCAGGATAATGATTTAATAATGTTAATAATTTATAATCACAAATTGCAAACTATGAGGGGATGAATACTAACTCATTATTACCAAATTAAATACAAAGTTCTTTGATTATGTACTTTTCGAGATAAATCTACAAAATGCTATTATAACTTAAACTAACTTCTAATTAGAAATTCCTTTGATAAAATTTTGCACCATAATATCATAATAAAGTCAAGCGGATTTAGGGAATTATTCTCAAATTTATTTGAATTTTCTATATAGCCCTTGCATTCGTTATCTTTTGACAATAATTAATTACACTATATACCTATAATTATTTCCCATTAGAATAGTGACTATAATTCAATTAAAATTGAATAATTTATTGAAAGAGAATGAAATTTCCAAGTGTACCTAACAATCACTCTATTCTAAAAGAATCGCTTATCCCCCTTTCTCACGCTCTTTTAAAGCATTAACCTGTTCAACGGGTTAGTAATCTCGTACAAAGTTACAGTAATGAGATTAAGTGTAGATGAAATTCCAAACAAGATTTAGGTATAGATATCAAAGAGAGGTGCTTTATTGTGTTGTTAGCAGTTGTCGAAAAGTGCGCCAATTCAAATGTCTTTGCGTTAAACGTGTTGTAGCGTTCGAATGCTGCGCAAAATTAGTTCAAGTTTACCAGGTTAGTGGCAATTAACGTTTCATTACTCACATCCAATTGTAAGAGTCTTGGTTGTTGTTGTATTAGTCAGAGGAATACACATCGGTTGATTAATAGTTTTAATTTTCTTTAATAACCTTTACCTCAAATTTACGCCTTAATTTCATTTGCGTTTTAAGCATTGCGTAATTCGAATTCTAGTGGCCAAGATGGGAAAAGTGTCTCCAGTTACAGTGAATTAATGTTATGATGTTGTTTCACTTGATTAATTAGCATCGCTTTACACAAAATAGTGAGTATAAACTCATTGCTACTACTAATTTTAAACCTTTTTGAAACGAAATGGCCCCAAACACTTTATTTTAAATTAAAAATTTTCTACTTCTTAACGTTTGTAACATTGCAATTTTTGCTTAAGATTGTAATAAAAAGGCTATAAACGTAAAAACACGATAACAGCGAGTTGTAATCTAATGTCCTTTATAAACGTCACATTTATTTGACCTTAAACTTAGTAACTGTTTCGAGAACAAAATAAATTTAAGAGAAAGTCTTAAAATTAAAATAAAAATCGCTTTTGTAAACGGTGTGCTGTTTATTTGACGAGCGATTTGCTATAATAAAATCGAGAAAAAAATAGAAATTTACGCGTAATAAAGATCAAAAGTCGCTCTAAATGTATTACAACACAGCTAAAGATGCGTGTCTGATTGCATTGATTATCCAATATTGAAAATATAATACTTGATTAATTTAAATTGTATAGTAGGTACATAAAATGTAAGAAGTCCGTTTTCAGATTAGCGCATATATTCTGCTAATACGTACGAATATACTTTGGTCTTTGTTACACGTATTGTATAAAGAAGACAAAGATATATAGAATGTTTGTTAGCGCTGCGGGCGGTGAACTAACACATACATCCTACGTTGAAATGGATTTTCCATTTAAGTACCTGTATTAGAAGAAGACGGCATTATAAAGCGGCACGTTGCACCTACTTACAAATATCGACCGCAAGTTATGATGATCCAGTGGTACTACAAATTTTATTTTTATTTTTCTCAAATCGTACCACATAAATGTTATGCAGGTAAGTAACCTGTATATCTATTTTTAAACAAACGAATTAAAGAAAGAATCATTTATTTAAAATATGAATAAAGCTATTGTTACAGCAAACATTAAAATAATTATAATGATATAAACATTAAACTTACTGAAGTATCCTACGTACACAATTAACAATAGATTAGGTACCTATTAGATATGTTATTCCAGTATAACTTTCTCTATTAGTTAATTACGTGTATTTAGTAGGTAATTATAAATAATATAAATCTAACAAGGGGAGAAATTTTGTTTAGTTACTTATAATACGTTTAGATACGTACATCGTACTTCAAAAATTAAAAATGCCTGGAAAGTTTTTAAACGAACGTAGTCAAGAACTAATTTGTAACGTATACGAATACTTCTGCCGAGAAAGAGATAATTTTGCTATTTTGGAAAATGTTGAAGCAGTGATAAAAGTGTAGTGCTCTAAAAGTTTGTGAGAAAACAATAAGGAAAATTATTTTGAGTAAACGAACGGGTACTCCATTACCAACAAGGATTAAAAGATCCTGTAAAAGCCTAAAACTAGAGACATGTCCGAACCATTAAAACATACAATAAGAGATACTGTTTATGACATGTACGCGAAAAAGGAACATGTCACGTTGCAAAGAGTTAAAAATGTATTGCATGATAAGGGATTATTGGAAGCATCACTACCAACTATACGTAATATTTTACGAAGCATTGATTTAAACATAAAAAGACTGCAACCGCAGAGCACTTTGCGAAAAAAAGATGTGGCATTCGCAAGAGTACGATTTTTAAAAAATTATATCCACAATATGCAAAAGAATCGTCTCTACCGGTCGTGTTTCTAGATGAAACCTGGATATTTAATAAAGGGTCAGTGAAAAGGTCTTGGCAGGACGATACTCCAAAGTCTGCGAAGAATACACAGTGTTCTTCAACTGGGAAAAGATATATAATTCTGCATGCTGGTAATTCAAGTGGTTTAATTGAAGATGCAGGTTTAATATTTGCCGCAAAATCAAAGTCATCAGATTATCATGACAATATGGATGCAACAGTTTTCGAAAAGTGGTTAAAGGAGCAGTTACTACCAAAGTTAAGCGAACCATCTATAATCGTGATGGATAATGCACCATATCATTCTCGTCTTGTGGAACGGATGCCGTCTTCTAGTTGGAGAAAATTAGAGATACAAAAGTGGCTACAAACCAAAATATACCCTTCGCTGACAGTGATTTAAGGATAGATCTTTTGCATCTTGCTAAGCAACATAAAAGTGAAAAATGCTACGTAGTTGATAACATTATTTTAGAACATGGTCATTTTATTCTGAGATTACCTCCGTATCACTGTCAATTTAATGCCATTGAAAACATTTGGGGAATTTGCAAATCATATTATGATAAAAACATTGGTAGAGATGGATATTCTGACAATAATGTACTACAAATGTGGGAAGAGTCTTTAAAACAGTGTGACGGTGATATTTGGAAAAACAATTTTGCATGCTGAAAAACTTATATCGGATGGATGGTCACGTGAAAAAGTGCTAGATGTATCGGTAGAACCGTTAATAATTTCTGTCGGTGGTAGTGATACAGAAGACAGTTATTCGGATTATGACGACAGTGAAGTTCCTTTTAAGACTGCACTTCATTAGTGATTAATTTAATTCTAATTAATTGTATAGGTATTTATTGAAATAAGTACCTATTATTTTTATGTTTACTGTAGCAATGATAAACCAAATTTCTCCCTTGTTAGATTTATATTATTTATAATTACCTACTAAATACACGTAATTAACTAATAGAGAAAGTTATACTGGAATAACATATCTAATAGATACCTAATCTATTGTTAATTGTGTACGTAGGATACTTCAGTAAGTTTAATGTTTATATCATTATAATTATTTTAATGTTTGCTGTAACAATAGCTTTATTCATATTTTAAATAAATGATTCTTTCTTTAATTCGTTTGTTTAAAAATAGATATACAGGTTACTTACCTGCATAACATTTATGTGGTACGATTTGAGAAAAATAAAAATAAAATTTGTAGTACCACTGGATCATCATAACTTGCGGTCGATATTTGTAAGTAGGTGCAACGTGCCGCTTTATAATGCCGCCTTCTTCTAATACAGGTACTTAAATGGAAAATCCATTTCAACGTAGGATGTATGTGTTAGTTCACCGCCCGCAGCGCTAACAAACATTCTATATATCTTTTGTCTTCTTTATACAATACGTGTAACAAAGACCAAAGTATATTCCTACGTATTAACAGAATATATGCGCTAATCTGAAAACGGACTTCTTACATTTTATGTACTATATTTAGGATGGACAGTAAATACATATGGATAAACAAGCAGTTATTTGTTTGAGTAGAAAAGTAACAACGGGTTTAATTTAGACATTTCCTTGTCTACGATTAAATAAAACCAAATCTGCAACTATCATTCTTATTCAGATTTGTTTTCTCTGTTTATGGAGTCTTTTCCAACTTTAAGTATTAAAGTCAAAAATAATTTCCTTGTAAAGCAAGTGTTTCAAGTTTCAAGACAAGTATAAACAACTGAAAAATGTGCTTTACAGTTCAGGAGGCCAAAATAGTTATTTACATTTAGAGTATGGAAAGTAGGACTTTACGGCGCAACCCAAAAGGGCGAGTTTTTCAATTAGCTGAAGCGCTGTAAAATCACTTTATACACGAAATTTGTATAATATTTTTTGGCCGACGATCAAAAAGTTAAAAAAAAGAACAAAATTATTTGTACTAGATTTAAACAGGCCTGGCTGTTTAACTATTTTGACATACACCACCTAATATGTGTTTGTTTAACTGACGTATAGATGGCGCCATCAATATCATCATCAATAAAAAAATTAAATGCGCCCTTATTCTGAACATTATTGTGTAAAGTATTGTGTAAAGTAAATTTTTTAAAATCAATTTATCGGATTTTATACTTATTTTTAAAACGTTCCCAAATAGCAGACAAATCAGCCACTACTTTACCGCATAGTAACCGTACTTTACCGCATAGTAACCGTACTTTACCGCATAGTAACCGTTCTTTACCGCATAGTAACCGCATTGTTTGTAAAACTCAAGTTTAAAGACGAGTATGAACTAGTGAAAAATGTGCTTTACAGTTCAGGACAGTTTTCAAATTCTCATTGTTAAACGTACTCTGAAAGGATTATATAATTGTTCACCATAACACCTAAAAAACATTAATAGTCACGAACGATGAGCAATGTAGTAATTTTTGAAATTAAAATAGTTGTATAGAAATAAAGTGGAAGTAAATTTGTATATATGATTACTAAATAAATGAGTCAGCTACAAAATATTTACAGTGTGTCCCATTTTCGTTGTAATTGCAGGGTAACTCCGTTGTTAGTGAAGATAGAAGGTTGCAGTATTCGCAAATCTGTGCCACTTTTTAAAGAATCGAAAGATGGCACCAACAAAATTTCCATGGCCTTCTTGGTTTAAGAGATACAGGGTGAAATTGAAAATTTTAACTTTTCTATTATCTCATGTATCTTTGTTATACTATAATATATCGAAAAGATATATAAAATTGCGTTTTATAGAATTTTTTAGGTAGAATCCAGTCGTCTAGTTAGATTATTTTTTTCTAACATCGTTTATGAGATATTAAGTAAACTTAAGTTTGTTTAAACGGAACACCCGGTATATTATTTCAGAATGTGTTGCAATTTTAGCTATTCAAAAACATAGCATGCTTGATATTTATTTTAAACAACAAGACTAAAATTCAATCGTCCAGGATTACTTTATTATAATCGCAAAGGATTTTACAGTTTAAATGTTCAAGTGGTATGTGATGCTGACTTAAAAAATTACAATACCCGATTTCCTGGTTCTACGCATGACTCGGAAATATAGAGTGTGAATGCAGTAAAACGGCATTTAGAGGAACAACACTTAAATAATGAATTAAATTTATGTTGACTAATTAGAGATGCTGGGTATCCACTACAACCCTGGCTGTTAACACCAATTGCAGATACACCACTATAGACTCCTGAAAAACGTTATACTCGCCAACACATTGTTGCACGAAATGTTGGAATGTTGAAGCAAACACTTCTTCAACACCTCGTACTTCACTATTTGCTAGAAAAGGCTGCAAATATTCGTTTCGAAAATTTGATTTTGAGTCAAGAGTAAAGTGCCCTTATTCCAGTAAATATCAAAAAATTTTATATGAAAAGTTGTTCTTCATTTAAAAAAACACCAATATTTGAAGTAATGGTCATCTAGGAGAAATTTTAATGTTTTCCAATTTTTTTAAAATGGTAGTTTTAAGAAAAAGATTTGCTTTAAATGATAATTAAACGACATCTTGTATACAACAGTTAATTTAAAAGAGCTTGTAATTTACAAATTGCCTAATTATTGTGCTAATTATAGTCAATTTTTTTATTCATTAAAAAAAACTTCAAAATTAAATTTACTTGTGCAAATACTGTAGTAGTTTTTAGTGTTTTCTCTATTCGTTCTTTTACATTTTTTTCTTGATTTCCCTTACCGTCTATTATCACACCCAGATATTTAAAATCGTTCACGTGTTCTATGCGATTGTTATCCATGGTTATATTAATTTCTTTGTCTTGGTTGTTTGTTATTCAACATTACCTTAGTTTTGTTGTAATTTATTTTTAGTCTGTAAGATTCTAAAGTTTCCTTCTACATTCTTAAGTTGTTTTCTAAAGCTCTCTCTATGTTAGTTATTATTACTAAATCGTCAGCAAATGCACACACTGATAGACTAACTTTTTGCAAATTGGTATAACCTATCTCTAATCTTCTCGTTTTATTTAATACTTGTTTAATTAAGTCATCCATCAATATAATAAACATCGTTTGTTGTAAAAGTTTGTTTAATTACAATACAACCTTTCTCCATTGTGGCTCAGTTTTGGATGCTCTATGGCCTCTTGAATTTTCAATTGTAGAAAACCCCTGCCACAGTTTATCTACTTTCTTTGAGTTGGTCGGTTTTGTTTATCCTGCGATAGTTCTCGACAAAATTTAATAAAGATGAAAACTTAGATTTTTTTTGCATTTGAGTCATTTTTTCTTAAGAGGAAGAAGAAGAAGTGATAATATTAAACTGATTAATTACTTTTATAATAGTTTCTTCTGTGGAAATTCTCAAACTATGTGAAAGATAAATAAAAAAAAAAGAAAATTCCATTACCTGACACACTGTCATTAATCATTAGTTTTTACACCATTCTCTTCAGATTTTGATCCTGAACATTTTATCATCATTTTCAATTGGAAGAAATTTCGAAAAAGTCTAGAAAAAGAACAACTTTGTTTAAATTTTAAGAAAATTGGATTCGGAAAGTTTTCTTTGAAGTTTTTTCCAGTTTAAAATCCACAATTACCATTAGCAACCAATTCTATCATCACAAGTTCCGTAAAATCTTGAATTTTGAATTTCCTTCAATTTTCCTCCCTTATTAGGATGGACTTTGAAGATAAGCCGAAGGAATTATGCATATGTCGTTTAACAATAGAAACAAGACCAATGTTTTAATGTTTCAAATGTAAGGAATGGTACCACGGCAAATGCTTAAATTTGACTTTCGCAAGGTGGAAACGTCGTAAAACAAATGTGAAGGCTCTCAATCCCAAACCAGAAATTCTCCTGTACAGTTCCAAACTAATGAAGTCCATGAAATCGAACATGAATCTTTGCAAAATATCCTAATAGAGTCAATTCTAAATGAAAAAGTGAAATGTCAACATTTGTGAAAGAGGTGTCAAGGAACACATTCGGAGTGCTCATCAACTAATCTACAGAAATGGATTGGCACAAAAGTTTGATCCTACTCCTCAACATCAGCAACACAATCAACCAGCACCTCAAAAAGATCCAAAGAAATCTCAAAACCCAAAAATTTGAACAATCAAATGAAGGAATTTAACGAACAATATTCTAACATTCTTAATTCCAGTCGTGATAAGGAAAATTTCAACTCAGTTATGATAACCTTTTTGACAACACTCAAAATGCACCCAGTTAGAAAATTCTATGAAGCCCGAAAAATCCTAAGGTTTTTTCAGCGAATGACAGAACATTTTCAGAAACTACTAACCTCAGCGAAAATCAGGGAGAGAACGAGCAAAACGAAATGAAAAATGTAATCACCACCTAATGCAACATCTTTATCACAACCAAAGGAAAAAATGCGTCCGCAACATCATAACGTCTGGAAATTCAAAACAATGTACCATTGACATGAGTACTTTGCTTGAGTCCTTCAAAAGTAGATGGGAAAATGTAAATAACTGTGCAAGAGAATCTTGCGGTCCATCAATTACACCTGATGAACAGAATCAAATCGATGATGGCTTTTCAAAAATTACATCTGAAGAAATTAAATTGTCTATACGCGGAATAAATTCTGACACTTCCCCAGGTCCTGATGGAATTTTTATCAGAACTCTTAAATCTTTGGACTGCAGCGAAGTCATTGCATCAATTGCAAATATTATGACAACTTGGGGCTTTGCTCCTACTCCACTGTGTGAAGCTCGGACTGTTCGAATATATAAAGATTGCGACAAAAAATTACCCGGTAACTGGAGGTCAATTTCAATTTGTTCCATTGTTCGACGAGTGATTGAACGATTTTTGGATAAAAGACTCAGGAATTTTATTAATTTCAATCCTTCCCAAACTGGCTTTACCAATCTGCCTGGCACACATATCAACACATCAATAATTGCAGCCCTTCTAAGAAAAGCTAAGTCGGACAAAAATGATTTGTTTACTGTTTTTTTGGACATAACTAAAGCATTTGATTATGTTGGACACGACCATTTGGAAAAAGAACTTAAGATTAGACAAATTCCAACGAATCTCAGACATTTAATTCTAAAACTTTTAAAATCCAACTTTACAAGGATTGAAGCTAATGGGAAAAAGTCACCACCTATCAATTTTAATCGAGGCGTGATGCAAGGGTCACCACTAACCTCGGCACTGTTTAATTTGACTATTGATTTCATTTTTAATAAATTAAGTGACCCAACAGTATCCAATTGTCATGGTTTTCAATTGACTGAGGAACTTCAAAATTTGACAGTCCTCGGCTTTGCGGATGACACAACAAATATTGCAAATTCAAGAGAGTCCGCAGCAGAATTAGTCCAAATGACTCAAGAAATGTTTCAATTGATAGGACTGGAAATTAATTTTACTAAAAGCAAGGCAATTTGTATTGAAAATGGAAAACTAAACAACAACAGCATCAAAGTTAACGAAAAAACGGAAATTCCAGCTCTACAGCAAAATGAATCAATAAAATATCTGGGTGTCACATTTGAGGATGAATTAAGTTTTGACGAAGGAAAGATTACAAAAGACTTCAAAGAAAACATAGAAAAATTGGTAGGAACTAGTGTCGTTTTCCCTGATCAAAAACTACAAATATTGAATCAATACATTTGGCCAACTCTAATTTATCCGCTCCAATGTGCTCCGCCAAATAAATTGAACAAATCTTTCTTGGAAAATAGTGACAAAATATTGAAAAGTGCTGTCAAAGAATTTCTTTCACTGTCAAGTGATACTCCAGACTCGATAATATACTCTCCATCCAACTTGAAAGGATTTGGTTTAATCCGTGCCCAATGGGAGGCTCACATTCAAAATTTTAATATTTGTCAAAAACTTTTTACATGTAATAATCAATACATTCCGTTTTGCCGTGATTCAATTCAAGAAATAGAAAATTCTTTGAAAAAACTTGATATTTCTAAAGATCAACTTCAAGATTCAGTACGTCACAGCACTCAAATCAGAAAAATTCTTCGAGAGAGAGAATTTGACAAATGGTGTTCATTAACACAAAAAGGAAAAGGTGTTGTTTTATTCAAAGAAGAACCAGAATATAACAAATGATTCAAAATATTGGAAGGAATGTCAAGTTCTGAGTGGACCAGTGCAATTAAAATGATTGGAGGAGTGTAGACATTGCTGCACTGAAGTAGAAACCCTTGGTCACGTCCTCGGCTTTTGTCCTCATGGTTTGTTATCTCAATATTTTTTGAAGATTTTAGAAAGAAACTCGGAATACCAAAATCTCTATCTGAAAGTGTAGTAAAAATTGCTATCAAAGGATCGACACACATCTTACATCATCACCTACACCCTCCAACTAAACAAAACCTTAAATAATCATCTAAACTTCTATTCAACAATAACCATTAATGAACATTGTCTTATCTTTAAATTTTTTATTTTTTGTAATTTTGTCTCTCTTACATCAGAAGCATTTTGAAGTAATCTAAAGAGCATCCCTTTCGGCTGAAGCAGCTACCAAATGCTAGAGCAGCCCACCTCTCAAGGAAAGGGCAAGCAAACGTGTATGTTTCTCCCCCCTTTGAGAGGAATGAAACTCGTATGTTTGCTTTGCTTTGCGACTTGACCAGCCTCCTCTATTGCTGCCCTTGCTTCGATGAGGCGGCAAACTCGTCCTCAACTGATACGTATCACTTACCCCTCTTAATGCTTAAATAACTATCCCTTTTTTTTCTATATTGTATGAAACAACACAGTTTACATTGATGCAGATTTATAGTTTTTTTTGTAATTTTTTTTTCAAAAACGAACTTGTCAATATGTAATGAAAAATATAATGTTATAGTTTGTCCGTTCATATGTAAACACGATATCTAAAAAAAAACGCTGCTCTGATTTTTATAAAAATTGGCATATCTATAATGTCAGATACATTTTTTGAATATTTACTCATTTTTCTTCAAATAAAAGTTGTTTTTAATATAATCATTTACAACGTTTGCTTAAACTACGTTTTGGTCCGATAAGTAATTAGTGAAATTTGACAGTCACGTGACATTAATTGTTTTAACAATACAAATTATACAAAAAGTGAAAAATTTGTTATCTACAACTGTTATTTGAACTAAACAATTTTTTTTTGAGCAAATTTTCAGTTCCAGTCTTGAAAAACGTATTTAGGTACAAAACCAATTTTAACAATACACGTATCTAAAAATATTAATTATACTTAAATAAATGTATTACGGTGAAAATATTATTTTCTACAACCTTGACTTGAATTTTTCTTTTCTAAATGCAATTTTATTTCTTCTCTTTGTCGAGCAAAATTTTGAATTTGAGTCTTGAAACGTATTCAGGTATAAGAACCCGTATGACGGCTAACCCCATCTAAAGGGTTATGCTGTGTTAAATAAACAATTAGGTATATTTCTTGTATCGGTTTATTTTTACTGTTTTGTTGTTGCAGCGTAGCACAACGTCCATTCCCGTCTTAGAACGATATTCGTACTTTACGATGAAAACAATTCTAAAATTCGCTTGTGTTTGGTATTGTATACACTGCGCCTGGTTTTTGAAAACAAAAAAGTTATTTAAATATCGGAAACTGTACGCCGAATCTTAAAAATTTTAATCCCTCCATGCCATTTTACACACACTGTGTCTTAGATCCGTTTTAAAAACTCCCAATTTTGTGATTTTCTATACTTTTGATTGACGTATTCAAATGTCTTTTTAATTCGGAATAAAAAAGTTACTGTCGGAATTAATTCAATTCTTTGTTTGATTTAGAATCATTAATTGCTTAAATTCATTTATTTCAGTTCATTGTTGTTGTGGTAAATAAAATCGCAAACGTTGGTAATTTGACTTCAATAATGTATTTCATCTTCAATTATTCATTTTCTTTTACCTTTTTTTCTATTTTCACAAAAATACAAATGAATTCTATTTTTGGCTGCTAAATATTTTTACGTAAATGTTAATATTGAGAAAATTTTATGCATTTGCCTAAACTCCAGGCGCACCGATGCTACGTGCTTTATTATTAAAGGTATCCGATTACATATAAATCTCGATTACTTTCAGCCTCCTACGAAAAAGTTTAACGACATCAAAGGGTGTTAATGCCACTATTTGTTTTTATTAATTGTAGAAGCAGTTAGTTGGTAGCGCATTTATTGTATATAAATGATGTGTGTTCATTTCGTCTAAATCGCCAGGTGATGTTACCACACACGTGCATGTAAGTATTTAGTTGAAAACTCCCAGGTGATGTCATCACACGTGGATGATAAAACCGAGCTACTTCGGTAGTTCTTATGTTCTGATTACGTTCCATATTTTAAATACTTATTTTGTAAAAGAACAATAAATACGCGTTGTCCAGTTAATAAAACAATCTTATTCCTCACATGTATGATTGTATATTGAAAATTGTACTCCAATAAATGTATATTTAATACCTACTCTTAAAAAAATGTTGACACATTTTTTTCTACTTTGCAGTTTTTTATCTGTGGTAAAATATTGGCTACGCACCAAGCCGACGTGCAGACAATCGGTGCTTATTTGAAAAAGTTTTTATTTTTTTTTCTGTTTTTAATGACGTACAACAATCTTAGTTTCAGATTATAAATACTTGTTGATTACACTAACCGTAAGTAAACCATGAAAATAAAGGCTTTAGACATGACTTCAAATTAAATAAAAGTTTGGACTGCCAATTTTGAGTTACTAGTTATAAAATAGTCAGTTTCTTAATAAATGAGCAATATGATATGTTTTATACCTACAGAAAATGCGACAGCGACAACTTTAATTTAGTTTGAAAGCATGCAGTCTACTTGAATTTTTAAGCGTATGGATGCGCATTGCAGGGATATGATTTTAATTTTTTTCTGATCGAACTAATGACATTAGCGCTATTTAACAAGAAAGAAAAAAGTTTTCAAATTGTCCGTTTTATTTGTCAGAATTATTTTGGTTTCGTACTGTTGACGATTGTTAAAATCATTTATTTGACTGTGCCCGTATAAGAAAGCGACTTTTTCTGGCATCAAAAATTTGTCTACGAAAAACGTCTTCAGAAGCAGACAACCACCATACGAAAGCAGAACAAAATCCGTCGAACCCTTGTCGAATTATTATTACTTTATGTGCACAGTGTATATTAGAGGATTATTACAGATCTTTTCATCAGAAGAATGCGGGTTCAGTAGATGAAATAATTTTTGGACATTTAGCAAACGAAATTGATTGCTAACTAATTACCATAAGAGAAACAAAAAAATTATAATTTTGTGGATCTATTGCGTCAATGAAAAAATAGTGGAATATTGGTCATTCGATTTTGGAAATACTACTAGACTAAGCTTCCCAATTTTTAATTTTACAATAAAATATCATCGCACTTCCGAGAATTTTGAAAATGAATTGTCATCATAAATAATTGTCATGTAATTCAAACATAGTTTGGGTGATTGCTTGAAAAATCAATTTATGTAAAAAGTAACGCTTAAATAAGTAATTCTAAGAAATAAATATGTACACTCATGAAATTTAAAACTTGGACACCACAATTTCTGTAAACAAAAGTTTGCACATTGTGAAGCGGGCTTAAGGGTATCATTTACAATTCTAACAGCAGGTAGTCTCAGCAGGGGTTATCTTATAGAAGGACTGTAGAATGAATCATTACACTAAGCACGTTTTAGAAAATAGGTAATTTACGTTGCTTACTTAATTTTTTCTTTAAAGAATATATTTGAAGGTATCGCTAATTAAACACCATAGCTCGATTAATTATCGAATCAAAATTTTGTTTAGGAAATGTTTACAAAATAAAATTAGAAATAATTTTGATTTAAAAAACGTCTACAAGCAATAACTTTTAAATTAAATCAAAAACTAAACATGGTTATTTGGGTTGACTGATTATTACTTATTTTTAAATAAATCTAACCTACTAATTATTGTAAGTTATTAAAAAAATCATTAAACTCTCTATTCATAATATTTAGTCCTTACAAAATGTATATTTTATGACGTTTCATTTTTTCTGTAGTTAATATAAAAAGTGAAAATAAAAACTAAGGCAATTCTTATTGTCAACGTATATATTTAGACAAGAATTTATTACATAATTATAATTAAGATACCAAGTTATAGTTTAAAATTAAATGAAAACTTTTTTTTTAAATAAAGGTATTACTATATAAATAAATATAAGAAATCAATAATGGGTGTGACCTCCATTATTATTGATACATTCTTGGAGGCGTCTGCTCATTGACGCTATCAAGGTATCAATATAATTAATATTAATCGTTTCCCATGCGGTATCAATGGCTGCAATTAGTGCATTACGGTTTACTGGTATAAAATTTGGCCCTTGTTGTCTTCGGATAACAGCAAGTATTCGAGCCCAAACATTTTCGATAATGTTAAAATCTGGGCTTTTGCTGGCCAGGGTAACAGCTCCAAGTTATTTTCTCGTATCCAATTGCGCACAACCCGCGAAGTATGAATAGGGGCGTTGTCCTTTAACAACAAAAATACATTATGAAAATGTTAATTCAACAGATCCCGAACTATTTTTTGGAGAAAGTATAGTGAAATAAGAATACTTACTTGTTGGAAAATATAATCTTCGTCTGGATAAAACACTTCGACTGAAGGTTTCATAATAGTTTCAAAATATCTAAATACGCAGCAGAATCAAGACGTCCATCGATAGCCCAACAAACTCCTGGACCCCGCGCGCTAACCCAACCCACACATTCACAGAAAAATAACCACTTCGTTTTTAGGACATATGTGATTATTTTCGTAACGAGTTCCTTCCATTCTAAAAACTTTTAGTGGTCCATCGTTGCGGCTATTGAACGTTTTTTCGTCGCTAAAAATCACTCGATTCCAAAATTCCAAAGGTTCGTTCACATATCGCCTTGCAAATTCCAGACGACGTCTCATATTTTCGTCACTGAGAACTTCTTTCGCAGCAGCATTATACTTCTTTATTCCCATCTCCTTTAATCTTTTTGTGCAGTTATACGGCATCCGGAAAATGTGTATCTGCTATAGCCCTGGAGTATGTAGCAAATGGTTGTTCTGTTACGTAATGAAACAACTCGAGATCTTGAGCACGTGTAGATACTTTAGGTCTACCACTTCCGATGGCTCTTTCCAAAGTGTGTTCAAGATTCCATTTTACTCGGTAATGCCCTACGGTGCTTTTTGGTATATCTAACATACGTGAAATTTCACGCACGCTACGGCCCGCCGCTAATTCCGAAACAATCCGCGCTTTCAAATCAGCACCGAGATGAGGTGGCATTTTCACAACACTTGAAATTTTAAACTAAAATGGAATTTACATTTCTTACTTTATTTATTGGTTCACACTACCCCTTCTCAAACAGTAGGTAATTGTTTATTTATTACATACTTCTAATGACCAATGTAACAACCCTTAGAGCAATATGACTCAAAGGAAGTAAATTAAACAAGCAAGGATATTCTATTGTTATTGAAACTTATTCATAAAGTAAAGCCATTTCCTTATAATGCTAATGGACAGGATTTTCTTTTAAGTATTAAGATTACAATAGAGGACTTATAAACTTTCGAAAATATCTAATTATAAATATTTACACTGCAATTGCGCTTTTCCTTAATAATTTCTTAGCAATAACATACACGTTCTTGGTTTTAAGTTGTCATAAATTTGATATGATATAAATTTGTGTTTCTAATATTACATCACAAACTAATCTTTATTCGCCAAAAATTGTTGCTTAAGTTGTAAAGCTTCGTACACACCTGAACAACAAACCGAGCAACAAACATAACAACGAACCGAAAGTCAAACAGAACGACAAACGATCTTTTATGATTTCCACAATCCGAACAACAAACGGAACGTTTGTGCTGTTCCCATAATTATTTTCAGTAGTTTTCAGTTCATATATATTTATTATTGAGAAGAGAAAATTGCGGAAAACAAGAAGATAGTGCCAACCAAATTTTTACGCACAAAGAAGAGTAAAAATTATAATTTACTTCGCTTTTTTTTATTTTGAAATTTCCCGCCCAAATGATGCTAATAGGGACATCATTTTTTTCTTGCATTCTTAAACACTGATTAATTTAAAACATTTTTCTTCTGTCAACTCCATAATAAAATAAAAACAAAAAATAAATAATTTAATTCTCCCGCATAAGTTGCCGTTTTGTTTAGATTCGTCCAAACCTGCAAACGCATTCGCGCGCAGTTTCTTTGATGTTGGAGAAAAAACCGACAAGTTGCGGGAACGCCGCAAACCGTTCGTGGAACAATCAGGACTTGCGAATCTGTTCTAAAATTCGTACGTAGCACCGTCCAAATTAATTCTGTTTGTTCCTCGGTTTGTTGTTCAGGTGTGTACGAAGCTTTACAATAAGCATATTAATGTGAACTATATCTTATGAAAGGAGAGTTATGTAACTATAATTAACAACTTAACGTTACGTTAGTAGATTCCATTTACTATTTACACATATTTTCTTGGAACATTCGATAATTAACTATCGGGATATGATGACCCTATACTTCGCAGGTTGTGCGCAACTGGATACAAGCAAATAACTTGGAGCTGTTACCCTGGCCAGCAAAAAGCCCAGATTTTAACATTATCGAAAATGTTTGGGCTCGAATACTTGCTGTTATCCGAAGACAACAAGGGCCAAATTTTATACCAGTAAACCGTAATGCACTAATTGCAGCCATTGATACCGCATGGGAAACGATTAATATTAATTATATTGATACCTTGATAGCGTCAATGAGCAGACGCCTCCAAGAATGTATCAATAATAATGGAGGTCACACCCATTATTGATTTCTTATATTTATTTATATAGTAATACCTTTATTTAAAAAAAAACGTTTTCATTTAATTTTAAACTATAACTTGGTATCTTAATTATAATTATGTAATAAATTCTTGTCAAAAACTAAATATATACGTTGACAATAAGAATTGCCTTAGTTTTTATTTTCACTTTTTATATTAACTACAGAAAAAATGAAACGTCATAAAATATACATTTTGTAAGGACTAAATATTATGAATAGAGAGTTTAATGATTTTTTTTAATAACTTACAATAATTAGTAGGTTAGATTTATTTAAAAATAAGTAATAATCAGTCAACCCAAATAACCATGTTTAGTTTTTGATTTAATTTAAAAGTTATTGCTTGTAGACGTTTTTTAAATCAAAATTATTTCTAATTTTATTTTGTAAACATTTCCTAAACAAAATTTTGATTCGATAATTAATCGAGCTACGGTGTTTAATTAGCGATACCTTCAAATATATTCTTTAAAGAAAAAATTAAGTAAGCAACGTAAATTACCTATTTTCTAAAACGTGCTTAGTGTAATGATTCATTCTACAGTCTTTTTATAAGAAAACCCCTGCTGAGACTACCTGCTGTTAGAATTGTAAATGATACCCTTAAGCCCGCTTCAAACTTTTGTTTACAGAAATTGTGGTGTCCAAGTTTTAAATTTCATGAGTGTACATACCTCTACAATTTATCCTATACTTAGTGATTTTCAATATTAAACGTATTTTTACAAAAATGAAGAAAATAAGTTATTGATTATGAATTTACATTTATTAACCCGTTGTCGATGTGCACACAAACCCCGTGTTCAATTCCAATTGCCGCATTTTTCTAAAAAAGTTTTTATTTTTTTTTTAACTTTGTCGGATCAGAAATTCGTAAAAAACTATTTTAGTTGCAAATTAGAAGTTCAAAATTTAAATTCAAAGCGTTTATATTAAGTTCTCCATTCCGGATTAGTAAATAAAAATCTATAAACAATAACTTATTTCACTAATTTTTTATTAAAATACTCTTTAAACCGTCATTATTATCACATAAATTTGTTATATTTTATCCTTCTAACAAAACATGCTGTACTCAGCAGAAAAATATGCGTTAATTTTAAGTTTAACATAGTAAACGCCTATTTCCGCTTTTCCGTGGGACATACTGAATATCTTTATATCTACCTTTAAAATTAATACTATTCAAGCTGTCTTTTTTTAAATATTTTTATTTCAAATCTTTTTTAGTTAATTAGGTGACAAAAACAACGTTGAATTAAATTTTACTCTATTATTTATTTGTAAAGCAATTATTTCTTGTGTGTTTATAATTTAAAGTAATTTAAAAGTGTTGACATATTATAAACAATTTGAAAACCACAATTATTTAATTTTTTTGTGAAAACCAATAGAAAAGAAAATATCGTGTTTTAAAGTGGAAGTGAAAGCACGAAGCAACCGCAAATAAACACACAAAAATCAAATTTTAACTGAAGTGAAAAAACTTTTCCATTTAGTTTTTCAAATTGTATTTATCCAAAATTGGAACGGGAAAACAATCTTATCGGGTTCGAGAGTTTGTTTACCTGTCGCGAGCGTTTTAAACATTCTTTTACGCGGTTTTAAGATAAAGTGTGAACGTGTTTGAACACCACAAAAAGTGAAGGTATTCATTCTTCGTAATGTTTAATAAATAAATTATTGTTTTGTGTATAGAGAATAATTCAGTTAGTGGATGAAATTTATTAGTAAATAATTTACTAAGAACTGTTGTAACCCATTGTTAATTAATTCTTTTGGCTAAGGAAGGCAAATTATTATTTGGTAAGTAAATTTTCAACACTTAGTGATAATTGAAATTAGTAATTTCATGCATTCATTTCCGTATGCTAAATAAGAATTTCTGTTGTATTTGTAGTGTTTTTTACTCCCATTCAAGATGATTGATTTAAATATTTTCTTATGCCTATAAAGCCCAGAAGGTGTTTTTAGAGAAGACATTTTTAATTTGTTTGGAAGTTATTCATTAATGCTCTTCCTACTAATTTTTTTTTGTTGATGTTGTCGTTCAAACCAAATAGCATTTATTTTGATATAGAATATATATCAGTAAACAGATGGGTGTAAATAGTTACATCGTTGAATGAAATGCGGTTAAAAAACTGCTTCGACATGTTGATGGCTCTACCGCCGATTTTACATTGGTCTTTTTATTATTTGTGTAACTGACCTAAACACACTTACTTAGTCATTGTCTCAGAAATCACAGTGACTTTGAAACAGAAAGTCCGATTTAACTACGACACGATTATCAATGACACAACTCGAGTTTAATTGACGGTAGAGCTATCTACGGTTCAAAGCAATTTTTTAGTGTATTGTATTTATATGATTCATCACCAGAAAAAAAATAGACAACCCAACGGGTGTATATTCTGTAGGCTTTATACCTTCGATTGGTATAAAATTTGTTGGTTAAATGAATGACTACAAAGTTTAAAAAACAAAGATAAAGTTAATTTAAGCAAAAACATAATTTTGTCGATTTACACAAAAAACAGTTGGAGTTTATTTATAGTGGACAAAATGTCACTGAATATTAGGAACGCCCTCAAAGAAGCAAAAAGCAATAATATTTAAAAACTTTACTTTTTCAAATCTTGTTACTTAAATTTTGAAAAAGTAGCAACAATCAGAATAAATAATTTTTTTATTAAAAAAATGTTGGGTAAAACTTAAAGTTGTCGGTCAAAAGTATAATTAAAGAACGTCAAAATTAATTTATTAAAAATTTAGGATTAACTTTTTGCTTCTTCAGGCTTTTGTTCATAGTTATACATTTAAAAGTTACCAAAACGTAGCAATAGTTGAAAGGAAAATCAGTGTTTCTTTTTTGATCCTTTATTTTATGAGAAAGAAGAAAATAAATGAAATGAAAACAATAATAATTATAGAAGAATTAAACGATCCAACGTCAAAAAATAATTTTCCAGTTTTTTTGTGTTTAAATGGTATATATTCCATTTTGAGGACATGATCAAAAAAACATTGCAATTTTTTGTTTATAATGTAAAAATTGATTTTTTCATTGATCTAATTTTGACTACAAGAGCGACCTCTATGTATTTCCGAGTTTAAACATTTATAAATCGACACATTTTATTAATAATGACATCTACTTGCAACATAGTTCAATTTGGAATTGTTGTCTGTTGTTACAAAATCAACTTTTGGATTATAAACAAAAATTGCAATGCGTAAAATTTAAAATTAATGCATACCTTTTTCGGGCACAATTTAAGCACAATATAGCAACACATTTTATTAGAGAGATGAATGAGAACAAATTTATGTAGTAATGTAATTGTTCAAAGCGTATTTTAATTTAAAAAACAGTATTTTTTTAAATGATTTACAACAATAAACCCGGGTTCGATCCCGATTCTCGTAATTTTTTCTTATTACTGGTGGCTGAGACTAAACGTTACTAACGTAGTTTTCATTTCCGTGGCAATTTTTTGACAGATTGAAGTTTGGTTAATTGTTTATATGTGGTCAAAAAAGAATTGTTCTAAATTAATATCTTCATAAAAAAATCATAATGGAATTCAAACGTAATAGTGTAATTGCACTGTATTTGGCTGGAAATTCACAAACAACAATAGTTCGTCAGTTCCAGCATTTGAATGTGAATAAAATCGAACCATAACTCGATACAAAGAAACTGGTAGCATCGCTAAACAGCGGCGGTCCTAAAAAGACAGCAACATAAAAAGAAATGATTCGAAAGGTGAAGAAACGCATCCAACGAAATCCTCGCCAAAGTGCCATAGAATTAGCAGCACGTCTGCATGTTTCACGATACAGCATTCAAACCATATTGAAAAACGAACTACACTTGAAGCCCTACAAAATACAAAAATTTAAAGATCTTACAGAGGCACAAACAAAAGTTAGGCTTGAAAGAACACGAGCATTGAAGGCTTTGGCCGAACGTGATGAGATTCCAAAAATTGTCTTTTCTGATGAGAAAATTTTCACCATTCAACAGTATGTGAATAAACAAAATAATCGTGTTTGGTTAGAGCACAAGTCCAACGATAATTTGGACGCAAGAGTTGCCATCCGCAAGCAATCACCAGCTTCTGTTATGGTTCGGACTGCAGTGACTGCGGATGGACGCACTCCTTTGGTTTTCATCGAACAGGAAGTCAAGGTAAACCAAGAGGTGTACCGCCAAAAGATTCTTAACGATGATTTGTTGCCTTGGGCTCGTAAACACTTTGGTACTAACCGTTGGACATTCCACAGGACTCGGCACCGTCACACAAAGCTCAAGCTACACAGCAATTTTTACAAAATTTTGTCGAAAGAATGGCTACCATATTTACCGGACTTGAATCCCATGGATTTCTCCATATGGTCCATTTTGGAGAGAAAGGTGTCCACTAAAAAATACGAAAGTGTTGATGCATTGAAGCCAGCTCTTGTTCGAATTTAGAATAAAATTCCGCAAGCCCACGTTCGGTTAGCATGAAATGTATTCTATGGAAGACTGAATCAAATAATCAGAGCCAAAGGAGGTCATATCGAGCAGTAACATGTTTTTCATAGAATGTAATTTGTTTTTAACATATTCCACAAAATTTCAATAAAAAATAATCAAAATTTAAAAAATTACAGCGTTTTCATTTGGTGACACTTGGTCTCTGCCACCCTTAATAAAATTATTCTTGATATTATTATTATTATTAATACAATTTTATAAAATGAGTTTAATATTTTCAACGTTTAAAATGTTAAATTCACTTTATAAAATTGTATTATAATGGTATTACAGTACAACCTCTATAATCCGGACAATAGATTGTAAAGGGGGTGTCCGGATAAGTGATTTGTCCGGGTTACTGAGTATGAGCCAAAGCATAATGTTACGATACAAATAAAATCCAGAATAATTTATAAAACATTTATTATTTACCACAAACGTAATCTTTCATAAAAAAATAAAAATAGGTAGGTATGCCAAAGATATTTAAAAATTTTAAATAGAAAAATGTAAACAGTATTGTACATATATTTTGTACTATATGTATGTACTGTAATTAAAAGTTTAAACAAACAAATGTTAGTTACGTTGGAACTACCTTAAAAAAATCAGTAATATTTTTCTGTTTTTTTGACTCGACATCTTTTTTACAGCAATATTCTTTAGTTCGAAAAGTAACTCAATTTGATTGTCTGGTATATTGTTTTCTGATGCCCATTGGATGCAGTTGTTAAAGGACCTTACGGCATCTTGGTGTTTAACTTTTGCCACAATTTGAACATCATCATCGCTAGAAGAATCGTTCTGTACATCATTTGTTTCAGCAAGAATATCGTTGTCTGTTAGGAAAATGTCAGTCTCAGAGCCACTCCCCGTAATCCACGCTTCTACATCTTCATTTGAAATATCGGCGCCTAATATTTGTTCACCAAGAGCTTTTACCTCATTTAATTCATTTTGGAGTTCTTTCGATTTCATAATTTTCCTTGTTAAAGTTGCCAAAGGAATGTTTTCTTCTTCATCCTCGTCATCTGAAGCCACCTCCTGGGTAGACAACAATGGCTTCCAAGACTTTTTGATTAGGTCTGGATGCACTTGGTACCATGCTTCGTGTAACGAAAACACTACGTTTTTAAGATTAATGCTCTTCAACATTGTAGGAATGTCAGTCTCAGATGCTACAATTTTTTAAGCAAGTCCTTTCTGTAATAGAGTTTTACGGCTTGGATGACATGTTGATCCATGGGCTGTATTAATGGTGTACAGTTGGGTGGTAGGTACATAACACAGATTTGATTGTCATCGCTTTTGAGATCAACTGGGTGCCCTGGGGCATTGTCTAATAATAACAGAGCTTTTGGAGGTAAATTCAATTCTTTTAATTTTTTTCTTACTGCCGGCACGAATTCAGTATGGAACCATTCACGAAATAAGTCCTTTGTTACCCAACCTTTTTTTGTCCTTTATAAGATACAGGAACAAAGGAATTTCCAAAAGCTCTTGGTTTTGCTGATTTTCCAATAACAAACAATCGTAACTCATGGGACCCAGATGCATTAGCACACGGCATGAAGGTTATTCTATCTTTACTAATTTTTCGCCCTGGCGCTGACCTTTCATTACCATGGGCTAGAGTTTTGTTTGGCAAGACTCGCCAAAATAGCCCGCTTTCGTCGGCATTATAAATCTGATCGTGTTGAAAGCCCATTTCTCTGATTTTTGAAAGTAGCTTTTCTTTAAATGGCTCCACTGCATCAACATTGCTTGACAGAATTTCACCTGTAATAGTCAACTGCCTTATGCCATATCTCTCTTTAAATTTTTGCAACCAACCGCTGCTTGCTTTGAAATCGCCACTTAAGTTTAGTTGCTGATAATAAAACTTTGCCTTCTCAGATATAAGTTCCCCTGATAATGGGGTTCCTATAACAAAAGAAAAATGATTTTTGTTGAATACATATGTGGACTTTCAAATGTTTTTCTTTTAATTTTTCACTAGACGACGCATTTGACAAAATTAATTGAAATTAGAACTTTTTAATTGCATGTTTATGCACATACAAAAATAAAAAACCACAATTTATAAATAAAACAAAATTGCCTAAATGGCATTTTTTTACTTACCTCTAGCCCTTTCCTGAACAAACCAAGTGTACAAAGCTTTTTCCATGGCTGGATATGCACTTAACCTTAGGGTCTTCCTTTTATCTAAATTATGATCCTCCGCTACATAATCCATTATGTTGGCTTTATTTTACAGATATCCGAAACTGTAGATTTTCCAATACTATATTTAACAGTAACTGATCTGACACTTTCTCCTGAATCCACCGATCTAATTATTTCACGTTTTTGTTGTAAATTTAACGTTGTATGTTTTCTCTTCGACATTTTGTAACAATAAACACCTTCCTGTGCACTTGTCGCGAATTTAAATGATATAATACAGCGTAAAACCCAACTGCCAAAGACGCTCTGACAGGCTTAAACACGCAAAAATATTGCGCGCGCAGCGACTGTCCGGATTAAATAAATGCGTCCGGATTATGACTTTTGTAATTTAGTGTCCGGAGTACTGAATGTCCGAATTTAAGTGTGTCCGGATTATAGAGGTTATACTGTATTTATAAAATTAATAAAAAAGTACTGCAGTTGGAATCAAAACTTGGTTAGAAAGCAACAGTTAAACAATTATTATTTTTAATTTTGTTCTGAAACAGCATTTTACACTTACTTTTAATGCAAAAAACTTAGTAAAGAAGTATAAACGGAGGTCAAAACTCAAGAAAACTTAAAGTGAAATGCTGATCTTCAGAGGCACACTGTATTTGCTGCCCTGTACATAAGTAACGCCCCATTTTAAACGTTTTTCGTACTGTGTGGTTGTGCCGTGGTCAATTTCACACTGTGTTATGTTTGCGGTTGATACCATAGAGGTTATGGTCGGATGTTTCACTTTAGTCAAATTTCATGATGTTATGTTTAAGGTTAACACCGTATAGGTTATTTTCGGATGTTTCACTTTTTACTCCGTGATGAACTCTGTCATGCGGTGGATACCCATATTCAGCTGATTCTTGAAATTTCAGGACTGGCATAAAAAAATAATTCAGAATGCATTTTGATTACCACAACACTATACATATTTCAAACTTAAAAACAACATTATTTACAAATAGGCTTAAAGCCTTAAAATGAAGGGTAAAGAATTTAAAAAAACGGTACCAACAATATTAATTAAATCTAGAAACAACTTGAAACACTATTAATTTAAGCCAATCTTTAAGATAAATTTTTCATAAATAGTTTAAAAAACCATACATAATTATTTTTTGTAGTAACAAGAAATTTTTAAATATTTTAATCAGTTTAATTGTTTATGAAAATCAAAAAAGTCTAAGTTTGATTTTTGCTCCATTTTAAGAGTATTAACTAACTAATAAAAAAATTTGTTAATCCGTTGTTAATGATACTAATGAGAATTTAAGGAAATTACATTAGCTTTACATGCCCCTCAAAACTACTTATTTATTTTACTATTGTGAAAGTATTTGTTGTTTATAAATATTTGTTGTTTCTATATATTTGTCTAATAAATTTTAGTATTATGAAATTAAAAAGTTTAAAATAAAATTCACATAGGACGCAAAACGGTTCACTGTCGTTTTGTTGCAATAATTGTAATAAAGTTCAATTAACAAGTACGTATGTAAATTACAGAAATAAATAATTAATTAGTGTAATACATGATAATAAACGGAACGACCTTTTGGTGGTGACACCACCGAACTCCGAATGCGCATCCAAACTTCAGTCATTCTTTCGCCGCGCGGGCTGTAATTAGGACAGCAAATATTTATTTTAATATTTTATTTATAAAATTCTAGGATCAGGATCAAACCCGGATTTGATGGCGTAAATCATTATAAAAGTTTTTCTGTGTTTTTATTGAAATACACTTTAAACACTTACTTAACCACATGAATTTGTTCTCATTTATCTGTTTAATAAAATATGTTGCTATATTGTGCTTAAATTGTCAGAAAAAGATATTCATTAATTTTGAAATTAATATAGAAAAACGACTACGTCAACTTTTCTGTGGGACACATGGTATATTATACATTAAGGTAGAGAAAAGTTTTTTTCAGCTGAGCAGTTTAAGGGTGGTTTATATACCTACTATTTTTTCACTTTTATCCTTGAATAATATAATTTTACACTAAACATCACTAAAAAGATAATGCGAAATGCATCGTTTATTTTCAATAAAAATTTGGTAGCCATGAAACTTGACTATTATATTGATATATTATATTTATTTAGGTTAATAACCAAGCCAGTAGCATGAGGATACCACACTGTGCAGCCTTACTCTGATGTTGGACGCACTAGAGAACAATATAACACTTTGAAAGTTTTTACATCAGCAAATTGACTAGAAGTTTTGTATACAAATCCTAATATTCTATTAGCTCTCATAATTATATTATTTATATGGTTAATAAACAACATATCTGTCATAAAAGTAACTCCAAGGTCTACTATACTTTCAACATGCTTAAGTCTAATATCACATAATTTTAGCATTATTTCAGATCTTACTTTTTTCAACTTTCAACCTTCCAACTGCATCAAATCATGTTTCATTAACTCTAAATCATTTTCATCCCAAATCTTACTAAGTATTTTAAGATCATCGGCATATAATAAGTACATACCATGGCAAAATGTTTTTCCAATATCATTTACAAATAAATTAAAAAGTAGTGGCCCTAAATGTGAGCCTTGCGGGACACCTGACGTAGAGACAAAGTTTTCAGAGATAAACTTTGCAGAAAGTTTAACCTTCAATCGCCTGTTGAACAAATAATTTTTAAACCAGCATAGCAACGGACTTTTTACTCCAATACACTTTAATTTACTAATTAGAATAGAATGATTCACTCTATCGAATGCTTTACTAAAATCTGTGTGCGTTTGTACTATTTTCAAAAGCATCTACTGAGTGTAGACTAAAAGATTGGTTGTAGTTGAGCGGCCTTTGACAAATCCATGCTGATGCTCTACAATAATATTCTGACCATAATTTAATTTGTGCTAGTTTTTCGAAAAGTTTAGGGATGGCTGAGAGTATAGTAATTGGACGATAGTTTATTACATCAGATTTATTTTGCCTTTTATGAATTGCTCTTACATATGCTGGTTTCCAACAGTTTGGAAAGACCCCCACTTTAAGAGACAACTGGTAATTGAAGTGGATAACTACAATTTTTAAGCACAATAGGTGGAACTTCATCAAGACCTATAGGTTTTCTACTAACTAGTTTACTCAAAGCTTCATAAATTTCATATTGCGAAAATTGAACGAGTGATACGTCATTTTAGAAAATACTTCGTGTGTTTCTTCTAACATTGGATAATCATTATCATCAGTTATAAATACAGAAGAAAAAAATCTTGCAAACATTTTGGCAATATCAAATTCATCAGAACTCACCTCACCATTAAGTTCCATTTGTAATGGCCTGCTTTTATTTTCATTAAGTGATTTCAGAAGACTCCAGAAGGTGCTAGGGTTTGACCTGAATACCTGATCAACCAAATTATTATAATCAGAAAGGTATGTTTTTGCCTTTGATTTTAATTCAGTTCGCAAAATAGAGAACTTTCTGCCTTCTGCCTTCCCAGACAACTTAAAATACTTGTGTGCTAGTTTCTTCTCAAAAACTTTATTTTTCAGTTCAGATTAACAGCATTTTGAGAAATTACTAGAGCATCTTTTTCCTATAGGAACGTATATATTAAAAGCCTCCTTTAGAACAACATAAAAAGTTTCTACTGCCTCTTCCAAGTTGTTATACTTTATTTCATTTTCAAAAAGTAAGTCCCAACTTATTTGCTCAAAGAATAAATTAATCATCCTGTACATTTGTACAACAAGAAGTCCGAGACATTAGAAGAGGGGGTATGACCACCAACTACGTCCACCGGCTCTACTAGGGGCTCATCGCTGTGACAACATTTTTCAATATTATCTGATTCAAAAAATGGTCTAGTAAGGTGCCTCTAACATTTCTGACATTGTTAATTTGCTGCAAACCCAAACCCGCCATACCATTAGCAAAGTCTGGGAGTTCTGTTTCTAAATTTCAATTAATTTTAGGCAAATTGAAATCACTAACAACAACTATGTAGCTTTTAGGATGTCCACAAGAAATTTTCTCAAGCTCAGTTAGGAATAATTCATATTTTAAAGTTGTCTCCTTTTTTATTAATTATAGTTGTTACCTCAGATACTGGGCCTTCTGCTTAGGAGTTGCGGGTCGGGATTAACAATTAAAACCCATTTTAGTGTGGTGCCGACGTTTCGACCAAAGATGTCTGTCGACATTCCATTTTTACGCTCTTCTCATAAGTACATGTTTCTAGTTCTAATAATTTAATGACTACGGTTATATTAATAATTTACATTATATATTATTTTATGTCTAAATTAATTGTTACTCTCTCTAATTGTGATGCGGTACATTTAAAGCACCTTATAGTAGAAGCCTTGAAAAAGACCAGACATCTTTCGTCGAAACGTCGGCACCACACTAAAATGGGTTTTAATTGTTAATCCCGACCCGCAACTCCTAAGCAGAAGGCCCAGTATCTGGGGTAACAACTATAAATAATTCATATGTTGAAACTACAGAATTTGGGGACATGTACACAGCACATATTATTAGACATATTTTATTCAGTTCAAGTTTAAAAAAAAATAAGTTCAGGTGTAGTTATACAATCCAGGACATAAGAGAAAATATAATTTCGCACAACTACTAGGACGCCTCCTCTATGACTTTTCATGCTGCAGTCTGAGTGACGATCTTTTCTATATACTTTATAATCTTCTAATCCCATTTCAGTAGTATGCACACTAGAATGAAGCCAAGTTTCAGTGAATACAATAATATACTGGTGAGTTAAATGTACATTTTTTTATCCGTATCCGTTTTACCAACAATACTTCTTACATTCTGGTAGGAAAGGGAGAATGGCTATGGTCAGGTTCAAGATGATTCTTATCTTATATAGTTTTGATCCGTGGATATCGTTTTGATCTTTAAAAGTATTTACAAATCTATTTGGAAACGGCTCATAATACCTTTCAATTTGTAGATAACCTGCGAGCTTGTTCCGAATGACTTCGTACATTTTTTGCAAATTTTTATCAACCGGAAATTCCCCTATGACAACGTAAGTGCACATCTTTTTTTGGTTTAAACATTTAAGTAAAATTATGTCAGCCACACGAATCGATTTAGAATTTTCTGCTCATTCGAGTCTACTTTTTTCATTTTTTATTTTTTTCAACAACTTTAAATGTACGTTAAGACAATTATTAACCATTAGAAGAGAAAAGCAGCGTCACAACTCGAAAATGAGCCGATAATAGTAAGATTCTTGGTTAGTAGTGAAAAAACATATTGTTATTTTTTAATTGACTTTTGGGTATGTAATTGCCTGTAGAATTATTTAACAACGCACTGAAACGTACAACATATTTCTATAAACCTCCAGTTCGTTCTAAAACCAAATTTTAAAGTGTTGCACGTGTTGTAAGTATAAACGAACGACTTTTGCTTTTCTGAACTTTTGTTGATCGCATTAAGCACAGAATACTGAATTTTTTACCTTCGAGACGACGAGGTCTAAAATGCTTACTGAATAATTAATCCCAAAGCAGAAATTTTATTGGATTTAACAATAGTCAAGTAAATTATAGGCTACTAAAAACATTTCTGTATAAATTATTATTCATTTCAGCAGTATAATTTTCTAGTTTGAAATAAAAGAATTTTTTTGTTAATTTAAATTTTTAACGATACAAAGCGGCAAGTGTAAATAAACACAGCAAAGAAAGCAAGAAAATGCTGTAAGATTGTTTTCTAAAGTGTACATTCGAGGTTCAAGTAAAACGTGTGAATTTTTTATATTATGTCAAAGTTGAAACTTTAATGTAGAAAAGCTTTTTATGCTAAATATTGATTTTTCATAAATTTTTAAATACATTCAACAGACAGGAACATTTCGCTGCAAACAGAGTTCGTATAAAAAAATTCAATTATTGAAATTTAAAGTACAATAATAGCGTTGTCCTTTGTAAGACAAGGATAATTAAAAAGAGATGGTTTGTTCTACCAATCTAGGGATTTTAAGAAGTACAACACAGTGTAAGAAACAACAATTCATAAAAATCACTAAAAATGTAGAATCCTCTATTTAGTTTTTGTTTCTTATGGGTGTCTTACTGATCTAACTAACAGTTACTTCTTAAAATCCCTAGATTGGTAGAACAAACCATCTCTTTTTAATTATCCTTGTCTTACAAAGGACAACGCTATTAACCGAAATGTTTAGAAAGATAACATTAGTATTTGTGTTATCGTAATAAAACTTCTGCCAAATTTCAAAGCATAGAAAATGAATAAACCGCAACATAAAACCAAAAGTGAAACCGCAAACTTTACTAAAGAGTTACGTAACGAATAATGTAACGTACAGCAAAATTACGACCAGACACGTACATTTTCATCGTGCTAAAATTAGATTTTTTACTGTTAAATTGTTATGTATAAATAATGTTACAAAACCGTAAAATGCAATTTTGTTTAAATTTTTGTTTTAATTAAAAAAATTCCAAACAAATTACATTTGATTTTTTTTAATGTTTGAATTTTTATTGTTTGAAAATAACATTGCTTTGAAGTTTGTATATTTGTGAAGATTTTTCGAAGGAAACGTGAGACAAGGAGTCTTGAGGATGTGTTGGTTTTAGGTGCTCCGCAAATATGAATGTTTGAATATTAGATACCAATGTGATGTACTACATTGTATTTAATGGTAAACCAAAATTGTCGTCAGCGTTCAACGACCTTTACATTGATAAGTAGGAAAGTAAAGAATCTGTTGCAACAGGAGATCAGTTATGGTGGTAACATATCACTTGTTTATTGTGTAATTGATATACTTCAAGCATCTTCAAGATATGATAAATAAAGATTACACGATTCCCCTGTATCAATGGTAAATTATCGGACAAAATAGTGCTCGTAACAAAGATTATTCAGGATCTCAATACTAAGTTTTAATACCCGAAAACGGCAATTAGAACTCATTGAAACAAATAACTTTACTTAGTTAAAATGTTACCAAATAAATGCATGTAAAAATGTGAATCAGTATCAGTGTCTGAAAGATGATGCACGAAGACTTATAATTGAATATTTGCGGAAGAAGTCAACACAACTTTCAAAATGTTGTATTTTTGCAATAACGCGAATAACCTTTTTCTGTTGTTTAAATATTTTATTTATATTAGTTTTTGATGAGAAACTTGAAATCCTGTACGCGGCCATAATCGATCATTTATGTTCTACCTAAAATATTTTAAGATCTTCAGCTATACAGGATGTGCCAAAATTACTATGAACTTTCCGATTTTAAATTCAAACCTATCATTCTTTTTACATGAGTCGATTGGGCATATAATTCTGAGTTTATTTAACATAAATTGTGTTATCTTATCCTTGACCGTTTTTGACATATGTCACTTTTTCCAAAAAAATGGTCTTTGTTGTAGTTAACGAAAAAATGTGTATCTCGCAAATCAGTTGAGATTATAAAATTAAATTTATGAAGCAGTTGGTTGAAAATCCAGGCTTACTCCTGATTTCCTACTGGTTGTTTTATTTTGTATCATATGAGCACAGGCAATTTTCAAATATCACAATAAAAATTATCGAAAAGTCAATTTTTTCAAATGGCACCTTCTGCTTTTTTTACATCATTCGAGAGAAAATTGAATTTTAATGTAGATTGCTTAAGCATTTCCTTTACCCAATTCCTATTCCTATCGAATTATTCAATAAAAATCAAGAAATATTTCATAGTAAGTATGCCGATAAATTCCTTAGTTTTTTCAAGTTACTAGCTATGCCTTGGAAACAAAAGATTAAGTTGTGGTAAGATTCTGTCAAATTAAAAACGCGCTGTGCTAAGCTAATTATTTCATGAATTTGAGATTCTTGAAAATGTTGTAGAAACGTTTCTTGGGAATTTGCCACTGATCAGAGCTGCACGTACCAGATGGATGGGGCATCAGCGCACTATACAAGAGTTGTCTATATAAAATTGGTGACATGTTTGATGATAATTGGTGGGAAAATTCAAGTGGCCTGCTAGATCCCCAGATCTAACTTCTCTAGATTTTTATATTTGGGAGCAAATTAAACATTTGGTTTATTCTTCACCAATTCGCAACATTTTGTATTAAGTCTTAATTTTTAGCTAATCAGCAACATGCACTATTTTGTTCAACATAGCAGAAAATTACAGAAAATTATTTTAGGTTTGTAATATTAAATACGAAAAAAATTTTCGTTAATAATAGTTTGTTCTTTAAAATTAAATAGGAATCCATATTTTTCATTAAACAGTTATGATTGTTCTTTGTTTTCATGGCATAGCTACTTACTTGAAAAACCAAAGAAAAAATATGACTAGAAGGAATTTCTTGATTTTTATTGAATAACTTGATAGGGATAGGAATTGGGTATAAGAAATCCTTAAGCAATCTACCCTAAAATTCAATTTTCTCTCAAATGAAAGATGAAAAAAGCAAAAGGTGCCATTTGAAAATTTTGATAATTTTTGATTGTGATATTTAAAAATTGCCTGTGCCCATATGGTACAAAATAGAACAACCAGTAGGATATCAAGAGTGAGCCTGGATTTTCAGTCAACTGCTCCATAAATTTAATTTTATAATCTCAACTGATTTATGAGTTAAAATTTTTTTCGTTAACTACTACAAGGACCATTTTTGGGAAAAAATGACATAGGTATGTCAAAAACGGCCAACAATAAGATAACATAATTTAGGTTACATAAACTCAGAATTATATGGCCAATCGACTCAATTTTGGTACACCCTGTATAGCTGAAGGTCTGAAAATATTTTAGATAGAACGAAAATGATCGATTATGGTCGCGTACCATATTTCAAGTTTCTGATTTATCTGCAAGTTGAAAAACTTTTAATGCACGCTCTACGCAGATCACCCTGTATACTACGCGTTATTTTTATTTATATGTGCATTCCAGGACAAAGATGAATCTACTATTATTTAAAGTTGGATTTCACAATGTTCTTGCCGAAACAAAATTTCAAGATACTTGTTTTGTTTGCTTTCAGCTTCAGCTCGTTTGAGTTGGACCACCTTTCCGCTTTATGGATTTGATATTTTATAATTTTAAATACAAGAATGACGATTTTGTCTATTATCTATAAGTGTTGTATGATCCGCGAATAGCAATGTATGAGATTTTAAATTTTAGTAAAGAATAGTTGAAAGCCCGACCTGTCGGACAGTGATATGAATGTTTAAAAAAAAATTTCCACTACATGAGCCCTCCTCCTCTCCCTCGCAATTCAATGCTGGTTCGAATTATATAGCTAGTGTTCGCCTAGGACCTACAGGGGCTAAGTCTATAAAGGACCTAACATACACACAAATTTTGGATTTTAGTATATAGATCGTAAATTAGACAAAAGGATAGGTCCCGAAATGCTACCCTGAGACACTCCTTTACCAAACACTTTATTGCGGTGTTTCTATCTTGAGTAGTAGTTTCAAAAAAAATTTCAACAGAATACCTTTTATACCATAGTGTTCTAGTGTTTCCATAAGTATGGAGTGTGGCATACAGTAAGGGCGACAAACGCAACTATCGCAACGTTACCAGCTTCTTGTCACGTAACCGACCAGTTTAAGCATAGCTTGGTTTATGGTTTTCTGTTTAGAAAATACAAATTGGTTGTTGTCCAAAATATCATTTTTTACTAAGTAGTATATTAGTTGCTTCGCAACTACTTTCTCGGTTCTGTTAAAAAAATGTTTATTACACTCAATTGGAAAAAATTATTTAATTGAGATTCCCTGGTTTAAAGATGGAAAATAATTTTGCTAGTTCTAGCTTTTTAGGTAATGTAACTGACACAAATAGTAGGTTTATAATGAATGTTAATGATTAAAGAAACAAATTGGGCTTTTTAATATCACGAGTGTCTTTTATTTTTTTAGATTAATATTGGTGAGAATTCATTTGAAGCAGCTGTTCTTAATATTAATGAAGATAAGTCATCGACGAGCACAAGAGTAATTACAACAAACAGATTAGGTGTATTAGATCCATCCATTCCCTAGACCAAAGGTGCAAACTTTGGGACCTGAAAACTTCTAACCAAGATTGTTGGTTTGTCGTTGGTTTCTTGAACAATGCAATCTTCAGAGACGTTTTGACAACTATATTTTATTTACAGACGAAGCTTGTTTCACAAGTGACGGTGTATTTAATTCAACATAAGTGGAGTGGGAGAGGAGGTCTCTAAATTTCTTTTTTCGGGATCAGATGAAGATCTCTGTAAATGAGACACCAGTAGTAATAACCCAATTATAAATGGTGGCTATAATAGTAGCTCTAGCAGAATATATAAAATAGAACAGGGTAGCTCTTGCAAGGGTGTCTTCTAATATCAGTATAAGTTGTCGGGTTGGTATTACTAAAAATGGTGGTTATTTTCAAAATCAAATTTAGTCTCACTCTTAGTTGTTTGTTATTCATTCTTTTACTTTTATTGTTTGTTTATTTCTTTCTTGTTTAACTTTATTGTTTAATGACAGCGAGTCTACTTTGTTTTAAATGAGTATTGGAGTATTACAGATTTTTCATTGCGGTAGAAATTTAGAAATTACATACTCCTAGACCAATTAGAGTGTGAAAATTATTATACTGCCTTAAATAACGTTCTGCAGATAGCTTCTTGATGACTTATAGCTAAACATCAGAAGATGACTTTGGTTTCAACATGACAACCGGTGGTTCACACAACCCAAGAAGTCAAATCATTTCTAAATAGAGGATAATCGAATAAGTTGACTGGGGGAAGAGGTCTCTTCTACATTTCTTTTTCCGAGATCAGATCAGATCAGATGAAGAAACACCGAATTAGGATCATAATAGCTCCAGCAGAAGATATGAAATATAACCAGTCAGCTTTGGCAAGTCTTTCTTCTAATATTGAAATACGCTGTCTGGTTGACGATTATGTAAATGAAAATCGAACTTAGTCCCATCCTTATTTTTTCATTGTTCATTCTTTTATTTTTCTTGTTTGTTTATTTGTTTTTTGTTATTATGGTTTAATGACTGCTACTGTGCCCAGTGGTTTTCAAAATATCTTGTTTTCTTGGTCGCTATTTTATTATTTGATAAAATAGAAAATAACAGTAAATCTTTTTTTTTTGAGAAACAAAAGCAAATGCTGAAAGTTTTTGTATTTTGAAATATTTCTTAAAATAAGGAAGTAATGACGGTTTTTCTATAAATAAAAACAACAATAACTCCAAATTAAACATTTGAACTAAGATAAGTTATTTGTGGCAATGAGTTTTAACTGCCGTTTTAAGGGTGCTGCAACTGAGTATAAACACCTTGTATAAACTAAAAGTGAGCTTCTCTAAAGTACTCTTTCGGCCGTCGTTTATTATTAAACAGCAAAAATATATGTATGCATAGAAATCGAATTTTGACAAACACTTATACAACATATTTCAATAAAAGAAAAAAGCCATGAAGCAAAACTACTTCAATAAAAGTTGTAGAAAATGTAATCTACAAGGTGACCCAAACTGTATGATTTGGAGTATTTCTCTTATTTCTATATTAGATAGAGAAAACCTAAAGTCTAAATTTTTCGATAGCTTTAATTGTTTTTATTATTATTATTAAAAATTGACATTTTGCAAAATCGCTAAAACTTCTCCATTTGTCAATATTTTAGATTTCACGGCCAACTTTCCTATTTTAAATGGGAATGTTAATCGGTTTTGATCTTGAAAATAAAAAAACTCAGTCCTTCTCAAAATAAATAATGTGCAATCTTCAAAGTGTGACGAGTTTTTCTCATAAATAATTTCTTTTGTAAGTGGCAAATATCTTGAATACCGTTAATTAAATATTTCCATTAATTAGACTTACTCAATTCTTCTGGTCCTCATGTGGTACAGACAGCTTACAGCTTAAATACTATGTTCTTGCACCGCAAGTAGTGAATTAACTCTTTATAACTTTTAGATGAATACGTTTGGTTTGGAACTTTGGTTATTAGTTTTATTACGGAAAACTTTATCTTAATTACGTTACATGAAATGAATAAATGGCAGTTTGTGACAAAAGATCTACTCTTCGTATTCTACACGTTCTCCTGCCTGTCTTGTCGATTGTTGCGTCTGATTTTGCGCAACGAAGTGTCGATACATACGTTGTCAACAGGTGTATTATGTGAAACACGTAAAATTCTCGATTTTGATAAATTTTGTTCGTATTACTTTTTCTAATCTCTCTTGAATTCTGCTTATGAGCAATACTACGTAAGCTAGCGGTAGCTTTCTTGTGTCAATTTGCACATCAAATTTTAGCCTCTTTTTGACCATTGACTACGAGCATCTTTCGGCCAATCTTTAAAGGTTTGAACAGGACAGCCGGATAGGGAATAAATTTACATTAAATTAAACTTGTAGACCTATTTTGAATGTGACATTTTGACGGTAAACCACTGTTATTAGTACAACTCAATTGTGAAACCTGATAAAGCAAATAATCTTTTATCCTACCTTTTAACCCTTAAATGCCTCGCGTTGCCATTTGACAACACATCAATACTTCCACCTCCATAACGATACAACTCAATCTAGCCATACGGCAACACACCAACTGCTTTTGTTTATGTAAACAACTGTGATTTTGAACCTTACTTTTTCCAACATTTTCGTGCAGTGCGGATCGTGTGTGTTCCATTCCATGTACAGCCTTTACTTGTTGGATATTTCGAAAGTAAAATTACTACCCACACAAATCCAGGTAAGGATTACAATTATCCGTTATATTATTAGAAGTATCACAAAATTTTGTCAAGTTTTCGTTGTAGCCATTTGGCTACAGTGTGCATACAGGATAGTGTTCTTATACATAATTATATAATATCTCTCAATATTTTTACTATCGATATCAAATATAGTTTTGTCTTCAATTTCAAGAATGGATAAAGAGCATAGAAGACTCTTGACCGAAAAAGAGTTAGAAGCTTTCTAGGAGAATTTTATTGGTCTGGAGAGTGAAGATGAAGTTGACGATTTATTCGACAATGACAGTTTTGAAGACCCTACATACCAACTTGACGAAGATAAGGAAATGATGAATAATGATCCAGTCTTGAAATACATTTTGAAACCGTCTGCGAATCATCTGAACCTAATACAGAAAATATACAGCACAAAAATGAGGGATCCAAAAACAAGCAAAAATTCAATTGAATAAAGATCAGATGCCTTTCTTGGGGAATTCAGAAATAGATGAAGAACTCCTATCTTTCGATACTCCATACAAGTTTTTCAAATATTTTTTTCCGATTAATTGATAAATACGATGGTCAATCAAACGAATATTTACAAACTCAACCAGATAAGCCGCTGAATTTCAGTATGTCACGTATTATACCAAGAAATCAAAACTATAGAGTTTACCACAACAACTATTACACCTCAGTGCCACCGATGGTTCATCTAGCTAAACAAGGGATACACACTTTGGATACAATCTGAAGGAATAAGTTTGTCGAATTGTAAGCTTCCTACAGGAGCACTTTTGAAGAATGAACAACGTGGCATAAGTAAACAGTCGACGGGATTGATGTATCTTCAGTTGTATGGAAAGATAACAAATATGTCACTCTTCTTTCATCATTTTCGGGAACTCATCTCTAAGCATTGGTTAAAAGATTCAACCAAAAACAAAAAGAAACTGCTAGACAGTTGGATGGGTCGCTACAAAATCAAGATGAAAACTAGGAAGTGGTACGTAAGACTTTTTTACCACTTGACATATTTAACAGTTGTGAACGCTTGATTGATTTATAAACGAGTTCATAAAAAAAATGTGAAGAAGATTTAAGATCAGGCTAGATTCATTGTTTGATAAAAATAAGCACCACATCGACAGGAATACCAAAAAGAGGGAGACCTTGTACTTTAAATGTCGAGCAAGAAATTCAAGCGAAGAAGAAGAAAGGAGCAGTTCAACCTGCTCCACCACAAGATATTCGCCAAGATCAACTAAGACATTGGCCTATTCCTGTACCTACTAAAATGAGATGCAAATATCCTAATTGCAAAGGATTCACCAGGACCAAATGCGAAAGTTGGACTACGCACAATACCATAATAAATGCATTTTGTAGCCATTTGGCAACATATAGTTATTTTACAAAAAATATAGTTTTTGTTTAATTTTGATTTTTTTCATTATTTTTCCTATATTCTACTTGTCAAGTAGTACCATATTTGATAAAAATGAGATCGAAATAAAAAATCACGCATTTAAGGATTAATTAATTGATTAAATGTTTACCATCTGAACTATCACATACTTCTTATAATATCATATTAATTTTGACAATTCACATACTACCAATGTTGATTAATTAATTTCTATTACTATTAAAATTCTATTTACTATTTATTGACCATTGTGCAACTGTGTGAAACGAAATTTTTAAATATATATTTCTCGTTACATTGATTAAACACCTTGTTTTTTATGATTTGGGTTTTGAATTTATGAATTTTAAATTTCAGGTAGAATTAAGTGGCGCCATAATAATTATTTTAGCTTTAATTGATCTACTACGACTATCTATCAAATTACCACACTCTTTCGAATAATTGTGCTACCGGGTGTAGATTAAATTAATGCAAATACGTTTTTTATTTTTAAGTTGAAAAACGGACAAATTAATGTAACAATTTTTTATCAATGCTCTGCAATTCCCTTTTTGAAACACTACAACACATTATATAGACGTATGCTTACATTTTGCAACACTTACAAAATATTACATGTGACACTTAAATAAATAGCCTATATAGGTAAATAAGTAGGTTTTTATATCACCAAAGTTGATACAAAATTCAGAGATTTAGTTATTGAAATAGATATAGGCATGAACCTAATTTCTGTATACTATTAAACATAAATCACGTCCCTATTATCAAAAATCATTTAAGACGGGAAAGTTTATAAAACTTTAAACAAATTTTTAATTCCGCTTGATGTAACTGCGCGTCTTGTTTCGTTTTATCTTCCTGGTTTGTTATTCTAATTTTTTTTCTCGCGACAGTAGTCACTAACAGAGGATACTTTGAAAGTTTCATAGAGAAAAAAATCAAAGAAGTTTTATGTATCTGTGAGTGGGAGTTTCTTTAACTCGTAAATCAAGCAGGGCATTTTATTCGTGTATAAAGCAAAAAATTGTGGAAGTTAAACTGATACAGACCAAAAAGTACAATAGTAAACATCAAAATAACATTCAGGCAAAAAGTGGGTACTTATAAATATGCAGTATGTTTAGTTCGACTTTATTTTAAATTACGTTTGCTTGGATTGACTGATTTTTCTTTGGATTAAAGTTTTATTATTAAATTAAGTTTGCTCGCAAAATCTAATTTTTAAATGGTAATTAATTCCATCATTTTTTCGGAGACGTCATACTTATTACTTTGCTGAACTTTTTCGGATTCCTTAGTTAAAGTTTGACTTCTCCAATTATCATCATACTTTTCTGAATTATTCATTTCAATTCGTTTATATATATTTTTATATGAAAATCGTTATTTCTTACACCGTGTTCAATATTTTTTTATATGTATAGTTTAAAAATTAAGCTGATTTCGTAATTGTCTTCTTTGGTTCTTAATACTAATTAAATCACTTGATGTTTAATAAAATTTATTTTTTATTAATTGATGTTCTACCATTGTTATGTACACACATTTTTTAAAAAATGTGTTTTTATTATACTAAATTATAATTTTCATTAATTAATTAAAATTTGGTATGGACCTCGGCATCACCGCATGATTGAACCCATGGGACCTCCACTACTCAGGTTAAAAATTGTGGACAGAAGAATTTTTTGAGACTACTTTTTTTATTGTCTTACAATTAATTATTTATTATACCAAAAATATAAAATATAATCTCCCTCATCTCCCTCAATCTACATCATATGATCCACGTGCACTATAACTACGATTGCCACGGCGAACGCAGTGTTCACGTGATAAATTTTAGTAGCGCCATGAAATATCAAAAACATTCAAGTTAAAATAAATTTTAATGAAGTATGCAATTTGTTTTTTTACAACAAATACTGAAATGCTGGAGAAATTGCAAGTCTAGAAATTAAGTTTTTTAAATGCGAGTTGGAAGTTTATCGGGAGAGCTGCGTGCGACCGCGGAAACCATCGACTACGGAAAAAACAATTTTGATTGAGTTATGAACGATACTATTCGGTACCTATCTGAACACTACAATTACATACTTAAAATTGTAATTTAAAATAGTGAATCAAACACTTACATCACCAACAGTAGATTCTGCAACAAGGTTTAAATGGAAATTCGATACGAGTGGAAGATTTCAAACACTATGTTAGTGAGTAGATCGAATTTTCATTCTCATCAAAATCGGACCATATATGATTCACTCAATTTTTTATTTATTGTTTAGTATTAAATTAATACTTATCTAAAAATATCTAGGATCTGACAATTTAGAAAGTCATGGCCAACTTTTGTTGAAATAATTTGTGGAATATTCATTCTGACGCTTGTTACAGAATGGAAATACATGCAAAATCTATAACAAGCAAGTGTTTGAGAATAATCAAACAATAACAATAAATAAAGTTGTGCTTAAGACGTACTTTTTATAATAAAAAACACACAATAACTGATGTAACTGAAATAACCATCTGATTTAGAACGTAAGTTTTTTTTTGTAATTTTACTTTGAGTATCGTCAATTAGAGATCGTGATATTCGTCCTATAAATTAGTTAATTAGTTTTTGTATTTTAAAAATCATGTCGTTTACATGTGTAATTGTTTTTTATTTCAATAAATTAGCGACCCGAGGAAGCACCCGCAAAGAAGAGTGCGAAACATCGCCACACTCCAGAACTAGTGTTGTTTTTCTTTTACAAAACCTTCCATTGCAACAAAGGGACCAGGAGTTCATAACCACTTCAGATAAAAAATAATCATTATATCTTAAGAGCGAGAATTTTTACTTTCTGTTATTAACAACAATTTCAGAGTAATCAGGATCATGGAAAAATGTACAAAATTCTTTATATATTTAGACCACGAAGACAGAAAAGTGAAATAAACAATGAGAAAGTTTAACTCATGGACAACAAAATTCGGTATTGGGATCTATTTTGGTGGATGCAAGCGACCCACCAATTTCGCGTGGCAATTATTGTTATTAATTTACTTAAAAACAAATTACATGAGGTACAGGACCTTGGCCGATTCTCTAAATTATTTTAAAGTGCAACACGATTTAACAATACTTTGAAAGATCTTTCAAATTTACAGAGATTCTTTAACATAGCGCAAACGGTATGTTGTTAAATTCACAGCCGTAGTACGAGTACATAAAACGCGACAAAATAACGAACAACATGCATAAAAAGAATCAACTTAGCTTGTACATAGGAAGTTTTCGGTGTTCGAACATTAATAGATAGGTGTGACAGGTCTCGTATCCTAATCAGACAGTATTTAGTTTCCAACGAAGAAGGGAAGACAAGGTGGACTCCAAATTGATAACAGTTGCTGGATGTGTTCACAATAAACCCAGATATCAGTATTATCTTGTGTCGTGTCCTTGACAACAAAAGGGGCTCTAATGTAGATTTAAATTCCGACGCTGGCGACCTTCACTACTAATATCCAGACCCAGCTTCGTTATGTTCGGATTATTAACCATACGCCAGCATAGCAACTATCAAAACAGATCCACAGGAGAAAGCGAAAAAAAGAAATGGTGTCTGCAATTGATAGAAAACCGCGATAGCGACGACTTCATTAAAACGTAAAAGTATACTCACACACGAACAGGAGGTGAAAACTTATTTACTTGATGTAAGGGATGCTTTTACTTAGGTTTATACTAAATAATTAATAATAATTCAGATGATGTTCATGTAGCACCTTTAACAGACAGGTCAAGAAGAAAGAAATGCGTCTTTTCGACCGCATAATGGGAAATTTTTCCGATCCGGCAATCTCAAGTTAATAAAAGTCACTAGAAATATTTATCACACAAAATTGGAAGACTTTCTTCCTCACCACATAAGTGTAAACACAGTTGTCTATAATCTAGGGAGATTTTTATTCACAAATCAATTTTTAATTACGAATTTTTGTTTGTTTGTAAATAATACAAGTATTAGAAAGAAGACATCTAATGAAAGGCATAACAGAACTATAATGGAAAGCAAATGATTAGGCGTTGTATGTTGTCGCGACATAAATTATTGCTTGCTGTAGGTGGCCATGTTAGTAGCAAAGTAGCAGTTATTCGATAACAGAACCAGATTGCAAAATCTACTCCGCACTTTATAACTGAGTTGTTGCTAAAAAAAGCAAAATTTTATAAATTTTGTGAAATTGGCCATTTATTGCATCTTTTAATCGAAACTTTTCTGTTTTATGTGTAGAATTATTAAGTTTCAAAAGTTCCCCGACACAAAAAAAACATTATTGGCATCACAATACAGGGTGTCCCACCGGGAACGCCACCGATAGATTATAGAAAAACTGTAGATGGGAAAAATTTGAAAATTTGGTAGTATACTAACATCGACGGGGGCAGTTCCGCTAAAATATTTTCAAGATGGTGACACTTTCGGTTATCCCGGAAGTATGTGTCAACTTGCTTATTTTAAATGGAACACTCTATATTTATTCTATTTTTGAATTTTGCTCAAAATTATAGACACATTTTGTGTATAATGTCCTATACCTAAGTCTAACTGTTTTGGACTTATTTTAAATTTTATGTCAAAATGACGTTTTCAGGCCTAAACAAAATTATAAAATTTTCCTATACTAATGCCTTTATTATTTAATTGAAATAGGTTTACTTGTAGCAGGGGACCTATTCTAGTGGGCTATGTCGATATTTTGATAATAAATTAATACAGGGCGATCAAAAAAAGGATTAAAATTAAATTCAAAAACACGTCAAAAGTCATTTTTTTAAATGCAAGCACCATGTTTTTATAGCTTTATTTTATTTAGCATCAAAATAAGGTTGACTTTGTACAAGGTTGTCTATTCAAAAATTCATGGTTTTCGAAATATTGGCAATTTAACTTTTTTTTGTTGCACAAATGCTATTGTATTTCTTTTAATATGAATGGTTATTCCTAGTTGGCCATGATGGCGTTAGAAAACAATCATCTGTCAAGGATATGTCAAACTGTTAAAAATTTTCAATAATCATGCCGGGACGCTTAAATTATACAAACGAAGATTACTTAAATTTATTTATTATTTATGAACAATGTGATAAAGTTATATCAAGAACATGTGTTACATTTGCAGCAAGATACCCGTTAAATTGCCAATATTCCGAAAACCATGAATTTTTTGAATAAACAACCTTGTACAAAGTCATCCTTATTTTTGATGCTAAATAAGATAAAATTATAAAAACATGGTGCTTGCATTTAAAAAAAATGACTTCTGACGTGTTCTTGAATTTAATTTTAATCCTTTTTTATCACCCTGTATTATTTTATTATCAAAATATCGACATAGCCCACTAAAATAGGTCCCCTGCTACAAGAAAACCTATTCCAATTAAATAATAAAGGCATTAGAATAGGAAAATTTTATAATTCTGTTTAGACCTGAAAACGTCATTTTTGACTTAAAATTTAAAATAAGTTCAAAACAGTTAGACTAAGGTATAGGACACTATACACAAAATGTGTCTAGAATTTTGTGCAAAATCCAAAAATAAAATAATATATAGGGTGTTCCATTTAAAATAAGCAAGTTGACATCTACTTCTGGTATAACCGGAAGCACTACCATCTTGAAAACATTTTAACGGAACTGCCCCCGTCGTTGTTAGTATACTATCAAATTTTCAAAGTTTTCCCATGCACAGTTTTCCTATAATCTATCGATGGCGTTACCGGTGGGACACCCTGTATTTGGATTCAATGTAGTGGAATTGTATTCAATATTTGATGAATGATCTTTATAACTACAAAATTGCATGTGAGTTTCCTATGGGATAAAGAGTATGTAAATTCGTTTACGAAGTTCTATTTTTCGAGTGTTTGGTAAAACATCAAGAAAATAAAGAACTTCATTAATAATTTTTTTGTTAATAACTTATCGTCTAAATATTGTGATCCCTCCAGTAGGGCATATAGTCGACAGCGCGCGTTTGTACAATAGTGAACTTACACTCGAGTTCTCTCACTCCCGATGAGTCCCAAAAGGACGAAACAGCTGTCGGGTGATTCTCAGTGTTTGTTTGCTATTGTACAACCTCTTGCGTACTTTACTGCAGGCGAATCGAAATTTTTATACTTGCCAACTGTTAGGTTGGCTATAATTATTGAAGATTCGACTATGTAACTGCTTTACATACCTGTCGGCAAACTTGCTAACATTTACGTACGTGAACGCTTTCACGAGTCGACACTAGATGTCGAAAAACTTATCGTCTAAATATTGTGATCCCTCCAGTAGGGCATATAGTCGACAGCGCGCGTTTGTACAATAGTGAACTTACACTCGAGTTCTCTCACTCCCGATGAGTCCCAAAAGGACGAAACAGCTGTCGGGTGATTCTCAGTGTTTGTTTGCTATTGTACAACCTCTTGCGTACTTTACTGCAGGCGATTCGAAATTTTTATACTTGCCAACTGTTAGGTTGGCTATAATTATTGAAGATTCGACTATGTAACTGCTTTACATACCTGTCGGCAAAGTTGCTAATATGTATATATATATATTTTTTTTTTTTTTTTTTTTTTATTTTATTGGTTAAGTCCAAGTAACAAAACAGACATTGAGTTGTTTTTTACATTCATAGTAAATTTCAAATTAAAAAAAAAACGTCCTGAACGCAAAAGCAAACTTTTTGGCCATTTTTTTGAACTATTTTGTATTTGAAATCAAATAAAAACATCCACTAAATAAAGCAGAACAAAAGTAAAATGTGTTATAATATAGTGTTATCGATTACCATCCGAACCGTAATCCACTTATTTAATAATAATTTATGGTTACAAAAATGCTTTTTTGACCATAGACAGATTTAACCAGAAAAGGTAAATAAGATTATTGGGAAATCTAAACATTTATTTTTATAGAAAAGTTAAGTGAATAAAATCAGAGGCAGTAGTATTAAAGGGTTTTTCAAGATATGTACTTCATTCCAGTTGAGAAAGAATTAAGTACAAAAAAAAGTTAAAGGGTTTGGAAGTATTTTTGCTCACTCCATAAACAAATTCCAAAACATGATTGTATTGATAACAAATTTTATATACTATAAATTACAATTGAATTTAAGATCAAAAATTACTTGGTTTTATACTTCTTAGTAAGACTAATACCTTTAAGCTATTATGAAATACATTTCAAACAAATGGTTGGAGAACACACTAAGAGAAGTTAGTTTTAGGAAAATATCATCTATAATACAAGAGAAATAGGAGAGGAACACCAGATGTGGCTTCATATGTGTGAAAAAAGAAGAAGATGCCCACAAATACCACAAAGTTCTAATTTAGCTAAAAAAATTGCCAAAAACCTTACAAAAATGAAAATATATCCACCTGAGTAAAAATTATTAAAACTCGAAAAATGAATTTTTAAAATATAATAATTTAGACAATGTTTGAATCAACTCAGTTTTCTTGTAGGAGGAGCAAATAAACACAGTTTTTTGTGCAACAAATTGGTGATGTTTCGTGTTCTAGGAGTGAACACTTTCTAATGCCTCTTTATTAAGAAAACAAACATAACATTTAACATTACATACTAATTCTAACAGTGGCCATAATATAATAATATGTTTGACATGTATAACAAAATGGTTGCTATATACAGGGTGGTCCGAATTGATTGTAGGAAACTTAAAGGGTGGAAAGTACATCAAAAATAAAGGCCAAAAAGTCATATAAACTATGGTCAAAAAGTGCCCCTTAGCGTAGCTAGCGACCCCTAAAGGTGCTCCCCAAAAACAAGTTTTTTATTTTTAATTTCTAAACGAAAAAGTTATTTAAATGAAATTTGGTAGGCATGATTAGCATTTTGAAGTGGTCAATTTTTGAAAAATATCTGGACAAATACGGAGGCCGTTCAAAAAGTTTTGACAAGTTTAAAATTTGTTAAGCTGTAACTCAGGATATTCTGATGCAGCTCATGTCATAGCCCATACTTTTTCTTTAGAAAAGCTTTTAGGCCATAGTTCATATGACACTTCGACTTGTATTTTTGATGTACTTTCCACCCTTTAAGTTTCCTACAATCAATTCGGATTACCTGTAGAGTTCTACGTTATTGTATAAAATGTAAGCTAAAACAAAGAATAAAGTTCTTGGTTCCAAACTAGAGTGTTTTAAACCCCTAATAGATTACACTAACAAACATAAACCTACACAACCAGAGCATAAATTTGGTTTATATTGTGCTCGCGCTATTGCATGCCATCATCTATCCCTCTGTTGATGCGTTGACGTAATTGCCATTATATGAAGGAAGAGTTTAACTGGTATAATTAATTCTTTCTAATTATCCAATCATCTCACAGATAATCCTCATGGTATTATAAACTGTGAAGACCAATATTCTCAGTCACACGGTGTGCCTGGAGAATTTTGGGTAACATATTGAAGATCCCTCTTAATGTTCGACCAGATATATATTTGCAGCTGGATCAGTGGTGTCCAATTTACAAAGACTCAAGGGCGAAAAATGAAACCTTGAACTGATTTCGGGCAGTGATGGGGAGGGAAATCTAAGTTATAGTTTGGGTTACGAGCAACACTACAACTGACGACTACTCAACTTATTGTATTGCACTGTGAAGTTAACAAAGTCGTTTCCAAAAGAAAAACATTTCTAGTAATTTTTGTCAAAAAACTTTTGCGGGTCGCCAGTTGGCCACGGCTGAGCTAAATGATGCACTCTATTTATAATTTAAGAAATGTTTATGAGGGATTGAAGTAAAACTAGGATAGGAACTAACGTTCATTTTGAACTGTGTTCTGAGGCTTACCAACATTACAACCCTCGACTTTTATTTTTGCGGTGTGTTAACAGACTTTATAAAACAAGACCCAAAATTGAGATAAACTTTGTGCCCAAATAAAACAAGCATGTCCAGAATTCAGCACCCCTGAAATTAGAATTGAAAATTGTTTTCGAACAGAGGAGAACTAATTGAGAGACATCGCATTTAATTATTTGCAATATGAAAATTATTGTTGAACACTATTCATTAAAATAAACTTGTAATCAATTTAAGTAGAGACCAAACAAAATAATAAAACAATTAAAAATGCGAACAACTTATTTTAATAATTTTATTTGTCAATTTGTAGAAGACTATGTTAACGTTCGTCGTAAATCCCACACACTGATAATTCAAGTAACATTACTTGCTGTACTTAGTTCAACTTGTATAAACAAACAATATCCCACAGATTAACTTTAGATATTTTTTTATTTTTGCAATTTAAGGAAGTTTCTAATTGCAAAGTTTTTTGTTACATCTATGTCATGTAAATTTGCTTCTTGATTAAAATGCATGAAAGGCATATAGTACGTGTTCTGGATTCTCCAAGACTGGCACAGTTTCTATTTATTTTCCAATTATTTTGAAGAAACTAACAATGTTTTTTACTTTGAAAACGCAACGCTCATCCGGGGTTGTAAAAAAATCAAACAAATTGTTTTAATAAGTAACTTTAACTGGACAGAGGTATCGTTCAAACAAAAGTAATTTCGTTTAAATAAAATGTAATTAAAGAAGACGACTAAAAATGACTTTAGAAAACACCACCCAAAAATAGAATGGTATGTTTGAGAGATCAAAGATTATTGAATATCTGAATGAAATGTATGCAGACTATATTGAATGAAAAAAACCAGACGTTTTATTTATATTGCCTAGATACCTAGTTCCTTGCAAATAATAACTAAAGATGTTAAAAATTCTACTTATGGTAGTTCCCATATTATAATGAGCTTTCTTTTTTTTTGTATAATTTGTTAACATCCTCAAGGTTTAAACATGCAAATTCTGATTAGAAAATCCCTACGAAATTTTTTCACCCTTCATTTTAAATTAATAATAAAATTCTTCCACTTACACACTATAGTTTAATAGGAAAACTAGCAGGGGTTACGCCAGACTACGGTTATTCTCACCCTTTACCGTCTGGCACCCACATAACCCACCACGACGTATTTGAATTGCAATCTTGTTGGGGAGGCGGTATATATTTTATTCGATAGTGAAAATAAGCAAGCAAAATGATTGTCATTTATATTCTTTGTGTGTGTAGCAGATAAAATATAAATTGTTTGATCAATTACATATTGAACGTTGATGGTTTAATATCTCAAGGAATGTTATTAATATGTTAATTTGTGTAATTTTCTGAATGTAACAACGTATGTATTTTTTAGTAAGTAGTAAACTTTTGTGCTTTTCTAGCATCTAAAATAAAGTGATATTAACACAATGTTTGGCAGAGTTCCAAATGCTGTTTACAAAATTTAAAACTTTGTATATTGGTTATGTTATGTGAATGGGTGCTTTAAATACAAACTAGAGTTTATTAATATTATTTTGTTTAACAAAACATAATTATACGTTGGGTTTAAAATTAAACCTTTGTGTATTCTATAATGAAGCATATTAAAGTAATATACTATGTTTTTTTACAACTGAACATAGGAAATTCAGTATAACTATTTTACCATTGATTAATATGAACTTTTTAAAATTGAACATAGGGATAATATGCATTTTAATGAGAATTCCGTGCTTGATTTAATTCATTAAAAGTTATAACAAAAATTTTAATACATTTAACCCACATAAATCAAGCATTGTCCAAATGCATATACTTAATGGGTATTTCAATAAAAAATTGGACTGGGTAGGTTTGTCAGACGATACAAAGTTTAGCATAGAACTGAAAGTGAAAACTTTCATTTCTGTCAATTTTAGGTTATATTTATGTCACATTTTAATCCAAAACGCGTTATTTTGCGGTATTTTAATGTAAGTGATTAAATCAATCCAAGTATCTAAGAAAACTTTAATTTCTATCAATTTTTAGGTTATATTTATGTCACGTTTTAATGCACCACACACTTTATTCTGCGGTACTTTAATATACATTGTAAAAAAGTAATTAAATTAATTCAAATCCACGCGCTGCATAGTTTATTTGTTTATTTGAAGATTCGTTATTCAATTTTAAAAAGTCCATGTCAATTAATGGCAGTTTTTAAAAAATCTCAGAGTATAGTGTCTACCGGTATAAAATTACTTACCGAATTTACTTATATTGTTCATTAAGTTTGACAACATTTGCATTAAATTTAGTTCTAAAGCCTTAGTTTGTTAATAATGAAATTCTTTTCAATAATTTGAAAAATGATGATTGAGTTTTATCATTATTTGAACAGACAAAGATCTAAAATTTTAAACCCTATTTTGGTAGGCATTCAATATACAGGGTGGTGCTTTTGAAAACGGGTCATAGGTTAATGGTTTTAGTATCAAAATGAAGCTAAAATTAGTCCGTATAGCTGTTGCTATTAGGAATCAGCTGAATTTCACGTTCTTTTCAAAAATTTGTCAATAAAATAAAAGTAAGTTTTGATAGTGAAAGAAAAATAGTATTGGGTTGCCTAAAAAATCAACATTCCTACGTTTTGACAATAAGGCTAAAAATAAAAAAGTTTTATTCCCAAGGAACAGCTTTGAATGATATTAGAACTAAATTAAATAGGAAGGTTACAATAAATAAACATCAAAAATTACTAATTTTTATTGATGAATTTTCAAAAGATCGTGTAATTCAGTTGATTTCTAGTAGCGAGCGCTATGCGTAATAATTTTAGCTGCGTTTTGATACTAAACCATTTTTGTCACTTGAAAGGGCGGGCATGAATTCGAAAAAAAACATGATCTAACGTGGGAACTCCCTCACTGAAGGATTAATTTGGAATAGACGCTGATGACCATATTTTCCATTTGTAAAAAACTATTGCCACATAGTGCAAATGTAACTTCAAATTTGTTTGGTTCTTGGTTGTGGAGAATAAATTAGTTTATTTCTTGCGAAACTGTATCAGTTCCAGTTTTTATCCACTTAGAGTTAACATTAAAGTGATTTTAACCAATTCCTCCGCAAGTTGTAATGTTGTAATTTGGGGCGATTTGTGTTGAGGTACGGAGGTTATCAGTGATCGGCGGGATTCGGTACGTCATTTTTAGTCCGGTTAGAATTGAGAGTCATTTATGAGATGTGAACGAAGACCTCTTGATATTGCTCTCCTAGCCACCTTTAATTGACTGTCGATTTGTGGAGAATATGGGTCGTATTCTGCAACAGGTTACCAGTTATACATTTGAACATAGTAGGGGGTTTGATATGAATTTCATGTAAAAACCCTGTTTTTGTATAATATTACTGCAAATTTAATCGATTTCTAAATGTGTTCTGTTGGTGCTTTTTAAACGAGTATTGCCCTCAAAGTAACCCGATCAGGTGACTTGGAGTCTCCTGACTACCATTTTGTTGTTTGAGTGAAAGTTGTTTTTGTTCAGTATTGACTTAGATCATACATCACGGATAGAGCATTCAATACGTGTTACGGTTTTATTTTTCAAATTTGGGACGTATGTCGAGCCGTCTTGAAACGTGTGTCGCGAGTAGTATGTTGCGACGAAAGTCGTATGTTGCTAATTTTCTATTGGTGGAAAATAAAATCCGGCAAAATTTTCTAAACGTACAGCGGACATCTTGTTTTTCGTTTGGTATACGCGGGTGTTTTAGCGTACTTCTTGAAGTTGAAATTTCCACAAAATTATTTAAAGTGGGATTCAAGATTTCCAATTCAAATAAATAAATAAATAAATAAATAAATAAATAAACAAATAAATAGATAAATACTTGAATAACTCTTGAGGGTGCTGGAGTGGCTGATTAAGAACCTTCCTATCAATTAAAGACAACACCACGGTTTCGTATTAGTTAAGCTGCAGACAACCGGTGGATACTACGTCTACAGGGGTTGGTTATGCTTCATAACTTCATCGAGGGAGCCAATCGCCTTCTGTTTTTCCCGCACACGTCCTCTAGGAGGAATCCTGGGACTATCTAACTTCCCAAACTGTCGATATTGTCGCTAGCAGAACAACTTCATTTTCTGAACTACATCCTACCGATTACAGCTAAGTTTTAGTATTTGAGCCACTAATTCAGTGATAATGCGTATGAAGCTCAAGTACATATGACATAGAACGGCTTGATCTCTAATATTTAAGTAAATTTTATTCGGTGTACACTCCACAACCAAACGTTTGTTTTAATCAGCTCAATACGGGCTCGCGGTTGACGCGGACACAAAAGGCCTTTTAGGTTTGCGAGAGATACTAACCCCTTTAATCCTAGTTTAAGTTTAGGTTAAATCGCCGTGTGTAAGTAATATGTGTATGAAGAGCCTTACTAGTAGTTAATCCTCAATTGGAATAATAACTTTAACTCGGGTGTAACTAAAGCTTACCTGAAATCCGACACATTAATTGCGAGCTTTATTTATTGTTAAGTGAGGCTGCTGCTAACGCACGTAACTATATGCGACAGTCTTTCTATTTCTGTTACCTTCTCCTAGTATTTTAAGATTTGTTTGTTGTATTGAATTATCTGTTTTTCTTTTTGGTTGTGTTTGTTCGATTTGTTGTAGCCTTTAAGTAAACCTGTTGTTCTTGGTGTCGGTTTTATTTCTTTCTTTTATCCAGCAGGTGGCGCTCTTGTTAGATAGCAGTTTAATTTCTTATAGTTCTTTAGGGACCTCCGCGACTCTCCGACGAAGCCGGACGCTGCTGCTCTGAACTATTATAAATACTTTATTCCTCCACGAGCTTAGTGCGCTGCATCGATCCTATTTCCCTTGAGTTTTTTTTAGGTTGTTCCGCTAGAGCCGTCGCTTCTTTTTGTTATTTTGTAATCAACAACCGTTACAAATTTTGGCGCCCAACGTGGGGCCAGATTTTCTTGACTGCTCTAGTTTTGTCTCGATTTTTTCTAGTTTGTCTTGTGGGTTCGGGTTTGTGAGAGCTTTGTGAACATTTGTTGTCTCATTTCTTTCTCTTTTGTAGTCATTCTACATAAACTACTTTAGTGAATGTACACAAGGCTTATCATAAATCACGTTGCTCGTTCTCTCTTGTTATCTCGGCTATTGTGTTGATTTCTAGCTAATAACCTAAGTATTTCTTGAGTGTGAATTATCTTGATAGAGGTGTCGACATCTCAACATTACTTTTGGTTTTAAATTGTTACTCCATCCTTTACTATAAACTAGAATTTAATCGGTTGGTAAAAGCTGAATTGTGCTATGAATTATTTTCGCGGGGATATGATGCGAAGTCAATGCAGAATTGTTACGTAAATCCGTGCGAAGCGCGTTAGAGTTGGAACACGACAAATCTCTTTCAACTTCGAGGTTAAAAAAAGAGTAACAATCGAAATTAAACTCATGAGACTGCGGTTACTAAAAAGAGAACGGAAAAATTTGTACGATAGTATTTTTCAAAGTGCATGATGAACATTGTCCAAGCATCAACGACTAAAATTGAACAGATCCGAAACCTTAGATCATCAAAATGGACCATGTAAATCGATTAAACCGCGCATGCGCATTTTTACTCTACGGTTTCCAAACCGAACATTCTTTTCTTTCTTTTTCCGACATTAATCTGGCTTGTAAATGAAGCAAAAAAATCTGCGTGGAAGTTCTTCCGTTCGTATGTAAATACGGTATCTTGGTCCGATTTTAATGAAACTTAGTACATAAAAAGTTTTTTAAAATATCGGAGGTTTAATTAGATTTTGAGTATAATCTGAATATCTAAAAAGGTACTTAATCTACAACCCGGTTTTTTAATTAAACACATTTTTTTTTAAGTAAAAACAAAAATGTTTTACAAGGGTGTATTGATATCTAGTTAGCCTAGACCATTTTTGCATAAACTAAATATTGCGTTACCATAGCAACGAACAATAACTTATTAGAAGTGTCAGTGTAAAGTTTGACGTCAAAAAAGTAAACCAGAGTCACGCAATAAATTAAATGAAAAAGATGTCCACCGAAATTGTGAAAATCGAAAATTGCAGTATCGAGCCATCATCAAGTACCTGTATTTAAAAGAGTTAAGAGGTAAGCAGATTTACGAAGATATGCTTAATACCCTTGGTGATCAATGTCCTTCGTATGCGACCGTCAAAAATTGGAATGAAAGCTTCAAAAGAGGTAAATTTTCCATTGAAGATAATGACCGATCGGGAAGGCCAGTTTCTGTGTCAGTCCCCGAAAATATCGATGCAGTTCATTACATGATTTTATCAGACCGTCGAATTGGGCTAAAACGAATATCTGAAGCACTGAATATTTCATACGAACGCGTTCATCATATGGTTCACGTCAATTTGGACATGAGAAAAATTGCTGCAAAATGGATCCCCAAATGTTTGAATGTTGACCAAAAGCGCGCAAGGGTAGAAGCATCGCGTTTGATCTGTTTGATTTCAAAACGATGTAGACTTCTTAAACCCAATTGTTAATATGGATGAGACTTGGGTACATTTCTACGATCCAGAAACAAAGCAACAATCGATGGAATGGCGACACTCTGGTTCTCGAAGACCTAAGAAGTTTCGTGTCCAAAAATCTGCTGGAAAAGTTCTTGCTTCAGTTTTTTGGGATTGCCATGGAGTAATCATGATTGATATTTTGGATAAGGGTAGAACAATAACTGGAGATTACTATTCGACATTCCTGACCATCCAAAGGTGTTTTCTGTCTTTGCAGGACAACGCCCTTGCACACAAATCTCATGTTGCCATGCAAAAATTTGTGATTTAGGGTTTGAATTACTAGAACACCCCTTATTCACCCGATTTGGCTCCTTCCGACTATCACCTCTTTCCTCAACTGAAAAAAGTTTAAAAATGTCTTACATTTTCTTCCAACAAGGAGGTAATAGGGGCTGTGGAGGTCTGGTTTGCAGAGCAAGAAGAAACATTTTTTGAAAGGTCTAGAGACGTTGCAGGTTCGCTGTAATAAATGTATCCAATTAAGAGGAGAATATGTTGAGTAATAAAATATTTTGACATTGAAATTTGTTTGGTTCTATAGTAGGCTAAGAATTTTCAATATATCCTCGTATGTCACTGCACATTTTTCTATAAACGCCCTTACATGATTATTAGTATTGGGGCGATGTGGAATTTTCTACGAAACGCTTGTTTACTTTAAGTTTTTTACACGTTTACATGGATTAAATTCGCGGGAGAATTGTTCACATTGTAGGTACATGGGCATTTTCATAAGTTGACAAACTTTTCATCTCTTCATCAACAATGCATAATCTTATTTGAAAAATATCCCAGCTGAATTTTAAGATCTTCCCGAAGTGGAGGTTAAAATGAAACTGCTTTTTGTACGAAGTGCCGACGTTTTGCTCCTAACAAATGGGGCTTTATTAAGGCAAACTATCTTTAGGCCACAGTTAACGAAAATAACAAGCGATGACTTTGAGGTCGAATTCATTGACAAGATCGTTATTAAAAAATTTATTAAAACTTCGAACGACACATAACACCTAGACACGTACGATTTCTATGAAACTTTCAATTGAAGTTTCATGTATACCTTCACCTCAGGAAGATTCTTAAATTAAAAAAAGAATAACTTTTAATTAAACCACCAATTGGAGAAATCTTCACCCATTTTATACATAATTTTACAATGGTCAAGTAAGTATGAGTATGCTACAGCCACGGCTGTTTTTGAAGCATTTTGGAAACTTGTTTGATGCAGATTTGTAGGCTTTTATATCAGCTTTAATTAGTATAACTTCCAAGGTTTTGGGACCAATTTTGTTAAAACGTGAACATTTTGGCTTAATCCTTTAAACGTCTATTACTTTGACTGATTTCTTTATCTTTTCAAAATGTTGTAAGATTGCTAGGGGTTTTAGCAATGATGTTGTTATTCTTAATAATAGAAAATACAAATTAGAAGAAATATAATGCAGTTTCTTCTTCTTTTAGTAACGTTCAAACGATCGTTGGTCATCATGTTGGCTACCATGTTTATTATGATTGATGTGCTGACGATTATTCGGCATAACCGAACAGTTGATTCCCATACCATTGCCTTAAATTATGCAGCCACGATGTTACTCTTCTTCCTGGCTTTAGTTCTTCAATTTTTTCTCTCTAACATTAATTGTAGGATCTCACACTTTTCCCATAGTTTCGTAATGTGCCCAAAGTATTCTAATTTGAGTCGCTTAATGGTCTCAATTATTTCTATTTTTTTAAGACTCGTTTAAGAACTTCTTTGTTACTCATTCTTTCCAACCAACCGTCGCTAAAGCTATAATGCTTCCAGACGTCTTCTGTAAGTGCTCACTCTTCCATGCCATACTAGAGGATGGAAAAATATAGCAGTGTACAATACTATTCTTAGTTTCAACTTTTCTATTCGACTTTTATCTCAAGAGTTTGGTTCCGTTGTTCGTTGTTGTTCGTTTTAAATGGAGCACCCTATATGCATTTTCGGATTTTACGTCAAATTTACGGTCACATTGAACAACAGTTCATATAGCTAGGAGTTATAGTTTTCGAGATTTAATTTTTTAGTAAAATTTTTACAGATTCAAAAGTTCACGGGGGAGTCTGTCCAGAAACGAAGCGAAGTAATAAATTAAAATAGTTTATTTATTTTACATATAAGCGGTACACGATTTTGTATGAAATACATAAAAGATTTTAAAACTAGTTTTAGGTTATACCGCTTCCATACTATAGTGTTAGTTATTAATAGATCTTAATCCGTTAACAATGGGATCTACCTGTTCTTGAGGTCTAAACTAAAGATCATAGGCGTGTACATGGGTTTTGCTGACAAAAAAAATTACGATAGCGTTTTATTGTGTTTTATTGAAAGTAATTTTAAACATATCATTGTAATTATAAAACACATCGTTTGTTAGAAACCATTTTATAGAGTTTGAAAATTTAAGGTATAATAAAATATAGCAAGAACAAACTAAATTTATAAGAAAAATAATAAATATATAATTTTAAAATGCAGTTATTCTGAAAATTTATCTGTTTTTGGAAGAAGTATCATTTGACCGTATTGAAATTACAATAGGTTCCATAGTAACTTCTATCAAATTGTCAAGTTCCACATTTTTGTTCCTCTTCATTACATTTTGTATACACTTTTTCATTTTTCCGCATTCACATCACTTGAAGAAGTCATTGAAAGTTGTCGAACGTCACTTAATTTAAACGTGGTATTATTTCTCGCTACTGCACCCTTCACCTGCGCCCATATTAATTCTATAGGGTTTAATTCACAATGGTATGGCGGTAAGCGTAGAACAAAAATATCACGTTTTGCTGCCATTTCGTCAACTGCATATCTTTTAAACTTTGTCCTAACATCTTGTACTAGACTTTAGTAGAGTTCCCTTTTACCATATCATTTTCGTAAGCAAAATTTTTGAGGAAAGCCATTCCATTATAACGTGTTTTTCCAGGAAGTTGTAGGTAAACGTTCGGATTTGTCTGGAATGGTAGCCAGCCTAGGCCATAACAATTACGGAACCCTTTGGTATTAAATCTAACATTTGTTCAAAATATTCCTCAAAAACATCCCCATTCATATCCTCGTGGTAATCACCGGTGATTTTTCGATTCAAATAGCAGTAAACCTCCCTCTACAAAGCCTTCGTTACTTCCTATATGCGTAATAATTAAGCGTCCCGCCCTTTTCCTGAAGGAGGTCTTAAACCTGTAGATAATCCTTCTAAAAAGCCTGTCGTCCACTGATCCGAATACATTTCTGTCTTGCACAGTTTCCCACAGTATAACCTTCATTTATCCACTTTTTGTCTAAATAATAAATTTTCTTGTCTTCAAACGTAATTTAGAGACATTTCGTAGGTAATTTCTTCTCCAACATACAATTTCTTCCTTATCAATGAGAGCTGATTTCCTATTCATTTTTCCCTATGAAAAATTCAATTCGTCCAAAACTTGCCAGCAACATTGTTCTACTTAAATTGGGTATACCGTCTTCTCTTTACAACTGACACAATTTTATTTAATGTGGGTATTTGGATTTAAAATAAAACGAATGCACTATTCTTCTAATTGTACTTTCACATATTCGGGTATTTTAGTTTTTTTCTACCATGAGATAAACTAGGCTCACGCACAGAAACTTTGTCTTCACGCAAAAGTCTGAATATTGTTGTTTTTCCAATGCCAGTCATATGTGAACACATATCAACTGTCTCTTGAACTGTTTTCAACGGATTATGGAATTTCAAATAATTGTACACATTGAGCACAATAGTTTTTCGTTGGCAGAAAGCGCAGACCTCTTCACGCGTTTTCTTGGAATAAATTCAGGGCTCGATGCCATTCCAATGAAACTCAATACTGCAGCGTAAGTACACCTTATGATATGGGGGGGGGGGGGACATTAATCGTTAGTTAGGTTATCATTATAATTACCTACCATATTTCTCCCCTAATTATATCATTAAGAACACATTAAAATCTATTAAAGTATTATTCCAAATACAGTACATACTTTCTAGTTCAATTATTAGTAATTAATTAGTTAAAATTCCTAAAAATGTGATCGATAATGATGTATAGCAATTTCTGATAAACAAGGTGATTCACGTATTATTTGATAAAAATTTTAAATTGGGTTTTCATATAAAGTTTTTATCAGGAAAGCTTGTTAAAAGTTACAGGGTGGTAAACTTAAAAAATTTTAATTTTTGAAGAATACCTTAAAACTAGGGACTATAATAAACCGAAATGTTTAGACAAGCCCATGTGTCAAATTTCAGTTTATTACAGTCAGTAGTTTATACCATTGCATGGAAGTAGGTGGAGGTCAATTTGAACATTTAATAAGATGAAATGTGTCAAAATAATTAATTAATGATGAAAGGTTACACATCTTCTACATTTTTAACCCACTTTTCGAAAAGTTTCAATACATCGGTACGCCATTGGAATCTGTTAAACATGTTGATTTATTACTTCAGCTTCGTTTCTGGACAGACTTTAAGTGTTTCATGTTTGCTGTTACATTTTGACATCTTCAAAGAGCAATAACTTTTTAAGTCAAATGGAACACCCTGTATTTTAATTGTAAACTAAACCAAACAATTTAATGTAATTTTTGAAATATAATTACATTAAAATTGAAACATTACGATATTCATGAAAAGTGGAAATATTGATTTTGAAAATTCATTTTTATGAAAGCAAAGATTTTACGAGTAAAGACGTTTCCGTGAGCTTGGAGTTTATACAAAATTTCTCAAATCGTTGTAGTGTAAAATATACAATTTCTGTTCACTCAGAACAACATCAACCTGTTAAATTTACCGTGCTATGGCATCGGGGGTCCAATTACAGACCGTGCGGATAAACGCAGACCATATCGGCGTAAATTATCAGAGCTACTTTCAGTATAACCAATCTTCATAGACATTCTATAATTAGATAGAAAACCACATCATTTTTTGTGACACATTAATATTCTCTATAATGACAAATTTATTTGTAATTCAAATTTATAATCGCCCGCAGAAATTCGAACGTTAAATTGACATTATTAAAATTATTAATGTAAGCGAAGATAAAGATTATGCAAGTATTTCAGTTTATTCTGAAAATCCAATAAAGCGAGCGTAATTGGCAATTTACAAAATAAATTTGGTGCGTATGAATTGGTTTGTACCTAATCCACAAAAAAATTAATTAATTTATAGAGATGGGTTAATTTAGAATTTATGTAGGTAAAGATTTTCTCTTTGTTTAAAATTACACATTATTTTGTACAACCTGTATTTATTTATTCTAATATTTATTAATGCGATTAACGTCCAGATATATATGTAGTAATTACATTTTATTATTTTTCATTACAGGAATGTAAAATGAATCAATTGATTAAATGAAGTGATTACGCACTATATTTTTGGTTATACGAAAATAGAACCATTTCTGATGTTTTCTCTTCCAGAGGCGTCGTTTCGTAGTTTTGATAATGTTTAGATGACTTTTTTCATGACGGTACCGATTATTTTACAAATTGAAGCAATAATAAACACCATCTTTCACGGTATTTCTATTTCAATCGAATGATATAATCTACAGTGGCATCTGAGAGATCTTCATAGTTGTTGGGCTAAGCTATATAAACCTAAAATATGGAAAGTGTGACTGTAATTTTTCTTCGAATATTTGTTTTCGGTAATTTTTCTTGTAGGCGGCATAAAACCGTATAATTATGAATTTTATTTACGGTTTTAGTTTTGTTGGTTAGGCAACTCAATTAACACTATAGCACGATTTTTCTATATCGATGTTCGTTTCAACGCAAATAACTATTTGTCAAAAATCTGCCTGTTTGATTACTGGTTTCGTTGTGATACACTTGTTATAAAATATTACTTTAGGTAAATTATTTTAAACTAAGAAAATTCCAACAGTTAATTGTAACGACATGTGTGTGTTTAAAGTGCATAGCGCTATCTAAGCAACAGCTTTAATGCTTGAAACACACGTGTGTTTTGGAAAATGGCGGACGCGGAACAAACAGATTCCGAACGTAGTGAAAAAGTTAAACAAATATCAACCATAGCAGCTCCTAAATTATGTAGTTGTGGAGCAATAGCAAAATCAGGTGTGCAGTGTCCAGTGTGTGGGTGCTTATACCATAATAGTTGTGTAAACAGGATTAAATCTTGCTGTAGCATTCCGCTGATTTATGCAACATCGCCAGTACCTGATTCAAATAGCGCATTACCTATATTGAAATGTGAGTATGTACCTCACTTATTTACTGCATTTAAAGAATTAATAACTGAACTTAAATTATCAAACAAACTACTTATGGATAAAAATGATTTACTAGAAAATGAAAATAAATTGCTAAAAATCAAATCAATTTAATGAATGCCGAAAAGCGTGCCAAAGTTCAAATTAAATCGCGTGATTCCGCAAATATTTGTGACATTGAACCTTCAATATCAACTATTCAAAAACCGGTCAATATTTCATATGCAAAAGCAACAAGATCGTCACAATCGTCCGAACCTCTCTTATCTCCAAAAACACCGTTTATTAATGAAACTCGTGTTGGGGAAAACAAAAACCCGGAATACAAAGCAAACACTGTATTAGAAGAAACACAACAAGCAACAACTAGTCAGGAAGAACAGTGGCAGTCTGTCACGTATAGACGCCGCAAACCACCGTCTACACCTGCAACATCAAAAAATCGTCAGTGATAAGAGGAACTGCTTCGTGGAGTGCCGATAACTTTAGTGCACAAACTCAAAAAGCGTGGTTACACGTAGGACGCGCCAAACCTGAAGCTACTAGTAAACAGGTTCAAAATTATTTAGAAAACAAGTTTCCAAATAAAACTTTCATTGTAGAAAAAATACAAACAAATAATGCTACGACATCTGCTTTTAAAGTAGGTGCGGACTTTGAACTACTAGATAAACTTAAATTGCCTGAACTTTGGCCATCAGGCATAACGATCAGAAGATTTAATTTTTTCGTTCACAAAAAAACCACAAAACATCCAGTGATAGCTCACATAATTCTTTAAATGTTTTTCACCTTAATGTTCAATCTTTGCGCAATAAAATAGATGAAATTGAAATGTTTCTGAATTACTATGAAACTATTGATGTTTTATGTTTAACTGAACATTGGTTGCTAGAACATGAATTAACGTATTCTATTATAGATAATTACTACATGGCTTCATGTTATTGTAGAAATACCCCTATGGTGGTTCAGTTATTTTATTGCGGAAAGGTTTAATGTGTTTAAACTTAAAACAAATTGAAAATTTGTCTATACAACATGTATGTGAGCTATCAGCTATAAAAATGTCAGAAATAGACCTAAATATAGTATGTGTTTATCGTGTACCTAACAGTGACTATAGTATTTTTCTGAGAACATTCTCTGCGGTAATGGAAACCTTAAAACACTCTTCCGCAATAATAGCGGGTGATTTTAACATACATTTTGAAAAAAATGATGCTCATACAACACAATTTAAGGATCTAATAAATTCTTTCGGCTATACAATTCAAATTACTCAAAATACACATAAAAATCATTGTATTGATAATATTCTTGTAGATAACATTACACTAAATAATGTAAGTCACAATACGAATGTAATTAGCGCTGGCTTAAGTGATCACTTAGCCCAAATTATAAAATTAGATCTTTATAGACCGCCTGTCAATAGCATTAGTTACAGTAAACCAGTTACCGAGAGAGGGCTTGTGATTCTTTATTCCATTCTAGATTCAACAAATTGGTCTTTCATTGAAGATGATACTAATCTTGAAATTATTTTTAATAAATTTATTACTATATTAAAAATGCGGTTCATGTTTCATTTCCTATAAAAATAACTCAATGACAGGTACAAAAACTAAACAGACAAATTGGTTCACAGATAAATTAAAACATATGCGTGACAACCTCTTCTTTATAGCAGACTTACATAAAAATATCCATTATTACAATTAGGTGATAGTTTAAAAACACTAAAATATCAGTACAAATCAGAAATTAAAAATGTAAAATACGATCCAACGACATTTATATTAAATCCTCACAGAACACTAGCAAAGCTATGTGGAATATCTTAAACAATAAAAGAAAAATTAGGAAAAAATTTGACTGCAAGATTTCTCCCCAAAGCTTTAATACTTATTTTTCAACAATTACTGATGATATTCTAAAAAATACAGACTATGCATTCACAGGATTACCTCAAAAAACAAAGACATAAAAACGCCCAAAAATTACTTTCATTTAAATTATGTTTCTGAGGTCCAAATGCGGAATACAATAAACAAACTTTCAAATTCAAATTGTACAGACGTTTATAATATAAACAGCACAATGATTAAAAGAACCAAAAGCATTTTAGTACCCATACTTACAAAACTATACAACAAATGTATCGATGCGAAAACTTTTCCCACGGTACTAAAAATAACCAAGATATTGCCAATTTACAAAAAGGTGATAAGTCAAGCGTAGTCAATTATAGACCAATTGCAATAATTCCAATAATTAGTAAAATCTTTGAATACATTTTAAAATCACAATTATTGTATCACTTTGAACACAATCAGCTACTTAGTGTTAATCAGTTTGGTTTCCGAGAAAACAAAAGCACTTTGGACGCATTATTGCAATTTGTTACATTTCTGTATAGTAGTATTGACATGGGTAATTACGTGAGTGCTTTATTATTAGACCTAAGCAAAGCTTTTGATTGTGTTTCGCATAAGATTCTATTAGAAAAACTGCAGAGGTATAAAATTGAAAATAGTGCTCTAAAATTTATAAGATCTTATTTTACAAACAGGCAACAGTATGTAGAAATAAATCACGTTAAATCCTGTACACTACCAATAAATCGAGGTGTCCTCCAAGGATCAGTTTTGGGACCTTTATTTTTCCTAGTTTTTATTAATGATTTAGACAGCTCTGTTCTTTCCGATAAATTTATTTTATTTGCCGATGACATAACGTCAATAAACAAAGATGTTGACATAGACCAACTACGGAAAAAAGTAAGCAATAGTAAATTACAGATAAACAAATGGTTAAAATATAATGAATTAGTTTTAAACGAGTCCAAGACGCAAACTATAATTTTTAGTACTAGAGACATTGGAAGCCATCAAAACCTAAATAAATGTAAACTCTTAGGAGTATACTTTGAACCAAATCTCACTTGGTTTAATCACTGCGATGAACTTGCCAAACATTTATCTTCGTTAATCTTCTTATTTAGAAATATAAATGCCTCACAAAAAGTAATGCTGTGCGCATACTACTCACTATTCTACTCAAAAATGATTTATGGTATTTTACTATGGGGGCACTCAACTTCTGCAATGCGCATATTTGCTCTACAAAGAAAGATAGTTAGAGTATTGAGTGGTGCCAAATATCACGATGACACTATGCCTTTATTTAAACGTTTAAATTTACTCACGCTTCCTGCAGTGTATATTCTGCATGCCTTACTTTATGTAAAACAAAATCAGCAACAATATGAAACTATACAAAATATTCATTCTCATAACACACGATCAAACCGTAATCTGTATCAACCTTACACTCGTCTTAAAAAACCCAACAAGCGACTAATTTCTATGGAATAAAGTTTTACAACCATCTACCGGAAACTATAAAAGCACTAGAGATAAAGCAATTTAAAGCAGCAATTAAAAAGTACCTCATTATCAATACGCCTTTTTCTGTATTAGATTTTCTAAATTTTACCTTTTTAAGGTCTATTTTCTAATGTTGACGAATGTAAAATACTTATATTATTAACATGAATAAACTAAACTAAACTGTACAAGACGGCGGTTGATCTTTTAAACTCTCGTGGAGCAATGAACATAAGCAAAATTGTGTCTTACGACACGAATTACGAATCTTAGTTTATACTATTCATACGTGTCAATGTTTTACACGAGATGTCGTAATTCACACATTTTGCTTATGTAAAATTATTTGTTGGTTGAAACACCTTTGTATTGTTTAATTTTCTGTAGGTTAATGAATTGCAAACGTATGGAACTAACATAAAAGATAATACATCGAACTGAAAATTCTTCGGAAATTTCGCAACTTTCTCGGAAATCGTGCAAAGTCAAAGCAATGACGGTATATCTTCTTAAGAGCCATTTTGTCATTTCTTGTAGAAGGTCTACCTGGCTCAGATATCTCTAATTAAAAATCCGTAAAACGTTACTGAGTATACTAGCTGAATTCTGATTCCTTCATGTTGGTTATTATGGGAAATCGTTACGCCTGCTTCCGGCTTATGGGTGGTTCCACTCTATCAGCCCACACAAAAATAGTCGTGATAATCAACGACTTTTCATCTCCGACATCTTTGATAAGCACGTAATCAGCTCTCCTACTTATCACTCTCCGTCAATCGGCCTTACGAATATACAGCAGTGGATATCTTTAGACTTCGACACAGTATCAAACGAATAAATACCTAGATAATAAGATATGCATGTTTTTTTTCAACGCGCTTTGAATCATAATTTCCATGTTTGTATTTGCACATGTTTTCGACAAAATGTTATGATTACTATTGCAAAGCCTTGTGAGTTAAGGAAATCTCACATATTGGCGTATTATTTAGTTTTTAATTAATTGCAGTCGTGTAAGGGAAGTTCTAATATTTCTTTTCTCGCGAACATTGTTTTTATTATGGGAACGTGTTAATCTAGTCTCTGATTTTACGATAACCTGCTAATCGATAGCACTGACGATAACTAGTCCATCACCGGTGATATTACTATACTGTATATTTAATTTGTTTTATTACTTCTCACAATAATTGTGATTTATCTAATTAATGTTGGTGTGTTTGTCGGACAAGTGTCAACTTCTATAAAATTACATTTCTTTGTGGTAATAGTTTGTTTGCTTCTGTGTCCTGAGATCCTACTACTTAGGACGATCAGTACAGAGTGGGTGGCGCTCGATTTGTTTTCGAAGTATCTTTACATCTACAATTTACTAAAGATCTCTTCCGACCACCCCTCGTGACTGCAGGTAGATAGTACTGCTTCAAAACGAATATTAATTTTACTAAAAATATTTATTATTTTACCATCCCATTTCATTGTCATTGAGCTTTCAGAAAAATAGTCTATTCTTACCTTTTGATGGTGTGGTGGAACCTTTTCAAAGCGAAATTTGTTTTTTTAAACCCAGCAGTATTGTACTCATGTGGGATAATTAACCTTAAATACTTGATCAACCGTTTGCATACGGTAAAGATATGTATTTCTACACGTATTTTTGTAGTATGGTGTAGTCCTTATAATCAGACAACTTGTTCTGCAGCCAAAGTAGAGACGTACTTGGGACTTTTGTCGAACGTTTCCAATAACTGCTGTTGTTTTTCTTTAAATAAGAGATAACGAAGTTCAGTGTAACTTGGTAACAAAAACTACTGTTTATCAGTTGTTTGAAGAATTTTAGAAATTGCAATTATTCGAATGAAGGCTGATTTAGTATTGTTATTCCCCATCAACTTGGTTTATTTATTTATTGGTATGGTACATTTTCATTATTGTATTGTGATGTAAATGATGAAATCTTTAAGCAATTGTAGATTGGTCTCGTCTTGGCAAAGAAAAAACGTCATATACGTCAATATTCGTTAGAGTTTTCTGTGTGTTTTTTTAGGCGTTTTAATACAAATACAAAATATGTATGGTGATCAGTACTGTACGGCGCCCAATACCATTAGCGTCAACAATCGGTTGACATCTGAAAAGCATATTGTATATGTATAAAATTTTCACGGCATTCGAGGAGAATATGCTCTATATAAAGCCAGACGATTTCAATCGGATTATCGTCTAACGTAATGATGCCATTTTTCCATTTCCATCAGTTCGCAGCCGAGTGTGGTGTTTGGGATCATTGTCTTTCTCCAAGATCCAGTATTTTTGTTTAAACTGTGTTTGTCCTTCTCGTAATAGGATTATTCAAAACTAAAGTTACGACATGTTTTTGGTCTTTTTTGGTCAGTTTTTTTTAGCCAAGACGGTCGTCGACATAACCGTACTGGGCTGTCGCTGTATAGAATACTTGTAGTGTTCCTTCGGCTGCCTCAAAAGGCTTAATGTACACGACACCTGGTTTGTTTAAGTACTTCTCTGACAATGGATCAAACCATTTCAATTTCTGCCAATCATGGAAAATGTTTAAATTAATGTCATTTAGTGGTTAAGAATTATGTCTACACTAACTATCCTTATACGCCATCATTACTATACTTACTGAAATTTGATCCAAGAAATTAACCGGGAAGTACACTGATTTTATTCACAATCAAATAAGTAAATACTTAAAGTAAAAACGCCCACTATTGACGATATAAGGTTTAAGTTTTTGCCAAGATGACGTTAGTTTAGTAAGTATAGACTCACCGAGCAGTTCGAAGCAAAAATTCCTTTGTTGATTAAGAAATTCTTGAAAGTAATTCTGTAATGGCTCTTCCCATTGTTCACCTTGTCGAAGTAGCAGTGTTTGAATTATTTTTAAGCAAATGAAAGATGGACTTTCCCTTGCTATTAATAGTGTTACGGTTTTATTTCCCTTATTTAGAACGTAGGTCATGAGCCGTCGTAGAACGTGTGTCGCAAGTAGTATGGTGCGACAAAAAGTCGTACTTGGCGCGCGTGTTGCTAATTTTCTATTGGTGGAAATCAAATTCGATTGAATTTTCGAGACGGGCAGCGGACATTTTCCTTTCTCGTTTGATACACGTGGGTGTTTTAGCATTTTCTCTGAAATGAAATTCTCACCAAAAACTATTTAATGTGGGTTTTCAATTTCCAATACAAATTGGCGTTTACGTTTAATCTGGCTGCCATTCATCACGTTTGTTCGGCATCTTATACTCGTTGTGTACGATACTGGGATAACTCTCGAGGGTGCTGGAGTAGCTAAAAACTAAGGAACCCTTTCCTGCAGTAATCAAGCCGCAGAACAACGGTGAATACCACGTCTACAGAGGTTGACTATGTTGCACACTTCAGCGAGGGAGTCACTTGTGTGCTATTCTTCCTAAGTGGAATCCCTGGGTCTATCTACCTTCCCGAACTGTCGATACCGTCGCTAGCAGAATACTTTCATTCCCGGAACTACACTCGACGTTTACAGCTAAGTTTTAGTATTTAAACCACTTACTCATAAATAATAATGCGTATGAAGCTCGAGTACAGATGACATAAAACGGCTCGATAGTTAATATTTAAGTAACTTTTATTTGGTGTACTCTCTTCAACCGGAAGTTTGGTTAAATCAGCTCAATAAGGGCTGGGGCGTTTAATTTAGAGCGGTTGTCGCGGACACAAAAGGCCTTTTGGGTTTGCGGGAGGTACTTACCTTATTTTTGTTGTTTAGATTTAGTGTAACTCACCGTGTGTAAATGATATGTGTACGCAGAGCCTTAATAGCAGCCAATTCTTAATTTGAATGATAACTCTTAACTCAAGCGTTTAACTAAAGCTTACCTGAAATTCGACATCTTAACTAAAAGCCTGATTTATTGTAAGCGAGGCTGCTGCTAACGCACGTAACTATATGCGACAGTCTCTCTATTTCTATATACTGTATTGTTTGTCTCTCTCTCTCTCTGGTTTGTGTTTGATTTAGCATATTAGATTTTAAGTAAAACCTGTTGATCTCCTGTTGGTCGGTTTTATTTCTTTTTTTATCCAGCAGGTGGCGTCTTGTTAGACCAGCAGTCAAATTTTTTTATAGTTATTCAGAAATCCGCGCAACTCCCCGACGAAGCCGGACGCTGCTGCTCTAACTACTATAAATATTTTATTCTCTACTAATTTAGTGCGCTACATCGAGCCAATTCTCTTTAGTTTCATTTCTAGGTTGTACCGCTAGAACCGTCGCTTCTTTTTTGTTATTTTGTAAACTACAACCGTTACAATAGGTACTTTGGCTAATTAGAATGATCGACAGTGATCAAAAATCCTGAAAAAACAATGTTGGATTGGGTGTTTTTTGCGGTATATTCGAGCTTACTTCTTGTTTATTACTGAAGTATAACCTAAAATAGAATTATTTACTTTTGTTACTAACATTTTACAGAAACATCTTCGTACAGCATAAAGGACAAATCGATTACATACATTTTTTTTTTTTTTTTTGAAATTGTTGCCCTTCAAGTTTTCTAGCTCCATCTATAATGTTTCTGTATAACCCATTTTCGGTAGGAAGAGTGAACAGCTGTTAACTAAAAGTATTGTATTAGAAGAAAATATTGTTCACTACAAAACTGGACACTAATCTTTGCGTGAGACAAATGAAAACGAGTCATTGAACGAAAAGAACAAAGTGTGCAATAGTTACTAACCTTGCCATTTAGGAACGCTAGCGCTGTATGTAGGGATAGAGAACAACACTGTGTGAACGTGAACTGTCACTAACGTGATTTTATTTGCATTTTAAAGCATCACATTAAGTCTAACAAATAGAATGGAAGCAGCGGGTGTGGGTGTTTGAGTAACCTATAGCCGTATGTTAGCTGTGTATGAAGTAAGCAGCTTTTCGTGTTCACGTGTCCTGGACTGACATAATGCAATTCAGACATGAACTCGTTTTATGTGCCTTACGACGAACGTCTAGGACAGGGCTATAGTCTCATAACGCCTAAAATTATGCAACGGGTCAATGGACTCATTTTGGCAGACCAACAAATAACAGAGAGATTTGTGTGTTTTGCTGCAGCTATGCAGACCTCCATTATCAAAAAACATTTGTTGCTGCGAAAAATTTCCGCGCAATCACCTAACGGAAGCTTAGAAAACTAAAATAATGGCGGCGTCTATGGAACAATTGGAACGTTACCATAAAGAAGTGTATGCTTTCTTTTTGTTTATCGTTACCATTATGGTACCACCGTTTAGAACCGGAAAGCCAACAGTGGAACATCAAAATTCTCCCAACGAAGAAATCAAAGGCAATTCACACGAGATCTAGGAAAGTTATGATTACTTTTTTTTATTGTCGAGGACATCTACTTGTCTAATTCTTGAACATGGATCCACGATAAATGCGGTGCACTAAGCAAAAAATCAAGAACAAAAGACCTGCAATGTTATCGGACGGTGTCATATCCTTCCATGGCAACGCGCATCTTGACACTGCCAATTTGGTGAAGGATAAACTGCCCATACATTCCAATGGAAAACTCTTCCAGATTTTCGACTCCTTAAAAAAAAAGACATTCAAGGTCGCCGATTTGGAATATACGAGGATGCGCAATTGGATCTCTGAGCAGCATACCTTCTTCAAGAATGGAATCGACCTCCTCATCACAAAATGAAAAAATTGTAGTAACAGCATTTGTTAAAATAAATTACCAACTCTCAAGAAAATTCCAAGACCCTACCCATTACAGTTTTTATTTAAAGTTCCATTGATTAGCGATTATTCAATAAACTGGGAACAATTGCTGCTGTTGAGTTTTGTTTCGATTTTTTCAGTAATTTGTTACATAAAATTTACTATACATTATATAACTTATTTATCAGATGGAAAATCCAGGATTCATATAACAACATTGGTTAGATGTTTTAATTATTATTATTATTCAATTAACCCACATTGGTAAACTTTAATTAAACCCCCCCATCCCCTCTCTTCTCGAATTTGATGGTCGGGTCGACTGTTTCCAAGATTGCAGGGCATGTTACATTACATTTTTTTGTTTGACACAAACTTATATTTTCTTTTATTTCCGATATTTAGCTTTTGTTAAATACGAAATATGTAGTTGTTGAAGCTGCGTTTGTATGTTTTATACAAAAGTAACTGGAGTTGTTTTGTTACAGATGTAATGGCACGTGCAGAATGGCGTTACGCAGGAGTACAAATCAAGGAAACACTGAGGAAAGTTGTATTTGTTTTATTTCCTTGCTTTATGTTACGTCCTTGTTTATTATAAGCTGCGACGTTGGGTTGTTCACTAGAAAAAATAAAAATATAATGTCTACAGTATTTTTGAAATACGATTTGGAATTTTGTGTTCATATTTTTTCTTCCAAGGTTACAATATTTATTATTAATTTGCGGTTGTAATATTGAATGACGTCTTTCATTAAATTACAATTCTGAAGTAAACCAGTACAATTAGTAGGATTTCCTCCAATACACCTCCCAACAATCATTTTATTAGTATATTATAGTTTTGATTGTTTACTTACCGGTTGTCAAGTGTATTCAATTGATATGCTCACAGTAACTAACATTTAACTGTCTTTACTGGGTTAAATCGACTGTAGAGCCATCTACATGTCGGGGTAATTTTTGGTACATTCTATTCATATGCGTTGCGCATCTTTAGAAGGCCACCGATCAATTATATTTGAATGCTTAATTAATTAATTTCGATAGGAATCTGATTTTATTATATTAATTAAGACCATCACTCACATAATGCTTTGTAGATGATGCATGATGTTTAGTTGGATCTGGTTTTTCGTTCGAAATCTCAATTGTTTCACGGTTGATTCAGCCATTCACGAGGCTGGAAATGGTACGTACCTGGATAATGTTTTTCGCAGCTTTTACTCTGCAGTTAAAGTTTAATTATTACGAACCCATAGAGATTAAGCAGCTACGAAATTTTCCTCTAATGTGCGTCTCCACTCACGTGGTCAATTATTTTTCCTTTTAATCGTATCGATTTAAAATAAAAGCTAAAACTAAATGTTGAAGAGACCGTGATTATGGATTCCCTTAATTATACGGGCTGGTAACTTTAGCACGGTGTTTATATAGGAATTTGGTAATAATTTCGCAACAGCCTGCTGTATTAAACCTTTAAAATTACCTTTTAGCATTTAATATGCAAATAAAAGGGTTTGAATTAGAATGTAGAAGAGACTGTTTAAGTCATTAATTCAACAATACAACTGAAGTAATCTGCAATTCTCATATAGAGTGTTTAATATACTTTAAGAGCGGTTTCAAGCAGTAAGTTTATTAAATGAAAATATAGAATAAAGCCAACACAAAACAATTTTTGTTTTACTATTTTTAGTAGGTTAGGTAACAAATATTTGTTTGTAATGTCCGCACAAAGACCATTATTGTTTAAGGATTCTTGATAAGCACGTTGTAAATCCACAATGCTTAGTTTTGTTATTTTCATCAAAAACTTTTCTAACAACACTAAATACCTATGTGAGTTTCGTGTCTGTTTAATTGCATAAAAATAATTAAATGAGGACGTGAAGATATTCTGTGAAATATAATAGTGTTCTTCTTATTCCAGTCATTATAAATATAATCGTATCACTCAATTAAGATTTCCGTCATTGTTCACATTTTTAAATTATTAAAATATAAAATTAATTGTAATTGATTTGCCGTATTGTTTCGTTAAGTATGCCGTTTCAGTTACATTTATTAAATATAAAGTACCTAAGCAAAAGTTTTTTGTACTGAAGAAAGCTGTAAAAGAACTGGTTTAATTTTTCATGAAACTTGGTGTTTACAGTTTTTACTCCCTATCTTATGAAACATTTTTCTAAAAACGCAATTTTATTTTTCGCTTATCGGTGAGATGTGGAGTTCTGAGGTAAACGCTGTTTTTATAGTAGGGACGGTTTAATTACATTTCGGTATTATCTGTCAACTCCTAAAGAGAGAGAATTTTAATTATTTTTCAAAATATATCCAAATTTTTTTTCGTTGTTTTTTAATTTGGATGTACACAAATTAATCACGGAGATAATCACTTGAACTTCTGTTAACGACATAATTAAAAAAAATAAGTTAAGTTGTTTGGGATTAGACCGAGACAATTTGGTAATTAGTAACATGTTTATTTCAATATTTCACCAATCGGATACTGGCTTCATCAGAATGAACTAAAATTGTTTGTATAAAAAACATGACGTGAACAATGTTAATACTTTCAATAAATTATTACATGAAGTAGTAAATAATTGAAGTCAGAATTAATTTACATTAAGAAACGTATTCTCTAATAATTAAAAGATATTTTATTTTTATATAAGGTTGCATATGACTCTTTCTGGAATAACTGCTTGAGGTGTATTTTCATAAACGTATGTTGAAGTTAGTATGATCTTTGCCACGGATATCTGTATTACCGATAACATGTAATTATAGTACATTTACAGATGTAGCTCACTTTATTCTTATGTTATTTGCCAAACCGTTTTTATTTTTTTTTCTTCCATATCAAGCAGTTTTAGGTGTGCCGTCCTACTTGAAGTGCTTTCTAATACTTTTTCATGGTGCTGAGGCCGGGGTGCTTTTCTGGGATCCTCCTGGTGTACTGTCCCCAGTATCATCTTCGACGTTGAGAATCTCTTCTTTCGGCAGTGATCTTACAATTACTTCTCTGAACTGTATAATAGATGATTTTGCTTTCTTGATTTGTTGGTAAATTATGTTGGCGTTTACAATTGTCGTTCACAGAAATAAATTCGATCAATCAATTGACGATTTCCCCCTTATTATAATCAATAATAGCCTATGGTTTTTTACTATGCCAGACTTCCGCCGAACATTCACAGTGTGCCGGTCAGGACAGTTTAGTGCCGCCATTTCGGTGAGTCCAGTACGGTGCCGACCTAGTTCGGTGCCAACCCAATTTGTGCCGACCCAGTTCGGTTCAGCGAATTGAAAAATTGAGGCAGTTTCGTGTTTTAAAAACTGATACGTGTACTATAATCTTATTTTTTAATTAAAGAAAAAAATTGTAATAACTGTAACCTACCAATTAACGCCGTTTACACTGGATCACATCAAAACAACTTAAATTCATTAAAACAAATTTACGTGACAAAAAAGTTCATTTTTGAAATTGTTACTATGAGTGTAATTTTTTTTAAGAAAGAAATCTTAATAACTACTTAAGATTATTACTACTTATCACGGATAATACGGCGGACGCTATCGGATCATTCGCTTCGCCCAAACTCCCGGATTGTATCAATTTGTATTTTTTATATAAATATTCTCCATAACTTAAATTCTAGATCTTTTGTAAGTATTTACCAAAGCTTTGCACCAAAGTGGCCAGGCACCGAAACGTCCCAGGACCCAAAACGGCCACACCGAAGTGGCCGGCACCGAACTGTCCCATTCCGATACATAGTCGGTCGTCTGTTTCGTTGATAATATGAGCACATCACGTTTATCTCTCATTTAATTGTCCATATTTCTCGTTATTCTCTGCACCAATGACTTCCCATTTTTAATTTAGGTTAGTCACCTCCTTGAATTTTCTCTCCATTAGTACGTAGGTAGTGTGTCTTTCGTCCAGCAAGATATTAGCTAATTTCAAACTTTGTGTAATAATTGTCAGCTATGATAGTGCAATCAAAATTAAAAATTTTGTTGAAACCTTTAAAACACTAGCATCGGTTTGTTTCTTCCATACGTAAATCTGAAGGTTTTTTGTATAGCCACTATAGACGCGCAAACTTATATACTCAGTGATGGTTGTTGAATAGGCGAAACATTTACCGGGGGAGAAAATGGGGTGTCTTCTGGGGGGGGGGGGGGGGGGGGGGGGGGGGGATCAGAATGGGCATTTGCGATGGGGTCCTTCTAGAGGGTGTTTTTACTTGAGACGTTATAAGCGGGGAGTTTTGAGAGTGGGTTGATTTCAATGTGGCGTTATGATCGGATACGACTTTCATTTTTAAATCGTTCTCTCTTTAGTAGTTCTTTTTCGTCCCCCTCCAGAAGTCACCTCCCTGCTGATCTGCATTGAGCCATTTGGTACCATCTATTTTCCGCTTTTTCTTTTTTATGTCGTCTTGGTCTCTACGTTACTATATGTCCTGACCATCTCATCTCCTCTTGTCTGGCGACATGCCTCTGGATGATCTCCATTTTAAGTTTGCTAGGTCCGTTATTATATCTTTCATAATAAACTTATAGGTCTGTAATTGTTTATTTTGAGTTTGCCGTCAGGGAATTTTTCCCCAAGTGTCGGGAATTTAGCCAACTGAGGACATTTATTCAAAATTATCCCTAACGACTTCATTGTTCGGACTCCACCGTTTTTTAATATCTCAAATAATTCCATCTTCAACGGGTACACGGCTGTTTTAGCATGTGAACAGCATATTCTATCTCCTGCGGTGTGGGGGCAGGGATTTTCTGTGATCCGATATTTACGACGTTTACGAGGATGTATTGATATCTAGTTAGCCTAGACCAGTTCCTTGCATAAACAAAATATTGCGTTACCATAGCAACGAACAATAACTTATTAGAAGTGTCAGTGTAAAGTTTGACGTCAAAAAAGTAAACCAGAGTCACGCAATAAATTAAATGAAAAAGATGTCCACCGAAATTGTGAAAATCGAAAAATTGGAGTATCGAGCCATCATCAAGTACCTGTATTTAAAAGGG